>OY757937.1:6506221-6666221 GCA_963585895.1 Sepioteuthis lessoniana
ACCAGACATGCAGGACACTGCTGGAGAAGCAGGGACGAACTCATAAGAGATGTACTCTTATTGATCACCACACATGGCCGCGCAAAAGCAGGACGACCAGCTCGAACGTACATTCAGCAGCTGTGTGAGGATACGGGATGTTGTCCTGAGGACCTGTCAAGGGCAATGAACGATAGGGAGGAGTGGCGAGAGAGGGTCAGGGATATCCGTGCTACCAGCGCGACATGATGATGATGATGATAATATGTTAATGTACATCTGATTATATACATATATATATATATATATATATATATATATATATATATTTGCCCAGTCGGATGGGGCTGTAGAATACACCGACTGCTTCTCTGCAGAGGGGTAAGATCCCAACAACGAGTGTCCTAGAGATGACACTAAACAATCTGACGGTGAGGTTCCAGCAATGCTGGAGTTTTGGGGAATGCGGAGTACCCCTTCATTACCATCGCTCCCAGGTCAACTCTGGCCCGGAGTGGTAGCACTTGATAGGGCCCTATCTATGGGTTAAATAGAACTAACATCATTCTTATGCTAAACTGAAATGTTTGAGTAAACTGAATAGCTTGAAATAGAAATGTTTTTGACAATTAAACCGTACTTACATTTAAACTGCGTGCTTATGCTTAATTGAATTATTTGAAATAGAACTGTTTGTCGACATTAAAATTGTATTTACACTTAACTGAATCGTTACATATAACTTCTTGAATAGTTTGAAATAAATGTTTTTGACAATTAGACTGTGTACTTGTGCTAAACTGAATTGTTTGAAATAGAACAGATTATTTACATAAAAATGGATTTGGCATTAAATAACCTACAAAGGTTGATATGCCATTAAAACCCACCAAACCAAACCAAACCTATATATATATATATATATATATATATATATATATATATATGTGTGTGTGTGTGTGTGTGTGTGTGTGTGTAAGTCTGTATTCATAGAGAGAAATATATGGGTGTGTGTGTCTGTGTGTGTGTGTGTGTGTGTGTATGTATAATGTTTGTGAAGGGGTACCTCTTACGATTCTAACATTTTCTTCATATTCTCTCTGACTGCAACTTTTCTAATTCTTCTCATTTCAATCACAAAAGAGCGCTGAGAACTTTTACACACTCTTAATAACTGGACGGTAACACTGTTCTTTATCGTCGGTGTCCCGTGCCTATTTAGCCAGAACTGCCCCCGGGTATCGGTCCACTTGGAAGGCAAGTAGGTGGTGGTAACAAAGTCGGGTGAGGATGCTTTAATTAAATGAAGAACGTGGAAGAGAACCAAAACTAACGGTGAAAAAGGTTTCTAAGGAAAGGCGATGGCCGAAAAGTGATTGAGAATTGCAAAAAATAGAAAAATAAAAAAGGAAATAAAAGAAATACACTGTAAAAGGAAAAAAATATACATTGACAGAAAGCGGCTTAAGATTTATTGAAGATTTGATTTTAACGGCATGTCAAACTCTCCGGGGTTATCTTCATGCTTAGAGGTCACAAAACTGCGTTCATCGCACCTTTGTATTTACATAATTTGAGTATTTGTTTTTAAGAGTTTTTGTTTTTTTTTGCATACATTAATATAATGTCAAGTATTCCAATCAAATACAAATCATTGCCCTCTGTTATATGGTATAAAGTATTCCTTTCTAATACAAATAATTTGCACACAGTTTTTTGATTTCAAGTATTTCAATCTAATTCTAAACACTGATCGACAATAGTGAGAGTCCAAGTAACTATTTCTATTTTATAATAATCATTTGTTTGCACACCTGGGTTCAATCCCAGGTCGCGTCATACCAAAGATTTTTAAAATGGTACTTGATACCTCCTTGCTTAACACTCAGCAATATAAGGTACCTATCAAGAGTAAAGTGGAGCAATCCAGTGAAAGGAGTAGCTCCCACCCCTACACCTCGGTGTAGTAGCTATTGAAAAGGGAGCCTTCAGGTCGCCCTCGACTACGGTCGCCAACTTTATTTATATCGTTTTAAGTAACTAATAAGTATAATCTTTAGTGGTATTTGATCAGCAACCCACCATGCATGGCACAACGACTTCTTAACGTGGTAGCCAAGCACACAGCCGTAGCTCAGATACGCCTGGTCGCTCCAAAAATGCTTTGAGCCCCGTCGGCAGTCCTCTAAAAAAGAGGCGCCTTAGGCACCAAGCGATAAACCAAGCCCTGTCGAAACAGTCTGGGGGAACGACACCCAAACGGTGTTGGTCTTAGATTCGTGGAATGAATGCTGGGCTTCCCCAGTACGTATGTCTAGTGGCCTCGAGGAACCTTAGCCTTTATAACTTACTAATTATAATTTTTAGTCATCATCATGATCATGTCACGCCATCTGCACGGATATCCCTGACCCTTTCTCGCCACCCTTCCCTATTGTCCATTGCTTCCAGCAGTTCTTCAAGCCTACATCACGTATCGGCACAGAGCTAATGTATGTAGGTTCTAGCTGGTCGTCCTGCCTTTGCTCGTCTATGTGAAGGAGTCCTTGGGAGTACGTCACTTATGAGTTCATCCTTACTTCTCCAGCAGTGTCCTGCATGTCCAGTTCGTCTAACTTGGAAAGTTTTCGTGATGAGTGGTAAGTGACCGTACAGCTGCTTCTTTGTGGAGTGCTGCTTCCAGGACTTGTTCCACATTGCTCGCAGCATTCTTGTGTAGTTGCCGTCTTGCTTTTTCTCCATACGTCAATACAAATAATTTGCTGTTATTTGGTATCAAGTATTCCTATCTAATACAAATAATTTGAACACAGTTATATGGTCTCATGTATCCCAATCCCATGCTAATAATTGTATGGATTCGAGTGATTTTTATTAATTAATTAGTTTGCTCTTATATTGTTCATTAGGTTAATTTATTTGGTTTTCCCCAGTGGGTAGAGTGTTCGCCAATGGTCCGGGAGACAGGGGTCCAATTGTTATATAATAGCCGAGGGATTTCGGTTCATGCCTTTGGGTTTAGTTAGGCTGAGAACCTTTCGGCTCAGCACATGGGTTAGTTAGGTGCAGCATTGAGGCAGGTGTTAACGCGGGCGCGCGCGGGCGGATGGAGGTGTCACTCAGATGTCATAATAGTCCGAGACGAAACGCGGTGACAGGGTGCGGGTGACGTCACGCACCGGAAGTTCGCAGAGGTTTGTGTGAGAATCGAGTACTAGACGCCAAACGAAGAGGTTCGACTTTTGGAGCTCGCAGACGCGAGGCGAACTTGCGCCCAATGGGGGCCGCACGAGATGGGAGCCAAATGATTAAGACAGCATAACAAGATTGTGTCTCTCCTCCTTACGTCGAGACCTTTAACTCAAAGTTAATAAAAAGGTTTCGTATCTGAACAAGAAGTCGTTACGTGTTTTTGAATTTCGAGATTCATATGTTCTATCGTAATCAACATTCGATGTCCATTTCACCCATTTCGCACATGGCCATATTCGTGTATATGGCTATGTAACACAATCCCAGGTCGAGTCATACCAAAGACTTTTAAAAAATGGTACTTGACACCTCCTTGCTTAATCAGCATTATAAGGTACGTATCAAGGGTAAAGTGGAGCAATCTAGGGAAAGGAGTAGCGCCCTCCCCGACACCTCGGTCTAGTAGCTATTGAAAAGGGAGTCTATGGGTCACCCTCGACTACGGTCGCTATCTTTACTTACTAATGGCATATCAATTGTTGATGGTTACTAAATGCCTGTTTATATGATTTTAATCTGAATAGTTTGTATGTAACAATTTTAAACGAGACAGAGATCTTTTGTTTGGAAGTTATTAAATAATTTCAAGTACAGTTATCTAAAACTTTAATTTAGTATTAATCATTTAAAATAAAGTAAGTGATTAAAAAGTTCTCTTGTGAGACCCTAAAAGGAATTACTGATCTGGGTCAGAGTGGGCCTGGGAGTAATGACAACAAAAGGAACCTCTACATTGCCCAAAGATCCAGGGCTTGATCTTTGCCACCAGAGGGTTTAGAGTCATATCAGGACACTTGTTGATGGAGGAGGCTTACCCCTTTGCAAAGATACAGTCGACGTATTTTAAAGCTCTAACCGACTGGTCAATTAATTATATGGTTTCAACGAGCCAACAGTAATCTTTAGGAAACTATAATTGCATCACATGATTATTCTTGATACAATCGATTTACTGTTATACGGCGTTGAATATATACATTTATTTGACTTACTTTTATTTTCATATTTAAAATATAATTATTATCTTAACACCCTAATGTATAATCATTAATCGGCCTTCGGGCTTTTGACCTTATGTCAAGTCGTGTCTGGTGGGAGGCAGCGACAAATATCACCTAAATGTATAATCATTATTGTTGTGAGACCGAAACTTACCTGCATCATGGACTCTTCCAAGCACTATATTACTATGTGAGATAACACTCCCAGGGTAGCAGTAGTAACCTAATACCGTGGTATTAGCAGGAGTACTAGTAGTACGACAACCAATATTGGACCCCACCGGATAGTAAGCTCCGCTTACTCTTAAACTATCCTTTGTAACTTTCGTTAATATATCTTTTTTACCTCTAACTCGTGTTCCGTGTTTTCCTTCCGTGGTCCCGACTTTGGGCCCACATCAATTATCATCATCATCCTGCTGATAGCACGAAGTACCTTGACTCTCTCTCTCTCTCTCTCTCTCTCTCTCTCTCTCTCTCTCTCTCTATCCGTCCCTATCGTTCATCGCCCCTAGCAGATCCTCTAGCCTGTATCCGGTGTCCGTACAGACCTGTTGCATGTATTTTTTTGCTGGCCGGCCAGCACTGGTGTGTCCATATACAGGAATTCATAAGACAACGTCGCTTATGAGATGGGTGGTAGGTGGCCATACAGCTTCCGGGTTTTAGGGTGCTGTTTCCAGGGTTTGTTTAAAACAGCACGTGGTATTTTTGTGTACCTCCTACCTGATTTTTTCACATACCCATAAAAATGAATTTCAAAAACAGGAGAAGGGACAATACTACGCTGTTGTGTCGTGAAGAACAAAACAATAGTAAAATAAGGGTGATTTCTTTATCGAATGGCATATCAACCTTCTTGGGTTATTTGATACCAAAGCTATCCTGGTAGAATTTCATCAGTGATAATAATTACCCTATAGCTTGGTGGATATTTTTTCCGAGGGTATTAATCTGTAAGGGTGGGACTGGAGTTCAAACTTGCTTATTTCTACATTGCAATGCAGCACTTTCGCTTTTACGCTACGCGAACTGCCCAAGAGAGAATTGTTGAATATCGACCGGAAGATTCCTTTGATATGCTGCATGAGTTGCTTGAGTGATATAACAGGATGTACCTGTTTTCTAAATTAGGCAGGACGCAGATGTTCCTATAGAAATGCCGCGTAGTTGCTTGGGTGGCATAACAGAATGTATACCTGTTTCCTGAAGTAAACAGGACGCAGGTATTTCCTAAGAGAAAGTGCCGTGTAAGTTGCATGTGTGGCGTGTCAATGTGAAACGCGTTGGCGGAAAGTGTGAATACGAAGATTGCGTTGGCATCCTGAAAATTATGTAAACAAGGGAAGATTTCAACCCTGGCAGAACGAAGCAGAAAAGCAATGAGGTTTCACAGAAAAACTGCACCGTCGCCCCTGTGTGTATGCATTTCAGCCATCTTTGATTCAGTCTTACACTACCCATAAGTACATTTCTGGTAATAAAAAAAATCAGCTTTGTTATTGTTCTTTCCAATATAGAATAAGAATTAAAAAATCAACTAATATACAAAGGCTTATCTTTAAATCATAAAAGCTTTTTTATTGATCACATTACTGATCTCACTATTGTGTAATGAAACATTATCTTGTGGTTATAATAGAGTAACTGGCGGTAAAAATAGAGGCGATAATGAAAACAGTTTCTATATCGGAGCTTAGGAGTTAGAAGGAAAAGGGTTCTATAACCATTGAATGAGTTTTGCAATAAGAAATGAATAATATGAAATAGGAAAGAAAAAGTGCGAAGGAGTAAAGAATGAGAGTAAGGGGGGTATTAGAAAAGATGGTAAAAGTGGAAAATACCATGAAAGCAAGAAGAAAAAAAAGAAGAAAGGACAACACAATAAAGATTGAAAAAAAAAAATAACGATGATGAAATAATCGAAAAAGGGGAAAATAATAAGCAAATATATATATTAGATTATTTCATCATCGTTATTTTCTTTTTTCAATCTTTATGTTGCCCTTTCTTCTTTTTTTTCTTCTTGCTTATATATATATATATATATTCATATATATATATATATATATATATATTAAAAAGAACACACATATATATATATATATATATATTTCTTTTAAATACCCTGTCCGGTGGCAAAAGCTGCTCGGTAGCGCCAGGAGTGGCAGTACCGCCTTGAACTACCGAAACTGTGTTATCACCCTGGTTGGCGGCTGATGAGGCTAGGGTATCGCATGTGCTTTCACACGTTGTATGATGAAAAAAAATATTAAAAAGAACAGGTTCGCATCTTAAACTTGTTATTTATGCTTTTGATATTTCATATACTCCTGTTTTACACGTGTTTCTGACTTTTACGTCCTCTTCAGCAGGTTTAAATGACTAAATTTAGTTCAAGCTGTTGTATAGTAAAAAATGTTTTGATAAGCTGTTTGATTTTGTTTAATTCCAGTTTTGTATCTGTAAATGTCCCGTTAGAGTTGATTATTCTTGAAGACCTCTAGTCTACGCAGATACTTTTTTGTGCACACGTGTGTGTGTCTATGTCTGTGTTTTCTATACATGTGTACACATGTATAAATGTATGTACAAATGTGTACACATTCACTTATACACATTTATTTTCTAGGGTACTGGGTAGATTTTGCCTCCCCTTTTTTTTGTTTGTTCCCCTCGAAAGAAAAGAAAAGAAAGACCTGAAAAAAGTACAAGTTAAGAAAACAATATTTTTAAAAATGTACATATCGAATGGTTGCATTGAAGAAAATAAGTCAGTAAATTAGAGAACCTAGCAAGAAAGAACACCGCATGAAGGAGAAAAGAAATGTCCAGAGGTAAAGCAAGAAAAAGAAAATGAAAGTAATAGAGAAAGTGAAAGTGAAAGTAGTATTATACATAGAATTCAGAATATACTCGAGCATTTACACGTGAACTTTTTGAAATCCGCCCAACTTAATAAAATGTACACAAAAGAGAACCGATCTATAATTTCTTTGGCATGGCCGACAGTGGAAGCTTTTGCGAATATTTTTCACTCTTGAAATCTATTCGACGAGAAACGAAATCGTCGCGTTTTGGGGTTGTTTTGATCATTTGCTAGTCAAATTAGATTAGTAGTCGGACGCGGGTGAAGAAAAAGAAAGTGAAAGTAAAAAGGAAATTTAAAAACATGGAGGAAGAAAATGAAAAAAGGGGCACATTTTCAAGGAAATTTGAAGGAATGGAAAAGTTAGAAAAAATTTGGGAATTAATGATTAGATAGATTCGAGGATGAGCTGAAAAGTTGATGTTAGAAAGTTCTTATGACGATGTCATATCTAATGTTGATGACATTTTACCTATTGAGTACAAGCACTGAAACACTGCGTTGGCTATGTCGAAAAAAAACACATTCGGGCACATTCCATTTGAAAATTTTAGCCAGTCTATGAACTTATCTGTTGACCCATGTAGATAGACATGTATACATTCATACCTGTATGTGTTTGTACTTGTGTATGTGTGTGTGTGTGTGTGGTTTTTTGCATGTATGTAACTATTTCAAATTATATATACAAGGATCATTCAATTAATAAGAGGATTAAAAAAGCAAATACATATTTGTTGTCTAAATTTCTGAGACAAAGCTTGAATTGAATTTAATCATTTAAATTTTAAATTTTATCATTAAGGGTTTTCGGACTATTGTCTCAATCTTTATTGTAATTTCCACAAGGTTTCGGCCGATATGTCCTCCGGCCTTCTTCAGGTGTTTGTCGAACTCGGGAACCTTCACGGAACTTCGAACTACGTCCTTTATTGAATCCACGGGGGTCGCCTGTTCTGATTCTGTTGGCCATAACAGGGTACAAGTGTTAAGTATTCCTGTATTGTTACTCGCCTGTAGTGAGGATTGAACCTGCAAACTCCAGATGATATCTCCTTAGAAGCTTAGGGTACCAACGCCTATAACCGTTACGCCATGTGTCCTGCTGGAAAATTCAGAGTGATTATTAAGAAGGCTTTCGTTTCGATGCAGGACTTCTCCTCTTACACAACACCAAAACCACCATGTAAGAGGGGACGTCCTGCATCGAAACACCTGAAGAAGGCCGGAGGACATATCGGCCGAAATGTTGTGGAAATAACAATAAAGATGAAGACAAGAGTCCGAAAACCCTTAATGATAAAAATCAACAAGCTTCGTCTCAGAAATTTAGACAACAAACACCTGAAAAAGGTCGGGGAACATATCGGCCGAAGCGTTGTGGAAATGACAATAAAGATGAGGACAATAGTCCGAAAATCCTTAATGATAAAAATACATATTTTCTGAAGTTTTTTAAATAAATTTAAATTCCCCATTGTGTCTAAATTTCAGTTTTTCTTTCAAAATTATCATTGCCTTAGTACGTTCTTTTAAAACTTTCATCGCCTTACATCGTTTTTGCGACATTTTCTTTCTCGTCGATCGTTCTTGCTACATTTTCATTGTCTTAGATCGTTCATGAAATATTTTCTTTGTCTAAGATTATTCTTGCAAAATTTTCATTGTCTTCGATAATTCTGGCAACATTTTTATTATCTTGAATCGTTCATGGAATATTTTCTTTGTCGCGCATGCAACATTTTCATTGTCTTAGCGTAAAATGAAATAACATTCGCCGGGTTTGAAAAGAGGCCTGTCATTAAATATTTAATGGCGGAATAATGCAAATCAATCAGAATTTATAGAAGAATGTGTCATCTGTATGAAGTATTTTTTTCATAAAGAAAAATCTTTACAAATTTGCTAAACAAGGGTTTGCCACAAAGAGCCGAAGTCAGAAATGCAGTCCAAACACACTGACTCACCGCTAAAGAAAATTAACGGACGCAGTTGCCATTAATGATGGTCATGGGGAATAGGTTTTTTTTTGGACAAGAGAAGACTCATGACTATTAATTTACTTGAAAAGATATAGCTGTAAGCAATGTTCGTTATCGGCCAAATTCACCTCTTATATATAAAGTAAAGTTGGCGACCATAGTCGAGGGTAACCCGAAGGCTCCCTTTTTGATAGCTACTACACCAATGTGTAGGGGAGGGCGCTACTCCTTTCCTGGATTGCTCTACTTTACCCTTGATCCGTACCTTATAATGCTGAGTGCTAAGCAAGGAAGCATCAAGTACCATTTTTTGAGTCTTTGGTATGACTCGACCTGGGATTGAACCCAGGTCTCCCGGGCCATTGGCGAACACTCTAACCCCTAACTCATGGAATATACATACACACACACATATATATATATATATATATATATATATATATATATATATATTAGATATATATATATTTATTTATTATTATCATATAATAGCTCTGTCCTAGATATTGAGCACTCTCCATATTATATTGCACTTGGTTCGACAATTACCCACAAAACAGATTTAGTGACGACCAACAATCTTATAATATATATATATATATATATATATATATATATACTATTATTATCATTATTATTATTATATAAAC
Organism: Sepioteuthis lessoniana; assembly: GCA_963585895.1. NCBI lineage: Eukaryota > Metazoa > Mollusca > Cephalopoda > Myopsida > Loliginidae > Sepioteuthis > Sepioteuthis lessoniana. The sequence continues at coordinate 6,515,955 of OY757937.1, forward strand.
AAACCTCTAGTTATATATATATATATATATATATATATATATATGTATATTATTATAGATAAACGATCCTATTGTTATATATATATATATATATATATATAACTAGAGGATCGTTTTCTATAATTAGATATTATGCTAATGTAATAATTTTCGGGTTTTAATTAACCATCATCAGGATACAGTTAAAATGTGTTATTGTATCTTCTGGATTATATCTAAATCCTAGAATGAAACGAAAATCAGAAAATCCTTAGCATTTTTTTTACCGTTAATGGATTTCTGTTTCAAAAGCATGTTCAAAATCTTTTTTAAAGACGATGGATTAAAAAACATTACATAAAAATCTTTTTCTTGTCATTAATATCTTTATTTTTTCATTTGTCATCATCATCATCATGTTTCTGTCCCAGAGTGTTAGCACCCGATAAGGGTCCTATCTATGGGTTAAATAGAACTAAACTGTGTACTTATGCTAAACCGAATTGCTTCAAATGGAACTGTATTGACATTTAAACTGCGTACATATGCTAAACTGAATTGTTGTAAATAGAGCTGTTTTTAACATAGAAACTCTACTTTCGCTAAACTGATTTTTTAAAATAGAACTGTTTGATTAAATTGAATAACTTGAAATAGAAATGTTTTTGGCAATTAAACTGTTAACTTAGGCTAAACTGAATCGTTTGAAATAGAACTGTTTATTTGTATAAAATGGATTGGGTATTAAATAATCTACAAAAGTTGATATGGCATAAAACCCAACCCAACCAATTCAAAGCAAAGCAAACTGGATCTTCTCTTACTGTCGCTCAAAACGATTTGACCAACCAAATATAACAATATTGACTTCTCTCAGATGTCACTAACAACGAGTTTGGTTGGTTGGGTTTTATGGCATATCAACCATTGTGGCTTATTTAATGCTAAATCCTATATATATATATATATATATATTGAATCTATAGGATTTGGTTTAGTTGGGTTTAATGGCATATCAACCATTGTAGGTTATTTAATGCCAGATTCTGTTTATAGATATATATTAAATATATAGGATTTTGTTTGGTTTGGTTTGGTTTGGTTGATTGGGTTTTATGGTATATCAACCATTGTAGGTTATTCAATGCCAAATCCTGTTTATATATATATATATATTAAATATATAGGATTTGGTTTGTTTGGTTGGTTGGGTTTTATGGCATATTAACCATTGTAGGTTATTTAATGCCAAATCCTGCTTATATATATATTTTTAGATATATATGATTTGTAAAGGGTAAGGATATAGATGTTCATTTTTTTCTGGTCGTGGTAATTCAATTCACAATATAATTGCTTCGCTTAAAAACGTACATCTTTATCCTTGACCTTGAGGTTATAATGATTATGCGGAAGCATATTTCCAATTCTCCAGGGAGGACGTGGCCCTGGAGGTGACCGTGTCCTCTGTAAAGAGAACGGATGTAACTTGCAAGACGCATTCAGGTTAATCGGCCGTGAAATTATCACGGCTAGTTGATTTGGAATCATTTGTATCCGATGTAAACCAGTAGTCAGTGGTAGAGTTTCGGCTCTGTGGTCGCTGGTTCGATCTCCTGTGGCATACGCCGCTAATGAGATCTAATAAGGTCGAAACAGCTATCCAGCGTTTCCGTATGTCACGTGCAAGTGTTCGGCAGAATTTTTGGTTGTGGTAATTCAATTCACAATATTATTCCTCTGCTTAAAAAAATATTCCCGTTTTGGTTCTTCGATGTAGATAAGCAGTTTAGCGAAAGTCTGACAAATGTCTCCTGACATAAGATCAGACACGTGCCACTGAATTCATCCATGCTATAAAATTTGTATCTTTAAAGAAAAGCATCGACGCTTGCTTAAAGTTTACGCTAACCAAACAGTGAATGAGTTTCACATTTAGGCAATGAGTAATGCATTTCGAAATTTTTTTTAATGTTGATATTTACTGGCAAGTAAATTCTCCCTACATATAATATTTACAGAAAATTTTCTTTTCTGTTAGTTGAGATGAATGACGATTATTTATTACAATCTACTGGAACATGAACAAACTCACCAGACACAAATCTATTGGGAACAATTAACTTACCAACTTTCACTTTCACTTTAATTTTCACTTTTTCCTTTTAATTAGCTTCATATTGTTTTTGTTCTTTCATGCCAAGTCTTTTCTTCTTTTCTAAATTACAATTTGAAACCTTGAATATAACCATTAGACGTAAACTATCTTATACTACTTCCGTATCTCTCATTTTATTCTTTTTTTTTTTCTTTATTCTTACGTTTATGTTTGATTATCATACATTATATTTCCTTTTTTTTTTCTTTTTTTCTCTCCTTTTTTTCACTTTGTTCATCCTCTTCTTTTTCTCCTCTTTTTTGTCTCCCACATTTCGCCCTATTTTCTAAGACTAAATATGGTGAATATCAACGCGACAGATATAAGCCGATAAGGATAGATCATTCTAAAAACCAGTTATAAATACATTAGTATGATTTTGTTAAACAGAAAATAATCAGAAAATGGCATCTTCTTTTATGCATTGTAACACATTGTATATAGGCGATCATATATTCTATAACAGAATAGCAACCCGTCCAAGAGAAGGAAAACAATGAATTCAAACCTATTAAACTCCACTTAAAACTGACCTTATGTCGTATTCTGCTATTGTAGAGAGTTGTTATATATATATATACATATATATATATATATATTCGATAACATGTTCGAAGGTAACCGGTGGATTAAAGACCTCAATAGAAACTAACTGATTAATTTATTTATTGATTTTAAAGGCATATTTTGTGAAGTAATTTTGCTCAGTCCAAGTTAATTCGAATAATTTTTAGGTTTATATGATCCCAAAATTTGACCCGTGTGGAGGTGCTCGAGGCGCAATGGTTATCGTCGTAGGAAGAGGATTGGTCAAGGTGAGTTTAAATCCTGTGTAATGCTGTTTACATTTCAATGTATGAATCCAAATCAACGGATAATGACAACCAATCTTGAAGAAGGAAAACTACGTATTCAAACCAGTTTTAAACCAGCTGAGAGATAGGCTCTCCAGGGTTATTCCTTCCTAAGACACACTACATGAGTACCATCCCCATAAACCAAACCAGGTTTCCTGACCAGTGTCGAATTTGACCCTTAAATGTGACCATAAGAGGCATTATCATTGCAGATCGAAATGAACCCGGGAGTAATGGCAATGAAGGGGCATTCCATACTCCCCTGATCTCCAAAACTAGAATCAAATGCAGTTCGATGTTCTACCCAGGACACCCTTTTTTGGGGGGGGAGGTCTTATCTCTTCTGCCGGGAACACAGCCAGCGTATTCTAAGTCTCTCAAACTGGAAAATCAATATTATCCTTTTGTAAATAATTTTAATTTTATAACTTTTCGTTTGATTTTACAGCATATCAACCACTGTAGATTATTTTATGCCAAATCATTTTAATACATATATATTAAGCATATATGATTTGGTTTGGTTTGATTTTATGGCATATCAAACTTTGTAGGTTATTTAATGCAAATATATATAATTTGCGAACACATTTTGTTCATTACATTCTTAAACGAGTCTGAGCTCATTTTTACACCTGGTGAAATGGTTTCAAGTATTGCTATATAACACTCACAATTAAACATAAGGCATTTATTTACGTATAGTTGAATGATCAAACAGGCTTAATTGAATAGTTAGAAATAGAACTATATCAACAGAGTTAAATGGTTTCAAGTATTGTTATATATCACAAACAATTCGATTAAACATCAGTTATTTGTTTAAAATATAAGTCATTTGTTTACACGCAGTTAAATGATCAAACAGTTCAATTTCTAACAATTCAATTTACCACAAGTCATTTGTTTACTCTCAAGTTAAATGTCAAATGTTCTATTTGAACCATAGATAGGACCCAATCAGGTGCCACCACTTCGGGTTAGAGTGGACCTTAGAGCAAGGCAATGAAGAGGTACTCTGCAATCTCCAAAGAGATATATATATGTATATATATATATATATATATATAGAGAGAGAGAGAGAGAGAATAACAATAAACATCACTCACCTGTAAAAGCCAACAGCAACATGGCTACCTCCTACCTTTGTTCACTTTATGGGAGAGTGGCTGTGCAGCATGTTGATTCGTCTACTTCACTAAGATGGACCTGCCCGACACATTTGCATAAGTTTCTATTCACCTACATATACTTGGCAAATGGGCAGTCCAGGATTTTTTCTGGTTGTGAGCTGACCGGCCTTGTGCCCACTGAGAGTTATATCTTTCAGAAATAAATTCTGGTTGTGAGCTGACCTATATATATATATATATATATATATATGTGTGTGTTTAAATAAGTTATTGATAGTTACAAACTTATCAATCGCAAAGAAGACAGATCGGTTTAGGGAAACTGTGGGCATGTTTATTGTTTAAAAAAAAATGTGAACGACCGGTTTCGAATGTAATGGAAAAAAGTAGTTTTTTCCACTACATTCCCCCTTTTAAAATATTTTCTGGCGTTAACAGCTTGATAAGAGCCAGACGAAACCAGTCGTTCACATTTTTTTAACAATAAACATCTCCACAGTTTCCCTAAACCTATATATCTTCGTTACAATCAATATATATATGTGTATATATATATATACCGAGAGAGAGAAGATCTTGCAGAATGTGAGAGAAATAAAACGAGAAAACCAATTTAGTGGTATATATATATATATATATATATATATATATATATATATATATATATATATATATATATATATTACAATGTTTGTCTCCGTACGATGTTTATTTGATGAAGTTTGTTCAGAGCGAAACGTTCCAATACATACAAATCGTCAAATGACTTGCAATATTTTGGCAACGTCAACTACAATTCGGCAGTTCCGAATACTTTTGTCAAAGTCCTGACGTATCCAACTGGACTGAGAAATGCCGAGCTTGCCCGATACTCACCAAAAGCTACAACCTGGATTTGTCTGTCTGACTTTACCTGATCGTCTGTACGAAATTTCATGAACCATCTGGTCACTAAATTGTGACCAACTGCGCCTTCAACCTTTGCGCAACAAATATTTTTTGTTTCCACGGTGTTATGTCCCTGTTCAAATTCGTAAACCCTAAGCTCTTGAATTAGACATCGCACATTCATTTATATGGCTTTTAAATCCCCCCACACACACACACACCATGAAGCAGTCTACAAAGTATTAACGACCTAACTAGCATGATACGAGCAAGCATAGCTTGCCCAGTCGGCTGGGACTGTAGAATACACCGACTGCACCTCTACAGAGGGGTAAGAACCCCTCCCTTAATGAGTGTCCTGGATAAGACACTAAACAAATCTGATGTTGAGGTTCCTGTGATGCAGGGGCTTTGGGGAATACGGAGTACCCCTTCCCTGACATCGCTCCCAGGTCCACTCTGGCCCAGCGTGATAGCACCTGATAGGACCCTATCTATGGGTTAAATAGAACTAACTACATACTTATGCTAAACTGAATTGTTTGAGTAAACTGAATAGTTTGAAATAGAAATGTTTTTTGACAATTAAACCGTACTTACATTTAAACTGCGTGCTTATGCTTAACTGAATTATTTGAAATAGAACTGTCTTTCGACATTAAAACTGCATTTACACTTAACTGAATTATTACATATAACTGCTTGAATAGTTTGAAATAGAAATTTTTTTGACAATTGAACTGTGTACTTATGCTAAACTGAAATGTTTGAAATAGAACTGATTATTTTCATAAAAATGGATTTGGCGTTAAATAACCAACAAAGGTTGATATGCCATAAAAACCCAACAAACCAACCAACCAACCAAACAACCAACTAACCAAGCATAGCGGGTACATATCACGGCCGATCAGTAAGCTGAGGTTGTAGAATTAATATCCCACCAACGAGACTACCTGAAAAAATTATGAATAAATCAATAAACAAACTGGAGAGTATGGTAAAATCCAAAGACTCTCATGAGATATATTTCAAATTTCATGTAAAAATGGCGTTGGTAACTTTTACATCAACTTAATATATCTTGTGCCTAAGCAGCTCTGATACGATTATCTCAGTTGGTGGGAGGGGAAAAGATTCAGGGTAGGTTGTGGGGTACTTGATCGAATGACCTTAATTTCCGTCAGCTAAATACTATGGCTAAATAGCTAAGATAAAATGGCTGGTGGGCGGTTAGGATTCACGTGTACGCGAGAAAGAGAGAGAGATTAAAGAAGAAAGGTCAAAAAACAATCGATAAAATTAACAAGATGGCTAAGTGGACGAAGGTATTTGTCAGGAGGATATCCTAATGTATTTGAACGAATTGAAAAAAAAAAAAGAAAAAAAACATGACAGTGTGCGTCTGGCATAGTGAATAGGGTGTCAACTTAGACTTCGAGAATTTAACCGAAACTAACTGTTCTATTATTGTAGTTAAACTAAAGCAAATGTTGTGGTTTGTCTTGTAGTTAAATAAGAGTCGTCCCTGAAATCCGAAACAAGAATTATTGGTACCAAGTGAGAATCAATCTCACTAATAATTATATGCAAAACTGGCTCGGAAAGCGTTTACGACATAATAGGCAAAAGTCATTTACTAAGGTTTACAAAGTTTGGCACAGGGCTAGAAATGTTGAGCACTTAAAAGCGAACTCAAAATATTCAACGAATATTAGATTTTTAATGTGAAATAGCATTCGTATTTTAAATGTTTACGGAAATCGACTCCAGATGATTGAGACGCAAATTATAAAAAAAGATAGATCACTTAATATATATTTTAACTTGGAAAACAGAGATTTATCTCGTTTTAATAAATAATAAACACGACGAAGTTCCGTAGATATCTTTCAAAACAATGATTTTCTTTTTAAACTACAACATTCCAAGTGTAATATGTTTTTATGCATACAATTACAATGTTTCTAACATCTTAGGGGTGGGACTGTAGAATACACCGACTGCATCTTTACAGAGGTGGAAGACTCTTCCACCGAATTACCTGTGGCCCAGTCAGCTGGAGCTGGTTTGGTTTCTTTGTTTAATGGCATATCAACCTTTGTAGGTTATTTAATGCCAAAGCCATTCTCCGAGAAGAACAGTAGTGGTACTATTTAACCCATAGCTGGGAGGATAAGGGGGTTCATACCTTTCCCAAGGGTATTTGCCCGAAAGTGAACGTAATAGCGCGACTGGAGTACAAACTCGCTTACTGCGATTCCGCAGTCCATCACTATAACCATTACACCACGAGGACACCCACTCAGCTGGAGCTGTAGAATACCCTGACTGCATATCTGTAGAGGAGTAAGACCCCACCAACAAGTGTACTGGATATGACATTAAACAATCTGATGGCAATGTAATATATTGACCTTTGACCCAGCCGTCAATCGAGAAACAGGTGCATCCGGTCAAAGACATCAAGATATAGCCTTGACCGTGGACGGGTTGAATTGGGTGCAAATGCGACGCTCACTGGAAGCCGGTGTACGTCAAACAATGATATAACCCGGTGCGACAGGAAGTTCAGTTAGTTTGGAGTCAGTTAATTGGAGTAAGATGCTGTAGGGAGAACCAACACCCAGCAGAGAGCTAGGGGCCCTCAGGACCCCCGATTGAGCAGCCCAACAGAACGAGAAAGAAGTACTGCCAAAGGAACTGGGGGTTAATATTTTGCAGTTTGTTCAGTCTCCAACTCACCTCTCACACATAACCCTTTCGTAACCCTTTCGCAACCATTTCGAATAAAGTGTGAGAGGTATATTTTTCAAAAGAACTGTGTCTGTTCGTCATTATTGTGTTGACTATGTTTCCGCATGCATATGTATACGTACAGTTGAATCAGGCTATACAACAGTAAAGCTCCAGTAATGCTGGAATTTTGGGGAATGCGGAGTACCCCTTCATTGCCATCGCTCCCAGATCCACTCAGGCCTGGAGTGGCAGCACCTGAAAGGGTCCTATCTATGGGTCAAATAGAACTGTTTGAAATTTTAACTGAGTGCAAACAAATGACTTACCTTCATTGAATTGTTAGAAATAGAACTGTTTGATCTGGTAACTGTGTGTAAACAAATAACTGATGTTTAATTGAATTATTAGTGATACATAGCAATACTTTGAACCATTTAACTTTGACATGTTTTACAAATCATATATATCTAATATCTATGTTTAAACCGGATTCGGCATTAAATAACCTACAATCGTTGATATGCCATAGAAGCAAACCAAACCAAATTAATATCTCATGAGGTAATTTATCTCTTAGTATCCTAAAATGAAAAACGCCGAAAATATTTCCCAGTTTTAGCCTCTTCCAAAGACAATGACACCGAAGTCTCATTGTTGTTCTTGAAAATGTCTTGGAAATTGTTGTTGTAGAGTTGGACAGTGCGAATTTGTTCTTACCAATATGGACTTTTATTTTGGACTCGTCCAGCGCATTGGACATCGTTCTCCATTTTATCTCTTCTTACAGAGATATCAATGTGTATATATTCTGTAAATGTTTCTCTGAAGAGGGCTTTGGGTTTTCTTCTGGATTTGACGATACCAAACCTTTACAATAATGGCAAAGGGGGTGAGATCGAATTCTTGGAGAGAGTGTCCAATTTATAAAATCAACAGAGATAAAATCAGATCAACACTGTTCCCCTCTCTCTCAATGGTTGAAACCGCTTGGAAAAGAATATGGAATCTTACACTCAGTTTTCAATCTAGTTTCTTTATATAAAAAAATGATTTTTTAAGATTATTTATTTGTTTGTTATGCCACTTTAGGTATTTTCCTTTTGTATAAATCTTTTTACTATCAACCTTTAATCAAAAAGAAAGAACATTTGCTCATAATATATAATCTACCAATATGATATCTATATACAGATCAAATTTTGTTCAGTAATTTATCTGAGAGCTCCGTAAAATGCACTCTAAAATTCATACCATTTATTCTGAAGCCATCCATTTTAATCCAAAAATATTCGCGGGTGTCTTCGTGGTGTAATGGTTAAAGCGATGGACTGCGTATTCGTAGTAAGCGAGTTCGTACTCACAGTCGCGCTATTACGTTCACTTTCGGACAAATACCCTTGGGAAAGGTATGAACCCCTCGAATCCTCCCACCTATGGGTAAAATAACATCACTACTGTTCCTCTAGAAGAACGGCTTTGGCAAAATGACCCACGATGGTTCACATGCCATTAAAAAAAGAAACCAAACCAAACCAAAAATTTTCAAAACTGTCACTGCTTTTTTTGTATCTAATTTGGTAAGTTGTTTCAAAAATTTTGCTCCATTAATAAAAAACCCAACTAGTTAAAAGAAAATTTCCAGTTTGATGGGAAATATAAAAAATATCCACAACAATTAGAAATTCCATTGATTAATTTGGATGTTTTTGAAGCTATAATTGTTTTCTAAGGATCGTTATCATTAGTTACTTGAACCCATATGAGTGTATGCAAATTATTAGTATTAGATAGAAATACTTGAAACCACATAACTGTGTGCAAACAAATAATTACTATTCATAAGTAGGAACAATTACTTTAAACAAGGTAAATGTGTATAAATCATTAGTTTTAGACGGGAGTACTTGAAACCATAAAATGTATATAACTTATTAGTATTATTATCATTAAGGGTTTTCGGACTATTGTCTTCATCTTTATTTTAATTTCCACAAGGTTTCGGCCGATATGTCCTACGGCCTTCTTCACGTGTCTGTCGAACTCGGGAACTTTCACGGAACTTTGAACAACGTCTTTTACTGAAACCACGGGGGTCACCTGTTCTGGGTACGAGTCTTAAGTATTCCTGTATCGTTACTCGCCAATAGTAAGAATTGATCCTGCAGCCTCCAGATGATTGTCTCCTTAGAAGTTTAGGGAACCAACGCCTATAACCGTTACGCCATGTGTCCTGCTGAACAGTGCAGAGTGAATCTTTGGGACTTATAAACTTAATGTTCTGATTTGACTAGAATTACTACAAATATGTATGCTTTTTTTTTACCTGTGCTCATATTCAGATTTTTTTTTACCTTATCTAGCCTTCTTAATTATCGGTTCCCATATTGTATTCAACTCTATACATGGTCTACTCAGCAGGTCATTGTAGCCTAACATATGGGCTGATTCCTTAAGGCATCTAATCCTCCAATGTTCAGCCCTATCAATTATTTCAACTTTATCCCATAAGGGCAGATGATTTCCCTTTTCCTTCCATATATGGTCCGCCGTACCCGACTTTTCAATCTCGCCTCGTACTACTGCCTTCCCATGTTCTTCTAGCCTTACTTTTAGTCCGAAATAGTCCAAAAACCCTTAATGAAAAAAATCAACAAGCTTCGTCTCAGAAATTTACACAACTTATTAGTATTAGATAGGAATATTTGAAACTATACAACAGTATTCAAATTATAAGAATTAGGAATACTTATACCCATGCAACTATGTGAAATTATTAGTATTTGATAGGAATACTTGAAACCATACACCTGTGTGCAAATTGTTAGTATTTGATTGGAATACTTGAAACCAAACAACTGTTTTTACCTTATAAGTATTAGATAGTAATATCTGATATCATATAACTTCAGGCAAAAAACGCTAAAAACGCAAATATACAAAGATTGCAAATATAAAGTACAGTGAACGCAATTCTCTAACCTCTTGGCTTAAAAATCCCAAAACGGTTTGACAATTCGTTAAAATCAATCAATCAATTGTTATGAGAACCGATTGCCCACTTACGTACCTTTTCTCACCATGTAAGAATAGACTGACATTCGACCTGAAAGAAGAGGATCTACCAAGACCCCACAACCAGTAACACAAAATTATCAGGTCACTCTGACCTTCTCGTTATAGTGCAATGACGATGGCTCCGAGGTCGAAATACATAATAATGTGAAAAATATCCTCACGAAACGGGTTTCCAATTATGGAAGCCAATAATTAACTAAAGCCTGATAGACGGTAATCCGTCTCCCAAACAGCGTGGTAGACATGCTACCCATTTCGTCAATGAAGATGCACCGTGTTGTTTGCTAATTCCCGAAATATTGAAGGAGACCTAATTGAAACAAGTGACAATAGTCATTAAATTCCCCATCATGACTGAAAACGTCTTCCTAAATTTGAAGTACTCAATTTTAACAAAGCTTACAAACAAATATAATGGCCAAACATCTCACACAGCAAGCAAGCTAGCTAGCTAGATAGATAGATAGATAGATAGATAGATATGACCAGCCTGAGATAGATAGATAGATAGATAGATAGATAGATAGATAGATAGATAGATAGATGACCAGCCTGAGATAGATAGATAGATAGATAGATAGATAGATGAACAAAATGAGATAGATAGATAGATAGATAGATGAACAAAATGAGATAGATAGGTAGATAGATAGATAGATAGATAGATAGATAGATAGATAGATGAACAAAATGAGATAGATAGATAGATAGTATATTAATGGCCCGTCTGTCCGGACCTGTATCTAAGTGATACTGTTTCCTCTTGGCACTGGTCCATAATTAGTCGCCCTTTAATTCAATAAACACAGAAATAATTCCTCATATCTACGGCAGTCACATGATATTCACCTCATCTTTCCCTTTTTTCTCTTCAGCAACGTTTTTCTTCTGTTTTTCTTTTTTTATTATTCTGACCTTCGTTTCCACCGTTCTTACTAGATAATTCTTCATCTAATTAAATAATTTGCCTAGTGTATAAATATGTATCGTATGAATACATACGAGTTATATATATATATATATATATATATACATATATATCTTCACATATATATATATCTTCACTTGTATATATATATATATATATATAAGTGAAGGCTCCTAACATTACTTGTCAAAAAGTTGAATTTCCCTCTAAGGCAAAAATCATCATCATCATCATCATCTCGCGCCATCAGCACGGATATTTCTGAACCTCTCTGACCACCACTCTCTATCGTCCATTGCTTCCGGCAGGTCTTCAGGGCTACATCCCGTATCGGCACAAAGCTGCTGTATGTAGATTCGAGCTGGTCACCCTGCCTTTGCTCGTCCATGTGAAAGGGTCCACAGTAGTACATTACTTGTGAGCTCGTCCCTACTTCTCCAGCAATGTCCCGCGTGTCTGGTTCGTCTAGTGAGAATAGTTTTCGTGATGGGTGGTAGGTGGCCCTATAGTCGGTACTTTGTAGGGTGCTGTCCCCAAGACTTGTTCAATATTGCTTGCAGCATTCTTGTGTTGTTGCCGTCAAGCTTTTTCTCCATAGCGTCCATGCAGTTCATTCATATTGCAGTGTCGACACGACCGCTGCTTGGAAGAAACTGCATTTTATTTTATCGGTCAGGTCTGACTTCCATATGACCGATAGGCTATCGATAGCTGTCCATGCCTTTGCTAGTCACGTGTTGATACTATTTACCAACCCCTCCGCTCGGGCAGGATATGACACAAGGTCAATTTTTAAGCGGAGTTTAACAGGTTTGAATTCAGAGTTTTCCTTCTCCTAGACTAGTTGCCTAACCAAGGCTGAAGAACCTAGTCTGTCCTACTATTTACCCATAGCTGGAGGGAGAATAATTGGATTCATACCTTCTCCAAGGGTATTAGTGCTATGTGAAATGCAATCAGTCTCGTCCAGGATTTGAACTCGTGTCGCCGTGTTCATTTCCTACGACGATAACGACTACACCACGGGCACCTGCTAGTCACGTGTTGATGTCTATCTCGTTTGATGAGACATGGTTTCAACGAAACTTAACCTGAACAAAATATTTATCCTAGGTCACCTTATAACATAACCCAGTCAAGATTTAAAGAGCCAATCTCCTAAGGTTGTGTAAAGCGCATTGCAAAAATTGTACACGTCTTCGGTGATATTTCTTTTTGACAGCTCTTTCCTGTTGTATGGAAAGTGATGAAGGTCTTTCTTCTTAACCGCAGCAAATGTTGAGGTGCATTTGCTGATATATTTTGCTTATATAATTTTCATTCATTCGTTTATTTATTAGATTATTTATTTGTTCGTTTTTTATATGATTATTCATTTATTCTTTTCATAATATGGACCACATAGTATAAGTTAATTAATTCTTTCTGGGGTCCGAAGATGTGCAATTTCCTCTCTCGTCAAAAGGTGTGTCTTCATTTACATGTGCACTGCCCCTATATATATATATATATATATATATATATTCTGTGTCTGTGCATGCATATATATATATATATATATGTGTCTGTGTCTCTGTGTGTCTGTCTCTGTGCGTGCATATATATATATATAAATATATATATATGTATATGTAGCCACAAACATGGAGACTGAAGAAAAGAATAAAGTTAGACGTACCAAGTGACGCCATTAGTTGACAAGGAACGTATTTATTGAGATCAGAACCAAGGTGAAAAAAAGAATGCTATACAAAGAAAAATGACTATAGTGATCCGAAGCCAGCACATACTAAGCCTCCAAAATCAATATGGCTGTCCGCAATGAAGAAAGATCAGTTATATGACACAGGAATAGCACTCACAACTATTGCTGCTCAAGCCAAGGCTCAACATTTAACCGGTTTTCAACTTTAGTAGCGACCAGTACTTTGATTTCAAATAATATTATTTCTCCCAACCCCCATCCTGAGCGCCAAATAAACTTACTGTTTGCAGAAGCTCAGCGTGACCTGATTCTCTTTAAAGAGCTACCATCCCTGTCGTAATTTACAAAGCATTTTGTTTAGATGTGGCTCAAGGCTGTATGAATGGGGCACCCAATGAGAGTCAAACCAACTTGTGTAGGTTTTTCTTGTCTAGCTTGCTAACCATTACCACAACAAAGGCGCCCAGCTACCATCCCTGTCCGCTCAGTTTAAAATAAGCCGACAGTATTTATTGCAGATGGATAAGACGCACACAAAAAGTGTGTCCAGGGTATGACATTAAACTGCACCTGGTGGTGAGACTTCATTTCTTTTTAATGTCTTATAGTGTAGTTAATGTATTTCGTACAAAATTTGTCAATGATATTTTATCACTGACTAGTTTGACTCTCCAGGGTTATGCCTGTGGTTGGTTGGTTGTTTTTTTTTTATTGCCTATCAACCTCTTTCGGGTCTTTAAGTGCCGAATCAAGTTAAACAGTACCACTTCACTTCTAAAGGGATAGTTTTTGCTTTAAATAACCCACATAAGTTTATATACCATGAAATAGAGAAACCAGAACGCACATACACACATATATATAAACATATACAGTGTATCACAAAAATGAGTACAACCCTCTCATTTCTGCAGATATTTAAGTATATCTCTTCATGGGACAACACTGACAAAATGACACTTTGACACAATGAAAAGTTGTCTGTGTGCAGCTTATATAACAGAGTTAATTTATTTTCCCCTCAAAATAACTCAAAATATAACAATTAAAAGCTAAACCCCTGCCTAGAAAAGTGAGTACTTTTATAATTTTTTGTAATATAGCATTTTATATGAAGGAATACACAATACACTCGGGTACCGTCCCTGTTTTTACTAAGATCGAGCCACCCCTATATTAAATGACAGTAGTAGACTAGTTTATATACTTTGGTAGCAAAATCTCATCTAGTGAAAGTGAAATCAAAATAGACATAGGAACATCATGGACTGCTGTCAACCCAATGAAAATTTAATCTCTCTGATAAAATAAACCGGGGATACTTCAAAGCTCTAGCCGAGTCAGAACTATTCTATGGCTACACCATTGGAGCCTTAACGAAGCGCTTAAAGAAAAAAGCTCGATGGAAACTTCAAAAACATCCTACGTGTTGTTTCGAACAAATCCTACTGCTGTACGATCACTTACCTCCCATCTCACAAACCATCCAATTAAGACGTACAAGATATGCTGGGCACAACTAGCAAGACTAATTCATTAGTGATGATCTATTGCAGGATACCACGAATGGATACAGTAGTGTCACCCGATCAACAAGCACTTATATTCATAGGCACTTTACAAACAACAGATGTTGTCAAAAGGATCTACCAAAAATGATAGATGATAGGGACGGATGTCGAGAGAGAGTCAAAGAAATCAGTGCTCTTAATGATGATAATGATGATGATTCCTATGTAAAAAAAAGAGTTCGTACACAGTCGTTTAGTTTCAAGTATTCCTTCCTAATGCTAATTGGGACGCCCTTCCCTCCCCCCACTGAACTGCGGAATCATAGTAAGCGAGTTCGAACTCCAGTCGCAATATTATTATTGGCGGCAACACCCCACAAGGCACCAACTATACGGCCACCCGCCTCCCATCACGAAAACTATCCAAGTTAGACGAACCACACGTGCAGGTCACTGCTGGAGAAGCAGAGACGAGCTCATAAGTGATTTACTCCTATGGACGCCTTCATATGGCCGAGCAAAAGCAGGACGACCAGCTCGAAGATACATACAGCAGCTATGTGAGTATATGGGATGTAGTCCTGAAGATATACCGGAGGCGATGAACGATAGGAAGAAGTGGCGAGAGAGGCTCAGCGATATCCGTGCCTGCGGCATGGCATGATGATGATAATGAAGGAAATAATTATCGTTGTAGGAAATAAACATGGCGTCTCAAGTTCAAATCTGGGACGTAGCAATTGCTTCACATTCTTTGCACCTAACTCAGCGAACAATGCAATTAAATCATGCAGTATTCACTGGTTCACATTGTATCACCAAGATTAATCTGCAGTTAACTGGTTCAGTACTTAGATGGGTGACCATTCACTAATTGCTGGTGTGGTTGGCAGCAAGACGGACGAAGCGACCAGTTCAGTACTTAGATGGGTGACTACTCACTAATTGCTGGTGCGGTCTGCAGTAAGACGGACGAAGCGAAGTTTTATAAATAATAACTAACTTTTTGACAGGTGCTTTTAAAAAGTTTAGGGAAATTTTTCATGTAAAAGTTTTTTCTTTTTTCATTTGGTCTAGTTTTAGTTTTCGCTTTTTGTTTTTTGTTTTTTTTTGTTTTTGTTTTTGTTTTTTTTTTTCAGTTGTTGCTTTTTTTTTTCATTTTACACTATGTTTTTTTTTTGTTGTTGAAATAGCATACAATGCTTAATTCTTTTAAAAGCTCCTTTCCCCTAACCAGCCGAAAGCAAAACGTTGTTCTAAATCTGATCTAATCCCGTCAAATTTGTTGATGTTCTCTTTTTCATTGATTCTCGGATCTTTTCAGAAACATTCCTCCGTGCGTGGCAAAGGAATCTTGCCCAGAGACGCAAAACCGTTGAACTCAAGATAAAAAAGAAAAAAAACAAACAAAGGGAGTAAAGGCAGGTTTGTAGATAGATAGATAGATAGATACTTATCCATCTGTCTCCGTAACAAGCAATGGAATCTTCCCCAGAGATGTGAAATAGTTGAACTCTAGACAAAACCGAATACAACAAAGTCAATAAAAAACAGATAGTTTGATAGTCTGTCATATATATATATATATATATATATATATGAGTGTGTTTAATAGATAGATAGATAGATAGATAGTCTTTCATATACATATATGTGTGTGTTTAGCAGATAGACAGATAGATAGATATCCATCTTTCTCTGTCCCTAGCAATGGAATCTTGCCCAGAGATGTAAAACAGTTGAACTCTAGATAAAACCGAATACAACAAAGTGATAAAAACAGGTGTTGAAAACGAATTTTCCCCAACACACACTGATCAACGATTTTATTTAATTAGCGATCGGCCGAGACTTCCGAAAAGTATCGGACTTTTTTTTCCATTTTATAATCTTTTTTTTTTTTTTTTTTTTTTTGGTGAGGGTAGCGATATTTATACCTAAATTTTTATGTGCACAAAATAAAGACGCTCAGACTTTTATGAAAGAAAAAAAAAGATCAAAAACGTTTCGGATAGACATAGAGAGACCTATTTGTTATGGCATTTATTTCATTTTAGCGCCGATCATACTCAGTACAAACAGATTTGCAAACGAGTTCGAACTGTCCATCTACCTCGTTAATATCTGAATTTTACGTATCGGTTAAAAATATATCCACAAGATAGATAAATAGAGTGGAAGAAGTAAAAGTTTGGAATATACATTGATTGATAGGAACAAACTGAGATTGATAGAGATAAAAAGAGAAAGAACCAGTGTCTCATCAACCGAGACAGATATCTACACGTGACTAAAAAAAAAGGCATGGACAGCTATCGATAAACTATCGATCATGTGGAAGTCACACCTGACCGATAAAATAAAATGCAGTTTCTTTCAAGCGACGGTCCTGTCGATACTGCTGCATAGATGCACTACATGGACGTTAACAGAACGTATGGAGAAAAAGCTTGACGGCAACTACACAAGAATGCTGCGAGAAATATCTAACAAGTCCTGGGGGCAGCACCCCACAAAGTAGCAGTTGTACGGCCACCTACCACCCATCACAAAAACAATCCAACTTAGACAAACCAGATATGTGGGACACTGCAAGAGAAGTAATGACGAACTCATAAGTGACATACTCGTGTGGACTCCTTCACATGGACGCGCAAAGGCAGGACGACCAGCTAGAACCTACATACAGCAGCTCTGTGCCGATACGGGATGTAGCCCTGAAGACCTGCCGGAAGCAATGGACGATAGAGAAGGGTGGCGAGAGAGGGTCAGGGATATCAGTGCTATTGGTGCGACATGATGATGATGATGATGATGATGGGTTAAATAGTGCTACTACTGTTCTTCCACAAAAAATGGCTTTGGCATTGAATATCTCATGAGGGTTTATATGTCATCAAATATAGAAATCGAAACCAAAAAATTCTAGTTGTCTTAATAATTTAGATAGATAGATAGATAGATTGATAGGAATAGAGTGAGACCGACTGAAAGAAAGAAAGAAAGAAAGAAAGAAAGAAAGAAAGAAGACTTAGATAGATAGATAGATAGATAGATAGATAGATAGATAGATAGATAGATAGATAAGAATAGGGTGAGAAAGAAAGAAAGAAAGAAAGAAAGAAAGAAAGAAAGAAAGAAAGAAAGAAAGAAAACTTAGAGAGATAGATAGATAGGAATAGAGTGAGACCGACTGAAAGAAAGAAAAAAGAAAAGAAAGAAAGAAAGAAAGAAGACTCAGATAGATAGATAGATAGATCTACGTGTGTGTGTGTGCATTTTTTAAATGTACTGAGATGTAAACTGTATTTATAAAGACCGAAATAAGCCACGGACGAAAATTTATTTTTATATATAAAAATAGTTCCCTGAACATTTAACCACCTGCGACGAAATTCTCTGCTGCATTTCATTTAAACGGATATTATTAGGTACT
This sequence comes from Sepioteuthis lessoniana, assembly GCA_963585895.1. Taxonomy (NCBI): domain Eukaryota; kingdom Metazoa; phylum Mollusca; class Cephalopoda; order Myopsida; family Loliginidae; genus Sepioteuthis; species Sepioteuthis lessoniana. Next base: position 6,534,364 of record OY757937.1, read on the forward strand.
ACCTATTACTAAACTCTACTGCACTGAAACTTCGAAATGTAGCTCAGAATTACGCCGACAATATTCCCTGCAGAGGAATAATAATCCCCCTCCTCGCAAAAAAAGGTGTATCATGCATGACACTAAACCGCATGTTTTGGCGAGGCTCCAGTAATGGAGTTGATGGGAGAATGAAGTAACACTTCATTGCCATTACTCCCAGGTCCACTCTGACTTAGAGTTGTAGAATCGGTTATGAAAATTTTTATTATTAGATAAGAATACTTGAAACCAAATAACTGTATGCAAACAAATGATTATTATGAAGAAATAACCAAAGGTCACAGGGAGCAAGGTCTGGACTATAAGAAAGCTGAGGAACTGTCTTGATGCTCATCTTGGTCAAGTAGATGGAGTTGTGGAATGGTGCATTGTCCTGGGGGAAATGCTACTGACCCGATTTCAAGAGTGCTGGCCTTTTCCCAAGGAATCTCTTCCTGAACTCCCTTAGAACCTCAACATAGTAACCCTAACCCTGAATCTTTGGACAACCAACTCAGGTGTATTGACTTCCTTACTCCTCCCACACCGCTCATCATCCCTAACAGACTCACTGCTTTCTTTGAATCTCTTATGCCACTCAAAAACTGATGCTCGATTCATGCAAGATGCTCCAAAAGCAGTTTGAAGCATTCCATACGTTTCTTAGGTATTTTTTCCAAGTTTAAAACAGAATTTTATTGCATATCGTTCTTCTAAAGTGTCCTCACGTCCAGATTGCATTTTTGAAATTCACCAGCTGTGACAATCAGGCTTTAGTCGGGTGTATTCCAATTGCTGCTGTAGCTGTTCATTTGAAGCTGAAATCATAAAAATTGGTCATTCATCTCATAAGATGTATAGCAATAACTGAATTTTCAAGAGTCTATGACAATTTTAAAAGACTGTACAAAAAACAGTCTGGAAACTTATTGTATATAGAAATATGTTCGAATGTTTTTGTAATTTAATTGTTCCATCATTTGGATGTTTTTACTGAGTGGAATCCATAATGACCTCATAATCTCCTTTATTAGGTGGGATGATAATCTTGTTATTCCTGGACAAATATCTCTCTGCAGTCAGTTAAAAAAAAGGTTCCGGAGATTAATGAAAATAAAAATAGAAATAACATAACATGTAGCAGTTCACAGAAGATCCCTGACAGGATGTAGGAGTGGCGCATGCCTAAAGAAAGGGTTTTCCGGGCACTGAAGAGAAATTCTCTCTCATTCAGCTGTGGCCACATGGACTGGAAATAATTACTCCTCTCTTACTGCTGGTTGGGAAGACCATGTGTCTACTTAGCGGTACGCTGGTTCACTCTCCCACCAGTAGTTGCCTTTAATGAACATATCTACTTGACAACAGGACAGAACTTCAAACTCACGCCTTACTAAAATGATCCACCTGTTAGTACTTGTACTTACAGGTGAATTTCATCCTGGTCGGGTTGAACCGGCTTCCTCCCGAAGCAAGTACTGAATCTCGAACGATCGCAGCCCACGTTCGCCGATCATGAACCATGTCACACGAAATGGCGAGCCAATCGCGATTCCATTGCCGAAGACCAACTGTTGTTTACTCATTATACATAATACAACTGCACCTGTACATATACAAATATACACTTACATGCGGAAAAATCATTAACCGGTAATGACGACTTCAATAACGAACAAATACACTTCTTTATAAAAATATATATCTCACAATTTATTTTTGAAAGGGTGATGTTTATTGTGTGTGAGAGATGAGTTGGAGACGGGGACAGACTGCTATATTGACCTAAGTTCTTCTCACGACCATAGCAGCACTTCTTCCTCATCTTGGCTGGGATTGCCCAACTGTGGGTTACTGAGGGCCCAAAGCCCTCTGTTTACTGTTAGCTCTCACGCGGGCATCCTGTCTCCAACAGACTCGAACCGTCAGGGCACCTGGTTATATAATTGTTTATCGTCCACCTGCTTCCGCTGTTCTTCCGCTTATTTACTCAGGTGCATCTCTTGATTGACGGCTCGGTCGAGGGTCAATATATAACACAACTACTTGGGGACCTGATAGTACTGCTAGGTCATCATTGATTGTGCTGGCCTATGTCTTCAGCTGCCCACCGACACGTTTTCGCCAGTTAGGAAGAAAAGGGGGGGGAGAAATACATCGCGGATGAGCTCTCCCTCTGTGCGTCGAGCCGCGTGTCCGAACCATCGGAGACGACGCTGGAGCAGGACAGGTGGAAGAGGAAGGAGGTTCAGGCGACGACGTAGAGTAGTTGTGGGCTCACGATCGATTCGGCAGCATCGTAGAATGTAACGAAGGCAATCGTTGTCGAACACTTCAAGCTTTCGTAGGTCAACTGTTTTAAGTGGCCACGTTTCGCAGCCATAGAGGAGGATGGCTTGATAGATGCGCCCTTTCGTAGCCGTGGGTATCTCTCGTCACTCTCATAGTGACCGCTTGGGACGCACGAATGCGGACCTTGCAGCTCCTAGATGGCGCTCCAACTCAGCAGCACTTTGCTCCGACGGTATTATTGTTGAGCTGAGATAGACAAAAGACTGTGCGTCCTCCAGATCGACTCCGTCCAGTGTCAATGGCTGCCATGTATCAGCTAACATACCTCGCAAGAACACCTACTGGATATAACCACAGACTAAACTCATCACCCACTGAAAATGACATATTTCCACGCCTTGTTTGAGAGATGCGACCGTTTTCTAATAATTCATGAAGACAATTCCTCACTATAGAATAGCTGTATGGAACTCAGAAATGAAGTCCGAGTTGAATGGTATCTACGTCTCTTTTTTTCCCCTTCCTACAGTAATTATTTTGCAGCCTTCTGCAGACAAAGAGGAAGTCAAGTTAAATGGAGTAAGAAGAAACCATGGAGTCAGATACGACAACAACCGACAACCACCACCGACAACAAACCACAACCAACGAAACGAAACAAATAACCAACAAACTTCCTTTCCCATAAACACTAATTTGTATTTTAATTCAGAAATGCAAATGTTGTTTAAATCTGATATTTTCTTTCTGTGTTTTTCGGTCGTTTTGTGCGAGATGAATTTCTTCTTACGAATTCCCGACAACCAAGCTTTTTCGAAAGTCAAAACTTGTGAGGGTTTGGTGAGTTTGAGTTTTATGGCATATCAACCATTCTAGGTTACTTAATGCCACAATCTCTTTATACATATATATCAAACATATAGCATTTGTTTGGGTTTGGTTTTATGGCATATCAACCATTGTAAGCTATTTAATGCCAAATCATCTATTTATCTTTATATTAAGTATATATGATTTGGTTTGGTTGAGTTTTATGGCATATCAAACATTGTAGGCTATTTTATGCCAAATACTCTTTATACATATTCAAGTATATGATTTGAAAACGCATTTTGTCCATAACATTTTTTAATGAGCCTGAGCTCTTTCTTTCACACAGTCAAATGGTTTAAAGCATTGCTATCAAACACGAATAATTCTATTTACTATTAATCATTTGGTTGCACACTGTGAAGTGGTTACAAGTATTGCTATTTAAAAGTAATAATTCTATTCAACATTACTCATTCGTTTGTGTACAATTAAGTGGTCCCAAATATTGCTCTGTCTCTCTATCAATTCAATTAATCATCAGTCATTTGTTTACACACAGTTAAATGATCAAACAATTCTATTTCTAACAATTCAATTTAGCATCAGTCATTTGTTTGCCAACAGTTTAAAAGTCAAACAGTTCTACTTGACCCATTGATGGGACCCTATCAGGTGCTATCACTCTTGGACGAGAGTGGACTTGGGAGGGATGGTAGTGAAGGGGATCTCCACATTCTTCAAAGCTCCTACATTAGTGGTGCCTCACCAACAGATTGTTTAATGTCAAATCCAGGACGCCCATTGCGGAGGGGTTCTTAAACCTTTACAGAGATGCAGTCAATGTATTCTACAACCCCAGCCAACTGGGTTTGAATCTTCTGAAAATTTTAGAGTCTCAATAGAAGATTGTTAGGAAGTTTTTATGTGTTCTAGGAAAATGTGGTGGGAAGATCTGAGAACGTTAGATGTGTTGATGGCTAAATTTTGGTATCCTAATTCCTTCACGTAAGTTTGAAACAGTCAAATAGAATGTTTTATGAGTTTTCCATTTTTTTTTTTTTTTTTTGTTTCATTTAATAAGTCAAACGCCCCGATGAAGGTCTAAAAACTGATAAGTTTAACTAATAATCCTACAAATAAAATCATCGTCTGTAGACGTTGTGTCTTTTCATCTGATACATTTTCATATATATATACATATACACACACACACACACACACACACATATATATATATATATATATATATATATATATATATATATATATATATATAATAGTTTCTGGCATGAAAAAACCGACAAGGGTTCATAACCATAAAATACGAACCAACCCAACCCTTTCTCAATCTCACACGCATATTCTCTCTCCCGCTCTATCTATCTATCTATCTATCTCACATGCATATTCTCTCTCTCTCTCTCTCTCTCTCTCTCTCTCTCTCTCTCTCTCTCACACACACACACACACACACACACACACACACACTCAAACACATATACGCACACTTTATACATATGCAGTGGCTCACCTGCTATTTTGAATCGGAGTGTTTACGTATTTCTACCAAGTCACTTGCTGAGAATGGACACGCCAATTATTTGGTTTTTCTTACTCATTTGAAAAGAGTCAGCGAACGGAACAAGACAGAATTAGATACCAATAACAACTGAGTCAAAGGAAAGGGACTTTCTTGTATTCTCCCAACCCCTGGAGAATATATAATTCTATTCACTATTTTAGCCCCTCCCATAAATACACACATACGATATATATATATATATATATATATGTGTGTGTGTGTGTGTGTGTGTGTGTGTGTGTGTGTGTGTGTGTGTGTGTGTGTGTGTGTGTAATACCTAAAAGAGCCAGAAACAACCTACCCACATTTAACCAAATGGATCTTCAGGACAATTGTGAGTTAGAATTCTCCTGAAGATTCTGGCTCTTAAAGTATCGAGGACTTTTACGTATTCGCTTAGGTTACTCTTTCAGTGTTTTTTTTTCTTTAGACTAGACAATGCAGTGCTGGTTGATTATTTGCAAGCAGTACGGATATTTATAGTCTTTTCTTTTTATTATTAATTTTTTCCCACAGATATCAGTTTGTGAAATATGTTTTTTGTATACAAATTGCCTCATCGGTTTTTTCCCATCACCAGAGTAATAGAAATAGGTATGAAAATTAAAATTATATATATATATATATATATATATACAAACATTTACAGAGACGCTATATATAGATATATAAATAAATATAGGCAATTTCTTCTTGTTATGGTCAAGTGGAAGTTCAAATGATAACACGACTCGGAGATGCCACCCTTCTCTGTCGTCCATCGTTTCTGGTTGCTCTTCAAGGCTACAACCTGTATCAGCATAGAGCTATTGTATGTAGGTTCTCGCTGATCGTCCTGCCTTTGCTCGTTCGCGTGAGAGAGTCCACGGGAGTACGTTACTTATGAGTTTTAATAATGATAATTATAATCAGCACGTTCCAAAGGGTCCCCAAAGGCATGGAAAAGGGACTGAAAGAGTTTGAAATCGGAAGAGGAATTGAGACCATCCAGACTACAGATCAACAAGAGTACTGAGAAGAGTCCTGGAGATCTGAGGAGACTTGCTGTCACTTAGACTCCAATGGGTTAAAAAGATTCTCAAGGATTATAGTAACAAATAATTGTTTATTGTGCCAGAAATTAAAATTTGACCATACAACTAAATGGTACAAACGAAAATCTGTCCAAGAAAATGAAACCCATAAAATTATCTGGGATTTTGGGATACAAACGATCACATAATCCAATCCTGACGTAAATCAAATCACGGAATAAAAGAAAAGAAAGTGAAACGATAAAGAATTACTTGGACCTTGCCAGAGAATAAAAAAATCTTCGGCACATGAGGGTGACAGTGATACCAATTGTAGCTGGTGCACTTGGAACGGTCTCCAAAGGCTTGGTAAAAAGACTGGAAGATTTGAAAATCAGAGGAAGAACGAAAACCCTCTTAATCAGATCATTGTTAAAATCGGTAAGAATACCGAGAAGAGTCCTGGAGACTTGAGGAGACTTGCTATCCCCCAGACTTCAGTGAAAGACAACCAGCTTTTGTTTGCGTGAAAAACTCAAAAGGATTAAAATAGTAATACCAAGCTTTCTATAGGGTTTTGTCTTCCTATCCATTTCTTATCAATACGCAAATTGATTGGTTGTTTGTTTGGTTTATTGGTTTGTTGGGTTTTATGGCATTCCAACCTTTGTAGGTTATTTAACGCCAAATCCATCTTTATTTAAATAATATGTTCCATTTAAAACAATTCAGTTTAGCAAGAGTACACAGTTTAACTGTCAAAAACATTTCTATTCCAAACTATTCAAGCAGTTATATATAACAATTCAGTTTAGCGTAAGTACAGTTTCAATGTCGAAAACAGTTCAATTTCAAATAATTCAGTTTAGCATAAGCACGCAGTTTCAATGTAAGTACGATTTAATTGTGAAAAACATTTCTATTTAGAACTATTCAGTTTAGTCACGCAGTTTTAATTCAACTTATTCAGTTTAACATAAGTACAGATTTTGTTTACACTCAGTTAAATGCCAAAAAAGTTCTATGTTAAACAATTCAGTTTTGAGTAAATACGGTCTCAATGTCAAAAAACAGTTCAATTTCAAATAATTCAGTTTAGTATAAGCTCGGGGTTTAAATGTAAGTACGTTTTAATTGTCAAAAACATTTCTATTTCAAGGTATTCCGTTTAATAAAACAATACAGTTTACCATAAGTATGCCGTTAGTTCTATTTAACCCTTGGATAGGGCCCTATCAGGTGCTACCATTCCGGGCCGGCGTGGACCTGGGAGCAATGGCAATAAAGGGGTACTCCAAAAGCTCCAGCATTGATGGAAACTCACCATCAGATTGTTTAGTGTCATATCCAGGACACTCGTTGGAGGGGGTCTTACCCCTCTGCAGAGGTGCAGTCGGTGTATTCTACAGCCTCAGCCGACTGGGCAATTGATTGTCGGGGTTTTATGGCATATCAACATTTGTGTGTTATTTAACTTCAAATCCGTTTTTAATCAAATAGTCAGTTCTATTTCAAACAATTCAGTTTAGCAAGAGTACACAGTCAAATCATTTCTATTTAAAGCTATTCAATTTATTCAAACAGTTCTAATTCAGTTTAGTATGAGTACAGATTTTATTTACACACAGTTAAATGTCAAAAAATTACTAAATTAAACAATTCAGTTTAGTATAAATACAGTTTCAATGTCAAAAACAGTTCCATTCCAAGCAATTCAGTTTAGTATATGCACGCAATATAAGTACAGTTTTTATTTTATTTTATTTCAAGTTATTCAATTTAGCCAAACAGTTCTAAATGAAACAATTGCGTTTAGTATAAGTATGCAGTTTAGTTCTATTTAACCCATAGCTAGTGTCTTATCAGGTGCTACCATTCCAGGACAGAGTGGACCTGAGAGCAATGACAATGAAGGTGTGCTCTGCATTCCCCAAAGCTCCAACTTAACTGGAACCTCACCATCAGATGGTTTAGTGTCATATACAGGACACTCGTTAATAGGAGGTGTTCTTACCCCTCTGCAGAGGCGCAGTTGGTGAATTCTACCGCGCCAGCCGACTAGGCAATATACGCAAATTGTTCGTATTGGATATGAATACTTAATGAACATAATTGTTAGTGTTTGATAGCAGTACTTGTGTACAAATAGAATTATTTGTGTTAGATAGGAATACTTGGAATCATTTTGAGATGAGGCTTCTTAATCTGAGAATTATTTTTTATTTGTTGCGGACTTTTTAGACAATAGATAGACAACAACTATGGAAGGCAGTAATTACTGGGGATACGGTTACAAGACTCAGCATTCATATCCGAGGTCGCGGTAAATCCCCTGAAGAAGGCCAGAGGTGAAATTTGGCCGAAACGTAGTGAAAGAAGAAACAACACAAAAACAACAACAACAACAAAAAAAAAAAAACAACTCCCAAGATGAGGTCAAAAAGTCTGCAATAAATAAAAATTAATTCTTAGATACTTGAAACGATTTCTCTGTGTCGAAACAAAAAAGCTCTTACTCGTTAAAAAATGTTAACTACTAACTATTCGCTTATAAATATATATATATATATATATATATATATATATATATATATATATATATATATATATATATGCGTGTATGTGTGAGAAAAAAATATTTAATAACTCTTAAGAACGCTTAATATGCCCCCAAACGAAATAATCATATTTAACCTATAAATCATATATATTTATATAGTTTCAAGTATTCTAAACAATGATATGGTTTCATGTAAATAATAATAATCCTTAATAAACACTTATAGCTTCAAGTAACAAGTCTTAATACAAATAATTCATATAGATATATGGTTTATAGTAACTAATAAAAATAATTCTTAGTAAACAATTAAAGCTTCAAGCACCTATTCTTAATACAAAGTTTTTTTATAAATACATGGTTTAAAGTAACTAATAATAATAATCCTTAATAAACAAATATAGCTTCGAGTAACTAGTCTTATTACAAATGATTTTTAAAGATATATGGTTTATAGTAACCAATAAAAAGAGTTCTTTGTAAACAATTAAAGGTTCAAGCAACTATTCTTAATACAAATTTTTTTATAGATATATGGTTTAAAGTAACTAATAATAATAATAATAATAATAATCCTTAATAAACAAATATAGCTTCGAGTAACTAGTCTTATTACAAATAATTCTTATAGATATATGGTTTAAAGTAACTAATAAAAATAATCCTTAGTAAACAATTGAAGCTTCAAGCAACTATTCTTAATAGAAATTATTTTTATAGATATATACTTTCAAGTAACTAATTATAATAATCCTAAATAAACAATTATTGCTTCAAGTAACTATTCTTAATACAAATAATTTTTATAGATATAAGGTTTCAAGTAAATAATAACAATAATCCTTTGTAAAAAATAAAGTTTCAATAAACTAGTCTTAATACAAATAATTTGTACATAGTTACATAGTTTCAAGTATTCTTATCTAATACAAATAATTATCAAGTAATTAGATGCTTTTGAGTAACTAACGACGATAATCCTTAGTAAACAATTATGGCCTCAGGTAACTATTCTTAAGACAAATTATGAGCACACAATTATATAAAAATTAATTTCCAAATTTAATAATTTAAATTTCATTAATTTTCGTATTCAACCCAAAATATCTACTAACACTCTGTGTCAGAGTGGACCTGGGAGTAATGGCAACGAAGAGCTGATTTCACATTCCTCTGAGCTCCAGAATTGGAGCCTCAATCTCAGCTGCTTTTTAGAGTCATAACCAGGACACCTATTTTTGTGGGGATCTTAGTTTTCTACAGGAGATAGAGCCAGAATATTATGATGTGTGTGTGTGTGTGTGTGTGTGTGTGCTGCGAGCACTCTTGATCATTTCTGTGATATTTCTGTTCGCTAGTTCGGATCATTTACGTATCCATTTAAATCTCTCTACCAACCACTTATCTAGCCTCTCAGCCATTTTGTTTACCTGCATTCTTTCTTTCTCCATTATCTATATTTAATCATTATAACTCGTATCGATCGACCTGTCTCTTACTCTCTCCCTCCCGCCTGTCCTGACTCTGTTTACACGCCCAGAAATGATCATGTCATGACGCAAAAGATGCGATTTAGTATATAAACATGTCAAAAATTGTATCTGCGTTCATGTGAAGCATACACAGCTTTTCCATTTTACCTAAATATATCGTCCCGATGGTGTAGTGGCAAAAGCGTTGGACTGAGGCCTTGAGGTGAGCGTGTTCGAGTTCCACTGGTAATATTATGTTCACTTTCGGACCAATACCTTTTGAAAAGGTATGAACACCCTTATCCCCTAGGTTATAGATTAAATAGTATCACGGCTATTAGTTGTCTAAATTTCTGAGACGAAGCTTGATGATTTTTTCGGACTACAACGTTTCGGCCGATATGTCCTCCGGCTTTCTTCAGGTGTTTGTCGAACTCGGGAACCTACACGGAACTTCGAACTACGTCCTTTATTGAATCCATGGGTGTCACCTGTTCTGATTCCGTTAACCATAACCGGGTATAAGTGTTAAGTATTACTGTATTGTTTCACGCCTGTTGTCAGGATTGAACCTGTAACTATTAGATAATTGTCTCCTTAGGGAACCAACGTCTATAACCGTTACGCTATGTGCCCTGCTGGACAGTTTAGAATGAATCTTTGGGACTTTTAAACCTAATGTTCTTACTTGACTAGGATTACTACTATTATGTATGATTTTTTACCTTTGCTCATATTCATATTCAGATTTTTTTTTAGTCGTAAACCATCCAATTGAATTGATTCCGTTAGGCATAACCGGTAAGAAGTGCACGTATGCCGGGTTATAGCTTGAACTAGACAGCAAGGTCTAGTGCTATACAAAGGTTGCAGCTCGCCCATCCGAAGGTGGTCCAGTCGAAGCTGGGGGCCTTTCGGCCTCGAATCTGCCATTGATTACGATACCCCATCCGGCACGAATGCCAGACGGCCCAGCCAAGACCGGGGAAGTATTGCTGTGCAATAATTAATGGTCTGTTACACTTGCTCAATGACTATTACACCACGGTAGATAGTTCAAGTTACTTCGAAAGTGGTTTATGCCAGTTTAGTACAAGGCAGGAAGTATGTGGCACCCAGTGAGAATCAAACTTCCGAAAAATGGTCGGAAAATCTAGCTTGTCAACCATTATACCACGTAAGGTGCTCGAATTCCCACCAAGGTTGTTTATGTTCAGTTCGAACAAATTACGCTGGGAAATACATGAATTCATCTTCCCCCTCCCACACATAAACTACCCCCGCCAGCATTAAATAATAAGGCGAACTAGATTCAACAGCCTTCCTAATATGTTTATTTACCTAACCCCTCTAGAAGATGCAGGATGGGAAACAAGGACAACTTCTATGCGGAGTAAAACTAGTGTGAATTCGGATATCTGCCCGACTATTTATTCATAGTTTGGGAAAGAACGAATGGATTAATGCCTGTCAAGTGGCTATCAGCATGAAGTGAAAAGTAAACAGCCTCGTCCAGGTTTGAACTCTGGTCACCGATTCCATTTCCTACGGAGGTAACCGTTACGTCAAATGCGCCAACGGTAGCCTTGGTAAATTAACTATTTTTGGAAATGGGCAACTATGAATATATATATAATATTTTAAACTGCCCAGTCGGTTGGAGCTGTATGATACACCGACTGCTTCTCTGCAGAAGGGTAAGACCCCCCACCCCAAACGAATGTCCTGGATATGACACTTAGTAATCTGATGGAGCTTTGGGAAGTGCAGAATACCTCTTCAGTGCCATCGCTCCCTCGTCCACTCTGGCAAGAAGTGGTAGCACCTGATAGGGTCCTATCTATGAGTCAAATAGAACTAAACTGTGAAATTTTGCTAAACTGAAAAGCTTGAAATAGGACTGCTTTGACATTGAAATTGCGTATATATGATAAACTGAATTGTTTAAAATAGAACTGTTTTGACATTTGTACTGCGTACCTATACAAAACTGAACTGTTTGAAATAGAACTGTTTTTAAAAATATAATTAAACTGTGTACTTATGCTAAACTGAATTGTTTGACATAGAACTGTTTTTAAAAATATAACTAAACTGTGTACTTATGCTAAACTGAACTGTTTGACATAGAACTGTTTTTAAAAATATAACTAAACTGTGTACTTATGCTAAACTGAATTGTTTGACATAGAACTGTTTTTAAAAATATAACTAAACTGTGTACTTATGCTAAACTGAACTGTTTGAAATAGAACTGTTTTTAAAAATATAACTAAACTGTGTACTTATGCTAAACTGAATTGTTTGACATAGAACTGTTTTTAAAAATATAACTAAACTGTGTACTTATGCTAAACTGAACTGTTTGACATAGAACTGTTTTTAAAAATATAACTAAACTGTGTACTTATGCTAAACTGAATTGTTTGACATAGAACTGTTTTTAAAAATATAACTAAACTGTGTACTTATGCTAAACTGAACTGTTTGAAATAGAACTGTTTTTAAAAATATAACTAAACTGTGTACTTATGCTAAACTGAACTGTTTGACATAGAACTGTTTTTAAAAATATAACTAAACTGTGTACTTATGCTAAACTGAACTGTTTGAAATAGAACTGTTTTTAAAAATATAACTTAACTGTGTACTTATGCTAAACTGAATTGTTTGACATAGAACTGTTTTGACATTTATCTGTTTGTAAACAAAATCTATACTTATACCAAACTGAATTGTTTAAAATCTAATTCGGCGTTAGATGACCCAAAAAGGGTTGATAAGCCGGAAAACAAAACAACCAACCAACGACATTTTAAATATATGCTTTACCGATTCAATTTCATAATTTTTACTTTTATCCATTTTCTTATATATATATAAGACATTATTTAATCCAGTAAATCTGGAGTTGAGAAATGATTATAAGAAGGACAATCAAAATATTTTGATTGATAGAATATTACATTTAAGTAATCCCAGTCAAGAGCTCAATGCAAATGAAATGCAAGGGACAAATTAGTTTTTCAAAAATAAAAAAACAATCGGTCATATTTAGATAATGAATTTATTTCCACCCTGTTAAAGAGGATTGATATGAATCAATGCTTTAAAAAATTAACCGGACTTCTTCAGATCAAACAAGAAAATGGATTAAAATAACTTTTTCACATTTACAACCAGACTTCAAAAAAAAAAAAAGACTTATTTCTCGTACATAAAAGTAGACCTTTTAATTCAAATAACAAAAAGTATCAATTTATTTTGGCATGTAAATAAACATCCTGTTTGATCATATTTCAGATTTAACTGAGGAAAACTTACAGCTACAAAAATGCATGTCTAAATATTCAAACATTTACATAAAAAATGTAAATGTTTGAATGTTTAGACATATATAAGAGCCATTTTTGGTGGAATTATGACTTGAAGTTTATTATATGTTTAATATATGTCTTCAATAGAGGTTGCTACGAGGGAATACGCAATCTACACCCACTTCCAGGACCGAGACCGAGTGAACACGTGCGCTACCTGTTAGCAGTATACAGGGTAAAGCTGAAGTGAGGAATAATTTCTGTTCAGCGCCTGCAAGAACGTGTGCCGTTTCTGCTTTCAGTCAAAGGTCTTCTGGGAACAGCTACACTTTTCGAATTTATTTTATCTTATTTTATTTTCTTTATCTTTATTAATTTCGAAGTACCAAGAAAAGTCGCGAAAAAGAAGAGAAAAGAACAAAGGTATATATGTATATATACATAGGTGGGGGGCTACTTCGATTTGATGGGTAATTACAGGTTCTTCACCCGTACATTAGTGAATCGACCAGAACACCAGTATCTCAAAATGAACATTACGCTGGTTTAAAAACTATAACTTAACATTCTAAGAGCTTCACTTTTTTCATTGTCAGTAGTTGGCACCGATTAAATTCGCCCCAAATTTATAGAAAGGAAAGAAGGAATATTTGTGTGTGTGTGTGTGTTATTTAGGAATTGTCTGAAACGTTTTGAGTCGACAATATAATTCGGACCTATACTTCAATCCACAATCTATCTATCTATCTATGCGATACAATATATATATATATATATATATATATATATATATATATATATATTTATATATATATATCATCATTATCATGTCGTGCCGCTAGCACAGATATCCCTGACCCTCTCTCGCCACTTCTCCCTATCATTCATCGCTTCTGGCAGGTCTTCAGGGCTACATGCCGTATCCTTACATAGCTGCTGTATGTATGTTCGAGCTGGTCGTTCTGGTTTTGCTTGGGCATATGCGGGGGTCCATAGGAGTACATCACTGATGAGCTCGTCCTTGCTTCCTCAGCAGTGTCCATCGTGTCTGGTTCGTCTAACTTGTATAGTTTTCGTGACGGGAGGCAGATGGTCGTATAGTTGGTGTCTTGTGGGGTGTTGCCGCCAGGACTTGTTCAATATTGCTCGCAACATTCTTGTATAATTGCCGTCTAGCTTCTTCTTCAGCCGTTTAGTTATCGTCCTGCAATATGTATATATATATATATATATATATATAAAGTTAGAGATAGATAGATAGATAGATAGATAGATAAAAATTCTAATTTTTATGAATGTTTTGAGTTAACAATAAAATCTTAGCAGTAAGTAACTATGTACTGTTCGATTTACTATCTATTTATCTAACAGAGAGATACTATGACAATATATATATATATATATATATATATATATATATATATATATATGTGTGTGTGTGTATGTGTGTGTGTGTGTGTGTGTGTGTGTGTGTGTGTGTGTGTGTGTGTGTGTGTGTGTCTGTGACGCTTTGTGTGAGATAGATAGATAGATAGATAGATAGATAGATAGATAGATTGGAATAGAAATTTTCCTAAATATTTCGAGTTGACAAAAAAGTCCGGACAGTAACTAATAATGTACACTTCCATCAAGCTATGGGTGAAAAGTAGGACAGACTAGACTTAAGTAATCGATCAAAGAGGAGGTAAACAACAAATTTAAACTAGCTGTGCTCCTTAGGTCACATTCTGTCCATGGTCAGGGTCTTTCTTTTTAGGGTGCTGTGGGTGTTCTGTAACTTGTTATAAGTTACTTGGAGAGGAGAGAGGTACAACCAATTAAAGCTGTTTATACAAATGATACCTGTATGATTCTACAATAGTTCTACCTCCTCTGGAGGGAGGGCGTCCACGTGGTGTAATGGTTAAAGAGCCGAAATCGTAGTAAACTAGTTCTAACTCCAATCGCGCTAATATGTTCACTTTCAGACTAGAACCCTTCGGAAATGTATGATCCCCCTTATTTTCCATCTATGGGTTAAATAATACCACAACTGTCCTTCTACCAGTATTGATTTGGCATTAAATAACCCAAGAAGGTTTATATGCCATCAAGCAAACAAACAAACTTTCTCTAGCTTAATTTTGCGGATACAAATAGGTAAAATATTAATGAAATATTATTCCTGATTATATACATACATGTAATTTGATTAGAAAGATAGATAGACTTTTTATCTTGTCAATGTGTGTGTGTGTGTGTGTGTGTGTGTGTGTGTGTTACTGGTTCTGTGCAACGTGTTTTTCGGGGTGTTTTTTTTTTTTTCTTTTTTTTTTTTCAAATAAATAAAACCTATGCGTGGGAGAATGGATGTCTGCGTTGGAGTCTATTGGTAGAATGGGGGCTAGGGGCTGGGGGCTGAAGGCTAGGGGGTGGATACGTCTGTGTGTGCACGCGCGAGGAAAAGGCCGAAAGTTTGGATTGTGTCCACATGCAAGATATTTGGCTGCCAGGAGCTCGTTTCTATTGTTGAATCGATCGAAATGTTATGATTGGCTATGAGATGAAAGGGAACGAGTCACGTGCTCATCAGCCAGCGAATAGAAAACGAGAGAATTGCAAACGTACATGCACCCCACCACACACACATACACACACACACACACACACACACACATATATATATATATATATATATATATATATATATATACAAATTATTTTCACACCAGTTTATTACTGGAGTCAGATTAACAGCAAGTTTCTTCAGATCTACTGCAAACTACATATATATATATATATATATATATATTAGGGTACATCAAATACCCAACTTTTTCAAAATTTTCAAAGGATTCATTTGTTCCCATTTTAGTTTTATTTCATTTGTATAGTCTTTCATACAAAAAACAGTGGAATTTTGCTTCCTTTTAGTATAGCCAACATGTCATTTTATGTTTAGTATATATTGGCCTACTGGCTAGAGTGTTCGCCAACGGTCCGCAAGACCTTGGTTCAATCCCAGGTCGCGTCATCCCAAAGACTTTAAAAATGGTACTTAATACCTCTTTGCTTAACACTTAATTTTTGTCATATTTAGAAGGATATAAGAAAAACAGAAATGTGTAATTGGTTCGTTTTATGACATTTTAGATAGATATACGAGGTGCCTTCAATAAGTTTCCAGACTTGTCTGACAGTCAACAAGGAATACTATGTTGAGGTTTTAAGGGAGTTCAGGAAAAGATTCCTCGGGAAGAGGCCAACATTCTTCAAATCGGGTCAGTGGCATTTCCACTAGGACAATGCACCAGTCCACAACTCCATGCTTGTCCCATTTGACTAAGATGGGCATCAAGACAGCTCCTCACCCTCCCTATAGTCCAGACCTTGCTTCCTGTGACTTTTGCTGATTCCCTAAGCTCAAGGAAAAACTTAAAGGCTGTAGTTATGAGAAAATTGAGGAGACGAAAGAGGTCATTGACACGCTCACACAAGAAGACATCCATGGGGCCTTTCAGAAGTTGTTGTAACGGTACAACAAGTGCATTGCAGCCGGAGGAGATTACTTCGATGGGGACTAGAGTTTCATGTGTGTACTATCAATAAAAGTGTTCATACGAAAAAAGTGTGGAAATTTATTTTATGAGCTTTGTATGCATGTAGTTTATAAGACTGTATAAAGATTTATGAATAGTTGACGCACTATAATCTTAAATGTAATGAAAAACATGGATTTCTACCAAAACTATCTATTATTTATATACATTCTTATAAGCAGGTAACGTAGTAATTTTTTTGAAGAACGTATGTGAAGAGTTGGAATTATTTATACTGTTATATCAATAAAATATCAATAAAAAAAGATTATAACAATATATAGCTATAAAATAACATATGATATTATACGTATTTTGCCAAAAATTATATATTGAAAAAATGATTGTAGGTGTAAATTTCTATCTTGAGCGATATTAATATCGAAGTGCAACGTGGTTGTATGAGGTAACATCAAAATAACTCTATTTTAGGAAGTAAATATCTATATCATAAAACAAACAAAATAAAATTGGGGACAGAGCACATTTTTAATGCCGGGGCATTTGATGCACCCTAATATATATATATATATATATATATATATATATATATATATATGTATAGTGACAGACAGGAAGATAATGCTTCTCAATCCAAGTCACGATATTCAGTTTTTTTAACCAGGTTATTTAGCATGTAGCAATTAGCATCGAATTGTATCCAGATTTAAAATGGATAAAATAAATAATAAAATAAAAGATAAATAGAATAAATAAACGATAAAAATAATAAAATGAAATAAATGTTAAAATAACATTATCTATATAGATAATTCAATTTTTTTTGTATAAACAGGTCACGATATTCAACATTAAAACATACATATATATATATATATATATATATATATATAAGTGTGTGTGTGTGTGTGTGTGTGTGGAAATAGACAGAGAGAAAGACAATGCTTTTCAATCAAAGTGCTTTGGCACTGCTAGAGAAGTAAGGACGAAGTGATAAAATCTAATGGACCCCTACACATGGATGATGCCAGGGCTAGCCGACCAGTAAGGATTTACATCAATGTTGCTCAGACGCTAAATACAATCTAGAGGACCTACGTGGAGAGATTGACGATAGGAACCAATGCTGAGAGAGTCAGGAGATTTTTTTTAGGAAAAAAGTTGGTATCAGAAAGACTACAATTACCCAAGTATATATATATATATATATATATATATATATATATATATATATATATACTTGGGTAATTATAGACTTTCTGAGACCAATTTTTCTCCTAAAGAAAAGAAATATTCAAGAAATATTTTGTTGGCTAGTATTGGCAAAAGTTAGGAGTCGCTCATTATATGCAATATAGAATTAATCCTCTTTTGGGAGTTTAAAAATAAGATTTGTTCATTATAAGTAGTTGTACATTACTTGAGTGTATATGTTATATAATTAAGGAATGATTTTTTCATATTAATCATTTTTCGTTAATTATATTTTATCATTCATTTTGGTTGGGCTATGAACTATTCGGCTCTTAGTTCAGGTGCATAGCATTGGGTACAGTTTACGCTCGTGCGCAATGAATATGACAATCACAATTGTCATAATAAAACCCAGATAGGAAATGGGGCTGGAGTGTGAATGACGTCATGCCCGGAAGAGATGGTCCTGAGAATTTGAAGATTTTGAAAAAGAGTCAGTTGGGAGTTGACTTTGGACCATGTAGGCAGACAGTTGGGTTGTCTGCCTAAATGGCAGATAGTTGCAGTTGAGTCCCAAACATGGTGTTGAGAAATTGGGGTCCGACCATGGTGTTGAGAATTTGAGATTGGACCACGAGATGTGCCGAGCGTTGGGGGGTGTTGTTAGCATAGTATGATTACGAAAGACTTTTAAGAATTGTGTTTCTCTCCTCGTGTCGAAGAACGGAAGTCGAGGCGTTAAGAAAACGTTCGTATCTAAACAACAGATTTCGCCTGTATTTTGTATTTCCCTGTATCTGTTTCTTTTTTTTTTTTTTTTTTTTTTTTTGTATACCTATATGTATGGAAATACAACATATATATATATATATATATATGTGCTATAACCAAACGGGGGACATCTCCACTCTAAAAGGAACCCCTCTTAAACTAGTAGACAAATTCACGTACCTAGGAAGCAGCGTCGAATCAACCGAAAAGGACATCGAAACGAGGTTAACGAAAGCATGGACAGCTATCAATAGGCTATCGACTATATGGAAATCAGACCTAACCGATAAAATGAAACGCAGTTTCTTCCAGGCAGCGGTCACATCGATACTGCTATATGGATGCACTACATGGACGCTAACAAAACGGCTCGAGAAGAAACTAGATGGCAATTACACAAGAATGCTGCGTGCAATCCTGAACAAGTCCTGGCAGCAACACCCCACAAGACACCAACTGTACGGCCACCTGCCCCCTATCACGAAAACTATTCAAGTTAGGCGAACCAGACATGCAGGACATTGCTGGAGAAGCAGAGATGAACTCATAAGAGATGTACTCTTATGGATCCCCACACATGGCCGCGCAAAAGCAGGACGACCAGCACGAACGTACATTCAGCAGCTATGTGAGGATACAGGTTGTTGTCCTGAAGACCTGCCTAGGGCGATGAACGATAGGGAGGAGTGGCGAGAGAGGGTCAGGGATATCCGTGCTGCCAGCACGATATGATGAATGATGATGATATATATATATATATATATATATATATATATATATATATAAGCCTGTGTGTATGGGTTTGTGCGTGTGTTTACGAAAGGATACTGACCAATATATTCCCTTATTAGCATATGGATATATATTACATAAATAACATATATATATTATATGTAGATATATTACATAAATAACATATATATATTATATGTAGATATATTACATAAATAACACACTCACGCATATATATACAAAGTTGCCGACCTTACTCGAGGGTAACCCAGAGGCTCCCTTTTCAATAGCTACTACACTGAGGTGTAGGGGAGGGCGCTATTCTCTGGATTGCTCCACTTTACCCTTACAATGCTGAATATTAAAAGAATAAAACTAATAATCTCATCATAATCATCATGTCGCGCTGCTAGCACGAATATCCCTGACCCTCTCTCGCCACTTCTCCCTATCATTCATCGTTTTTGGCAGGTTTTCAGGGCTACATCCCGTATCCTCACATACCTGTTGTATGTATGTTCGAGCTGATCGTCCTGCTTTTGCTTGGCCATATGCGGGGGTCCATCGGGGTACATCACTGATGAGTTCGCCCTTGCTTCTCCAGCAGTGTCCTGCGTGTCTGGTTCGCCTAACTTGTATAGTTTTCGTGATGGGAGGCAAGTGGCCGTACAGTTGGTGTCTTGTGGGGTGTTGCCGCCAGGACTGGTTCAATATTGCTCTACATCACTTTTTTTTTCAAGCCTGTTTACGCATTGATCCGTATATGTGATAATTTACGGTAATCCAGCAATACTTCCTCTGCGTTGAATCTTGGGTAAATTGAAACACCCATCAAGATGCATGGATAGGAGGCATGCTTGGCGCAACAGTTACCGTCGTAGAAAATGGAATCATTGATCCGAGTTCAAATCCAAGATGAGGATCTTTGCGTGGAGATGGAAGCATGTGTTGTATATTGACCTTCGAGCCGGCCAAACATGCCATTCCAAAGACGCAGAAGTTGCATATTCCATTGGCGTAGGCGGGCTTGGCTGACAATATGGGACAAGGAAAAATCCCACGGTACAGTCAGGCTGATGCACCGGAAGAGAGTGACCTGTGAACTGCATGACAGTTATTTCCGATCAATGACAATCAAACATGCCATTCCAAGGACAGCGGAAGTGACACATCCCAATGGCCAGTTATGAGGAGATATTGTGTGGGCGATTGAACTATTATATAACTCGGTGAAGACAGGAAGTCAGTTAGTTTGGAGACCAGACCCGTTGGTGACAAGATGCGGTGGGGGAAGCCTGCACCCAGCAGAGTGAGACCCCAGGCCTCCGGTTGAGCAGCCCTGGAGAGCGGGAAAAAGACGCTAATGGCCATAAGAGTGGGGGTCAATATGTTGCAGCTCTGTTCGGTCTCCAACTCCCTCTCACACACAAACCTTTCAAATAAAGTGAGAGGTATATTTTTCTAAAAGAAGTCTTCGCTTGTCTTTATTATTGTGTCGTTATGATTCTGTATACATACGTATATGTATTATGTGTTTGTATAGTTAATCATGGTCATGGTTATACAACACATGAATCATGACAGTTCTCTCCAACATAACTTAGGGTAAATCATAGGGCAGACTGGGTTTATTAGCCTTGGTTAGACAACCAGTCAAGGTGAAAGAAATTACTGAATTCAAACCAGCTTTACTCCACTTAAAAATTGACTCGTAGTCGGGTTTTCTTTCTTTGTTTAATGGGATATCAAACTTTGTTGGTTATTTAATGCCAAAGCCATCCTTGAAGACGAACAGTCATGTTACTATTTAACTCAACCAAGAGGTTAAAGGGGTTCATGACTTTTCTAAGGGTATTAGTTCAAAAGTGAAGGCGATCGTGAGACTGAAATTCGAACTTACATACTTCAATTTCGCAGTCCAGCACTTTA
The DNA here is from genome assembly GCA_963585895.1 of Sepioteuthis lessoniana. Taxonomy (NCBI): domain Eukaryota; kingdom Metazoa; phylum Mollusca; class Cephalopoda; order Myopsida; family Loliginidae; genus Sepioteuthis; species Sepioteuthis lessoniana. The sequence goes on from OY757937.1 coordinate 6,555,602, forward strand.
GCCACTACGATATTGGGACTCCCTAATCTGTTGGGTACAAACATACATACATATATACATACGTACATGTAATCTTCAACGTTGTAGGAAATGGACACGGTGACACGAGTTCAAATCATGGGCGAGGCTGATTGCATTTTATATAGCGCTAATATCCTTGGGAAACGTATGAATCTAATTATTCTCTTTCCAGCTGTGGGTAAATAGTTGAGCAGAATGGGTTTTTTAGCCCTGGTTAGGCAACGAATCTAGGAGAAAGAAAACTCTGAATTCAAACCTGTTAAATTCTGCTTGAAAAATTGACCTTGTGTCACATCCTGCTCGTGCGGAGGGGTTGGGTTAATACATACATAAATAATAACGAATAACTCGATATATTTATCATCATCATCATGTCGTGCTGCTAGCACGGATATCCCTGACCCTCTCTCGCCACTTCTCCCTATCGTTCATCGCTTCTGGCAGTCCCCAGGGTTACATACTGTATCCTCACAGAGCTGCTGTATGTATGTTCGAGCTGGCCGTCCTGCTTTTGCTCGGCCATATGCGAGGGTCCATAGGAGTACATCACTTATGAGCTCGTCCCTGCTTCTCCAGCAGTGTCCTACATTTCTGGTTCGTCTAACTTTGATAGTTTTCGTGATGGGAAGTAGGTGACCGTATAGTTGGTGCCTCGTGGGGTGTTGCCTTCATTACTTGTTTTGTTAGCGTCCAAGTAGTGCATCCATATAGCAGTATATGCTGCCTGGAAGAAACTGCGTTTCATTTTATCGGTCAGGTCTGACTTCCATATTGTTACATAGCCACAATTAACACCATGTGCGAAATGGACATATAATGTTCATAACGATAGAACATAGGAATCTCGAAATTCGAAAACACGTAACGACTTCTTTGTTCAGGTACGAAACCTTTTTATTACTTTTGAGTTAAAGGTTTCGACATAAGGAGAGAGACACAATCTTTTTATGCTGGCTTTTTCATCTGGCCCCTATCTCGTGCGGCACCCATGGCGCGCAAATTCATCTCGCCTCAGCGAGCCCCAAAAGTCGAACCTCCTCGTTCGGCATCTAGTTTTCAATTCTCTGACTTTCTTCGAAATCCCCAAAATCCTCCGCGCGCTTCCGGTGAAGGTCTTCACTCGCACCCTGTCATCCCGCTTCGTCTTGGGCTATTGTGACATCTCTGAATGACACGTCCGCCCGCGTGAGCGTTACCACCTGCATCAAGGTTGCACCTAACTAACCCATGTGCTGAGCCGAAAGGCCCTCAGCCTAACTAAACCCAAAGGCATGAACCGAAATCCCTCGGCTATTATATTACAATATGATCGATAGCTCATCGATAGCTGTCCATGCCTTCGTTAGCTGCGTGTCGATGTCTTTTTCAGTTAAATAAATTTCATTTGTTAGATGTATTAGCTGTATAACTTTATTTCTCCAGACCTGTTCCGGTTATTGACCATCTTCTGGGAGTGTTGATTCTAAGAGTGTTTCCATTTTTAAACTGATAGGCTTACAAATACTAGAAAGAGCATTTACGTTTATGAAAAGCAAACTTTCTTTAACATTTTATTCGATATTAAGAAGAGTGGTTGTTGTTTTAAAATATCTTCAAATTAGAAAATTATTTTAAGTAAATAATTTTTGTGGAGTTTGGTTAGTTGGTTGGTTGGTTGGGTTTTATGGCATATGAAACTTTGTAGGTTATTTAACGCCAAATCCATTTTAATGCAAGTAGTCTGTTCTATTTCGAACAATTCAGTTTAATTGTCAGAAACATTTCTATTTCAAGCTATTCAGTTCATTCAGATAGTTCTAATTCAGCTAATTCAGTTTCGTATAAGTACAGATTTTATTTTCACACAGTTGAACATCAAAACAGTTCTCTATTAAACAATTCAGTTTAGTGTAGGTACCGTTTAAATGTCAAAAACAGTTCCATTTCAAACAATTCAGTTTAGCATAAGCATGCAGTTTAAATGTAACTAGAGTTTCAATGTGAAAAACATTTCTCTTTCAAACTATTCAGTTTAGTCAATCGGTTCTAATTCAAACAATTCAGTTTAGCATAAGCATGCAGTTAGTTCTATCTAACCCATAGATAGGGCCCTATCAGGTACTACCATTCCGAGCCAGAGTGGATCTGGGAGCAATAGCAATGAAGGGGTGCCCCGCATTCCCGAAGGCTCCAGCATTAGTGGAACCTCACCACCAGATTGTTTAGTGTCATATCCAGGACATTTATTGCGGGGGTCTCACCCCTCTGTAAAGTTGCTGTCGGTGTATTCAACAGCCCCAGCCGAATGAGTAATGTGGAAGTTGTTTTTTGCATATTTGGGTGGGGTTGGGCTGAGGGCCAGTCTTAGACATTTTTAGTCGAAAAATCAGACTATGAATGTTTATGTGAATATATTTTATTGCATTACTCCCAGCAAGCTATTCACAGCAGCTCTAAAACGTTTTCACTGGAGTCCAAGAGACAACAAGCTACCTCAGGTTTCCAGGACTCTTCTAAGTACTCTAGCTGATTTTAACACTGCTGTGGTCTGGATGATCTCGATTCTTTCTCTGATCTCCAGTTCCTTCAGTCTCTTTTCCAGGTTCTTGTGTTTTTTCCAAGTGCTCCAACTACAACTGGTATCACCGTCAACTTCCTCTGGTAGTCTTAACTGGAGTCTAAAAGATAGCAAGTCTGCAGTTTTCCTGAAATCTCGGTATTCTAAGCAATCTTTATTTCTAATTTCCTCTTTTTTCTACTTTTCTTTCCTTCTTCCCAATCTATGGGGACAGAAAACGCCGATTGCATCTCCTGAAACCCCACTAAACAACATCCAATGAAGCTGCACTAATTCTAGAGCTTTGGAGAGTGTAGAGTCATTTCTTTGTTCTGGTTACTCCCAGGTCTACTCTGATCCCGAATGGTTGTAACTCTTAAGGTTCCATCCGTGGGCCAAACAGATCTGTTTCAGATAACTAAGGTTATTACCTGTTTAAAAGGATTGTGAAGATACATAATTGTTCTGTATACAATTGGAGGCCATACAATTGAGAAATTGACTTGACTGGCCGTAAAAACAATTAACTTTCTTTTATCGTGTCAGTTCCTTTTTCACTCCTTGTTATTTTTTGGTCATATTTACCAACCCCTCCGCTCGTCAATTTTTAAGCGGAGTTTAACAGGTTTGAATTCAGAGTTTTCCTTCTCCTAGACTAGTTGCCTCACCAAGGCTGAAGAACCTAGTCTGCCCTACTATTTACCCATAGCTGGAGGGAGAATATTTGGATTCATACCTTTCCCAAGGGTATTAGTGCTATGTGAAATGCAATCAGTCTCGTCCAGGATTTGAACTCGTGTCGCCAAGGCCATATCCTGCGACGATAACCATTACACCACGAGCACCTCCTTGTTATTTTTTGGTACTTTTTCTAACTTCCCCTTTCTCATCTACCAAACTCTCTGTTCTTTGGATGTCTCTTTTCCTCTCAGCGCATTCGGAGTCAATTGTAGATTACATCTCTGCAGAAAGGTAAGACCTCTTACCTGTGTTCTGCATATGACAATAAACCATCTGATAGCGAGGCTTCGGTCCGGGAACATTGGGAAATGAGGAGTATCCTTTCAATGCCGTTACTCCCAGGTCCACTCTAACATGGATGGTTGATTTGTTGTTTAGGTCTTATGGCGTATCAACATTTGTAGGTTTTTTAACGCCAAATTCTGTCTATATGAAAATGTAGCAGAAAGAAACTTGAATTTTCGTTTGGCGCGTAATTTAATTTGACTGTTAGAGTCGTCGAACATTTTCACCCAATCAGGATGACTTGTCCGATTCAGCCCGAACCATATTTCCTTGCAGTACCAAAAATTGAAGAAAGCCCGCGAATCGCTCTCTCGCTCAGAAATCCTCAAAGGGAACGGGCGTCTATTCATCTGTTCCTGTATAGCAGTAGCCGCATCAACCATTATGAGGAGAGCCATGTAGTTTATGGATCCCTTGGGTCCATTCTTCTAGACCAGGGGATTCTAGTTAAAAAAAAAATTCGATGATACACTCTGACACCTTCCTACCTTCTTTCTTTACTACGAAGCTCGCAGCATACCAGCGTAAACACTTTTACTTCATGCTGCCATTAAACCCTTGGTACAAAACCCAACGACGTCTTCGTTCTTCTCCACCACTTTTATTTTCCATCAACATTTAGCGAGGGGATAACAACCAACGAAATACCAACGAATTACCAACGCAACCAACGAAATACCAACGCAACTCACAAGTTGGAAGGTCGCCATTTTATAGCGTTGGGGATAACATTATTATTATTATTGTTGGGCTTTTGGGTTTAAGGTTTAAGTTGGTTTTGTTGGTATTACTTTATACCAACAAAACCAACTTAAACCTTAAACCCAAAAGCCCAACAATAATAATAATAATGTTATCCCCAACGCTATAAAATGGCGACCTTCCAACTTGTGAGAACACGCAACCAGATATAAAAACAAATTAAATATACCACTACAAAATGAAAATTAAATATCAAAACAAAATATCTCCTCCTACAAATATACATTCAACCAAAATTTCTGAACGAATACTTAGTAGGTAAAATTTTCTATTACCAGGATTTGATTTGTTTGCACATGATTAACCAGTTTTAATTCGTCATATTTTTTCGTACAACCCTGTCTCTCACAAGAAGGACAGGACGTCATCTATTTTGACGTTTTCGAAAAAATCGGTTAAACTATTCCCTTTGGAAAATTGCTTTCTGACCCTGGATAGTACCTGTTAGGGTCCCATCTATGAGTCAAATAAAACTGTTTAATAATTTGCTATATGGAAAATCATTGAACTGTATGCAAAGAAATAAGCTCTGGGTCGTTTTAAAATAATGTTACGTGGTACCTTCAATAAGTTTCCAGACATTTTTGTACAGGCACTTAAATTTGTCGTAGACTCTTGAAAATTCGGTATGTTATTGCTATACACCTTATGAGATGACTGACGAATATTTATTTCAGGTTCAAATAAACGGCTACAGCAGGAAATGGAATACACCCTACAAAAGCCCGATTGTCACAGCTGGGGAATTTCAAAAGTGCAATCTGGAACTTAGAAGAACGATATGCAATAAAATTGTGTTTTAAACTTGGAAAAAATGCCATGCGATGAAAGCTGGATATACTGCTATGACCCAGAGACCAAGAGACAGAGTTCCCAGTGGAAGCATGCTGGGTCTCCCAGACGCATGAAGGCCAGACAGCAAATCCACCCACAACCTTTTGATGATCCCTTTTTTTTTTTTTTTTTGACAGCACTGCCATGATCTACATGCACTGGGTTCGCACTGGTTAGACAGTCAACAAAGAATACTATGTTGAGGTTTTAAGGGAGTTCAGGAAGAGATTCCTAGGGAAGAGGTCGGCACTCTTCAAATCGGGTCAGTGGCATTTCCACGAAGAAAATGCCCCAGTCCACAATTCCATCCTTGTCACAAACTATTTGAGCAAAATGGGCATCAAGAGAGTTCGTCACCCTCACTATAGTCCAGACCTTGCTCCCTGTGACTTTTGCTTATTCCCTCAATTGTCTTATAACGACAGCCTCTAAGCTTAGCTCAGAAGCTGTTGTTATAAGACAATGGAGGAGATGAAAGAGGCTATGACGAAGGTCATTGACACGCTCACACAATGCGACTTCGATGGGGCCTTCCAGAAATTGTTGGAACGTTAAAACAAGTGCATTGGAGTCGGAGGAGATTACTTCGAAAAGGACTTGTTCAATGTGTGTATTATCAATAAAAGAGCCGACATGAAAAAGTCTGGAAACTTATTTAATGATCCTCGTACCAGCAAGCTATTCACTTATAAAGCATAATGTGTGTACAAACAGGAATTAGCATTAAATAACCATCAAGAGTTGATATGCCATTAATCTAAATGACCTAAAAATCTATTTCTTTTATTTTCCTTTATACTTTTTCTTATTCTCTCTTTCTCTCCTTCCTCGTCTCATTTTTCTTTCTCTCCTTCCTCGTCTCTCTTTTCTTTGGCTCCCTCATCGTCTCTCTTTTCTTCATCTCCTCCCTCGTCTCTTTTTTCTCTCTATCCTTCCTCGTCTCTTTTTTCTTCCTCTCCTCCCTCGTCTCTTTTTTCTCTTTATCCTTTCTCGTCTCTTTTTTCTCTCTCTCCTTCCTCGTCTCTTTTTTCTTCCTCTCCTTCCTCGTCTCTTTTTTTCTTTCTCTCCTTCCTCGTCTCTTTTTTCTTTTTCTCTTTCCTCCTCTCTTTTTTCTTTTTCTCCTTCCTCGTCTCTTTTTTCTTTCTCTCTTCTCTTGTCTCTTTTTTCTTTTTCTCCTTCTTCGTCTCTTTTTTCTTTCTCTCCTTCTTTAAATAGTATTTCTCTTTCTTCTGACTTTCTTTTTTTTTTCTCTCCATTCAAATTCTTTCTTCTTCATACTTTTTTCAATCATTTCTCTTTCCTTTTTATTTTCTCTTTCTCTTTTCTTCGTCTTTTTCCCTCCTTCCTTTTCTATTATTTCTTTTTCCTTCTCATTATTTTTATTTTCTCGGCTTTCTTTTCCTTCTTTCTCTTTCACTCTTTCTTAGTCACTCATTTCTTCGTCTTTTATTATCACTCTCTCTTTCTCTCCTTTTGTCATCTTTCTTTCCTTCCTTCGTTTGTTTGTTTTTTTCTTCCTTGCGCCTTCTTTTTCGGTCAGTTCTCTTCCCTTCTTATCTGTTTCTGTTTGTATTTTTCGTTCCTACTTTTTCTGTTATTTTTCTCTTCTTCTTCTTCTTCTTACTTTTTCAGCTTCCTTCTTTTTTCTTCCTCTTTCTCTCTTTTTTAGTCACTTATTTCTTTGTCTTTTTTTTTTCATCACTCTCTCTTTGTCTTCATTTTATTTTCCTTTATATTTCATTTGTTTTGTAATCCATCATTTTATTGGTTGATTAATAGTTTTCTTTTGATTGGGCTTTTGGCTTTCAACTGATAACAGGATGTCGACCAATCAACGAAAAGAAAGTGAATTTAAATCTTTAATAAATGAAACAGAAATCTATTTTTTTTAATTACAATTCTTTAAGGGAGGGAAAAAAAGATAATACTATCACCGTCTGCCAAAATTAGTTTGCTTTTTATTTTTAATTGTCTTTTCTTTGTTTGTTTTTCGTTTTGCTTTTTTTAATTTTTATCATTTTTTTATGTTACCGTTTTTCTTTCTTTCTTTCTTTTTTCCCTTTCTCCTGTCAAATGACGTAGTTTAATTTGGTTAGATGTCCTGTGTCCTTAATTTTGATTGGTAGAAAATATCAGTTGAGAGTGATCAATGTTCTTCCGAGTACTAGGGGGGGGGTGTAGTTTTATTTTATGTTTTTTTGTTATCATCTTCCCTGAGGCATACAATTTTTCTTTCAGTCTTATTATGCACAGATCTATCTTTCTGTTTATTAATCGTTTCCCACCCCCACTGCTTCTTTATTGACTTTTTTAAACTCTCTTTTCTTTCTTGCAAATATATAAATATATGTCATTAAGATAGATAGATAGACAGATAGATAGAAAAGGAGGAACATAGATAGATAGATAGGAAAGAAGGAACATATGTACATATGTGTTATATATATATATATATATATGAAGTACAGATATATATTCATTCATTTCCGGTGAATCAAGAAAATAATATTTTCCCCAACGCCAGACTTTAAAAAAAATCATAAAAAAGTTCTGTATAAAAAAAATTATTAAAACGCTCGGAAAAATAAATTAAAACTGAAGATTGTTGTGCCACTCGATTTCAAAAAGAAAGTAGTAACGGTTTATTAAACGGTGAAAAATCAAAAACCTTTATGTCCTCCTTTCTTTCCGTCACAAAGAGATACCATTAAACAGAATATTTCTTGAATGCGTACTATACAGTGAAACTTATAATTATATATAATGCTATAAATGATAATTTTTACGTTTCTATTTTTAATGGTCCCACTTCACAAAAAAAAAAAACCAACACAGAAAAGATCAACAAACGTTACACACCCCTTTACGATATATGTCATGTACTTATAAAACTTTACACTCCTATAATTTAATTTGGGCGGTATGCCACTTGTTCCCACAACAAAGATGGCGAAATCACACATATTCAGTCTCAGGAAACCATTGGCTAGGAGAACCACATGACTTGCTTAAAACTACGTCCCCGTAAATTTCGTCTTGCGTTTTTTTGAGCCGATTCCAAGACACGTATTTTCTATAAATACGTCGTCTTCAAACACTCTTTCTCTTTTTCCCAATTTCCATTGCAGAAGTAAAAAGCCAAAAAAAAAATGGATAATCCTCGCAGACATTCGTTTTTTCAATATACATTGACTGTGAGACTTTTTCCAGCCTCGGAGAAACCGACCGTTTCGAACCAAAAAAAGAAATAAACCTTTTAAATATGTAATCAGTCTTAATAGGACGCTTTCATCATTAACCTTTTCTGTAGTTTAGTTGTGTTAGTTACACGCACACACACACACATATACACACGACTATTTTACTAACAATGTAAAATTAGCAATATTTTTAATGTATCAATATAAGTTTTGTTATAGATATAAATTTGTTTTGTTTGTCGCCTTGTTTTGGATGTTCTTTTTGTCCGCGCCGTTTCATATCCTTTACTCATTTGTTTCATATCTTCCTTCATTTGTCTCCATGCGCCTATTCTACCTTTTTCTAAACATAAACTAAACACTATATAAAACTTCGATATTAAATTTTGGGGGACTAAGCGTAACTACCAAATAACATGTCCCCCTAAACACTTTTCTTCTTTCCTCTTTTCGATCGTCTAGTCGGCTGGTGTCCAACTTCTTACCTAGTTCTTTTGTCGTGTCACTCACGATGTAACTCCTTATCGTCCACCATTTTGGGTTGTCATGTTCATGTTGTTGTCTTTTGTTTTTAGCAGAAACTGAATATTCTGCCGCTCCAAGTGTTTCTCAAAAACTAAAGTTTCTATCCAACGTCTAAAGTTTTCAGGATTATGTGTTTATTCACATAAGAGCCAAGCTTTCATTTCAAATTTTATTTCAAACTAATAATCATGCGATCGAAACTTAAAATGCTTTATATACTAATAGTTTTTTAAGTAAATTATTTTAGATTTTATATACATTATTAATAATAATTCTAGTTTTAAGTATTTAATTATTGTTTTTTCAATTTGACGTCTAACTAGTTTTTCACATCAACACTAACTAGCGACTTCTCTGTGTCTTCATTAATATAATGGCCGAGGGATTTCGTTTTATATATCTTGCCTTTGGGTTTAGTTTGGCTGAGAACATTTCGGCTCAGTGCATTGGTTAGTTAGGTGCAAACATTAGTACAGGTGTTGACCCGCGCGCGGGGAGGATGTGTCGTTCACAGATATCAAAATAAAAATACCTTGGGGATGTGAATGACGTTATGCAAATGACGCGGAGGATTTGGGGAGATTTGAAAAAGTCGTTAGTTGAGTTGAGTTCTGCCTCGGGAGAAGACGGTTGGCTTTCGCTTGCTCGCCGAAGCCAGGTCCATGGCCTTGTGGCGGGTGCCACACGTGTTGGGGGGTTAGATGGAAAAGTCAGCATAGAAAGATTGTGCCTTTCTCTCTCCTTATGTCGAAAAACCTTTTAACTCAAAGGTAATAAAAAAAGTTTCGTACCTGAACTAAGAAGTCGTATTTTTCATGTTTCAGGATTCCTATATTCTATGTATATATGTTATGAACATTCTATGTACGTTTCACATATCTGTATCATGGGTATGGTACAATCAGAGTGACAGCAAGTCTTATAAGTTTTCCAGGACCCTTCTAAGTATCCTAACTGATTTTAATGGTTTTGATTCTTCCTCAAATCTACTGTTTTCTCAATCTTTTTCCAAACCTTTCCAGATTGTTACAAGTGCTCCAACTACAAGTGGTATCTCTCTTACTGTCAGGTTTTATAGCTTTTCAGCACTCAGGTAAGATCCAGGTATTAGTGTAAAATAATTTGGATGATTAATTAATCATATTAACCATTTTATTTATTTGGTAAAATTGTACGTTAGCTAAGGACTTTAAACGTAAATATACTGGGTGGAACGATAAAATTGTCGTCCTAAAGAAAAGAACACTACAGCTTTATTTTAAAACTTTTATTGAAAAAAATCAGTTCATGTAACTTGATTATGAAGTAGAGCTGACATCAATTCAATGTAGTCGCCTTCAGCCTCAATCACCGCCTCGATACAGATCCGGAACTGGGAGCATGCCTTCTCCACAAGCGCCGGCGGGAGCTCGGCGAATACTCGGCGAGCAGGCTGGCTTTGGTGTTGTGGGAAGTCATGTTGGTGATGTTCTCGACGTAGGACCAAATGAAGTAGTCCAGTGGGTTCAGGTCAGGACAGGAGGGGGCCAGTGAGAGAAGGGTACAAAGTCGTAGCACTCCTTCTGAAGCCAAGCCTGGGTCTCTTTGGACTTGTGGGCCGGCGTACTTTGGTGTTGACTTTCAAGCCGACTTCGAAGATGTGAGGTGGCATGATGTGGTCCTCACTTGAAACCACACCATAAGACTATAAACGTGGCCGGAAACTTTGTATTCATAACCCTGGGCACGTCCCTGTTATTCTTGGCAATCTAGATTTGCATTTTGAGGGTGCTGGCAATGGTCCTGTTGTCCTAACTTGGATCGGTAGAGAGCATGGGTTGTACAGCGGCGCATCTCCGATCTCGCTCGTTGAACATTGTGTCACTTTCAGACATCATAGAAGGCTCCTGTTGCTCTTGGGCTTTGTACACAACGGGACAACTAGTAGATGGTCTGCAACAAAAAAATAAAAACCGGTTTTTATTAAACGGAAATGGAATCATGTCGTCTTTTCAAGGGCGACAATTTTATACCGTGTATTTCCTCGCAACGGCCAAACGCGTGCACAAGTGACAACCAATTTTAAAACTTCACGTCAAAATAACGTTGGGGAAGATGGGATTTGAATCAAGGCTGGCCAACCAACGTAGGGAAATAAGGGTTCATGACACATATGATGATTATAGAAAGTATGATGCAATAAGTAATTAAATGATAATTATCATAATACAGAAACAGATACGAAAACAGGCGAATACACAAACAAATACAAACACAGGCGGACTCCATTGTTCAGGTACGAAAAGGGTTTATTCACTTCTAACTTCGGTTCTTCGACACGAGGAGAGAGACATAATTTTTAAAAGTCTTTCGTAATCATACTATGCTAACCCTACCCCCAACGTTTGCGATATCTCGTGGTGTTTAAGATCTCAATCCATCTCTGCCGGTAGAGATCCGAAAAAACTCAACTCTTCGACTCAATGGACGAATCCCCAACTCAATCTCAACTCCATACTGACCCTTTTTCAAAATCCTCAAATTCTCAACTTAATGGCAGGAACTCAACTTCTCTCTGCCTCCATTGTCCATTATCAACTTTCAACTCCATGGTCCAATGTCAGAAACTCAATTGCCTGCCTACATGGTCCAATATAAACTTTCAACTGACTCTTTTTCAAAATCCTCAAATTCTCAGGACCATCTCTTCCGGGCATCCACACTCTAGCCCCATTTCCAGTTTGGGGGTTTATCATATTTACCAACCCCTCCGCTCGGGCAGGATATGACACAAGGTCATTTTTTAAGCGGAGTTTAACAGGTTTGAATTCAGAGTTTTTCCTCCTCCTAGACTAGTTGCCTCACCAAGGCTGAATAACCTAGTCTGCCCTACTATTTACCCATAGCTGGAGGGAGAATAATTGGATTCATACCTTTCCCAAGGGTATTAGTGCTATGTGGAATGCAATCAGTCAGGTCCTGGATTTGAACTCGTGTCGCCGTGTCCATTTCCTACGACGATAACCATTACATCACTGGCACCTCCACCTGGGGGTTATTATAACAATGGTAATTGTCATATCCTTTGCGCACGAGCGTAAAACTGTACCCAATGACTATGCACCTGAACTCTTAACCCGAATATTTCAAAGTCCAACCAGACTGAATGATAAAATATAATTATCGAAAAATGATTAACACAAAAAAATAATTCCTTAATTATATAACATATATAAAAAAAAATGACATCGGTGCGCAGAAGAGACGAAGGTGTGTATGGGTGGGTGAGATTGGAAGTGAGATTTGCTGATAAACTCTTATAAAGTCTTCGTCATCGGCTCACATTGCATCAAGTGAACCGATGACCAGCATAGACCAGCCGGGCTCAAGCCGACCTTTCCCTCTCCTAATCCCCACTATAATCCGACCTTCGGGTCATAAGACCTTGTGTCAAGTCCTGTCTAGTGCGAGGCAGAGACAAATATACCTTACAAGGTCTTGCTCTCTTTTCATGTTTGTGTCGGACTGCTATGAAATTGTAGCAGTCTGAATAAAGACTTTTCGTATGTGAACAACATGAGTCGCCTATTATTTTTGAATTTGGGTTTGGTTTAGCTTTCTTTTTTGGCATATCAACCATTGTAGGTTATTTAAAGCCAAATCCATCTTTACACTTATAAACAGTTCCATTAAAAAAATTCAGTTTAGTACGAGTACGCAGTTTTAACGTAAAAACAATTCTATTTCAAACAATTCCGTTTAGCATAAGCAAACAATCTAGTTCTATTTAAACAATTCAGTTTAGCACAAATACGCAGTTTAAATGCAAAAATCAGTATAGTGAAAGAAACAGGGTTTAGTTCTATTTGACCCATAGATAGGACCCTATTAGGTGCTACCACTCCGCACCAGAGTAGACTGGGTAGCTATGGCAATAAAGGGGGACTCCGCATTCCCCAAAGCTCCAGCATTACTGAAGCCTCACTATTAGATTGTTTAGTATCAAATACTTGTTGGGAAAGTCTTACCCCTCAGCTGTCGGTGTATTATACCGCCCCAGCCGAATGGGACATTTTAAATTTTAATATTCAAAATGATACCCTAACGTTACGTTTGTCAATGTTTGTTTTTTTTCCATCATTAATTCGTTGAAACAGCAAAATGCACCAGTTGACCAGTTCTTGACTTCTAGATAATCAATTAAACTCTAGTTAATTAATTAACCTCTAGTTGATTAATTATAGTAACTAGTTATAGGTTCGGAGTGCGATTGGATTCTTCGTTTGTATCTCAAACAGATCACCCACAGTCTTTTAATCGTCTCATTTTCTATGATAGATTTTCGCTTGAATATTCGTCAGGATGGTCAAATTTTAATTTTATCGAAAATGGAAAGAAATAAGTATCGAAAGAAGAAAGTAAAACAAAGAAAATAAAAATGGTGTACAAAGAAACTTTAAAATTATCAAAAAAGAAAGAAAGAAACAAACAAAGAAACAAACAAAGAAAATAAATACGAAAATAAGATAAACGAAGATGAATAAATAAAAATAAAGAAAAAAAAAGAGGGAGAAATAATTTTTAAAAAGATGAACTGAGTAAGGAAAAATGAATGAATTCAAACAACAACGAAAGTTGAATAAAAGAAATTAAGATAAAGAATAAAAAAAATCTACACAAACAAATCTACATAAGGAAATATAGACGAAAAATTCTCTTTTAGATATGCCAAATGAAAGACATATGAATAAAAAAAAAGAAATGAGAGGAGAGAAAAAGAGAGAAGAAAAAGAAGCAAATAAAGATAGACAAACAGATTTTTAAAAGATACGAAATAAGCCCAAATAAAAAGCAAATAAAAAAAACTAAAAAGCACAAAAAAAACATCAACACAGAAAAAAAAAAACAGACGTTATACACCCCTTCACGATATTTGTCATGTACTTTTTTTCTTCTTTCTCTTTTCGATCGTCTAATCGGCCTGTGTCCAACTTGATTGAACATTCTACCACACCAACCGAGCGTTACTTACTAACTAAAGTTTCTATCTAACGTCTAAAGTTTTCAGGATTATGTGTTTATTCATATGAGAGCCAAGCTTTCATTTGATCACAGGATCGTCACACCTCACTCAAATCCAACAACCTTCTTCCAATAACATTTTTGAATTATTTACGCTTCAAGACAAAGTTGAGTTTACGTCAATCTATAATTTAACAAAAACTCAACAATAAAACATGAAAACTAAAAAAAAAAATGAATCATATCAAAAGATAAATTAACTGTCTTAGAACACGTAGACTTCCTTTCAGAAAGGTAAGACTCCCACCAAAATAGGTGTTCTGTGTCTGCAGTATCAAACTGAGAAACTGAATTCTCCCAAACCGGCTCATTGGCCTATAGACCGTCTCATTGACCTGGTCGGTAGAGCGTTCGCCAATGGTCCGGGAGACCTGGGTTCAATCCCAGGTCTCGTGATACCAAAGACTTTTAAAATGTTACTTGATACCTCCTTGTTTTACACTCAGCGATATAAGGTACGTATCAAGGGTAAAGTGGAGCAATCCTGGGAAAGGAGTAGCGCCCTCAACCTACGTCTCGGCGTAGTAGCTATTGAAAAAGGAGCCTTCTTGTCGCCCTCGACTGCAGTCTCTAACTTTACTTTTTACATTCTCTTGTGTCTCCGATATCTATTGGTGCAAGGTACAAGGTCATGGGTCCGCCCTGTCAGCTCAGGTTGTCGAATACACCGATTACTTCTCTGCAGAGAGGTAAGACCACCCCCTAACAAGTATCCCGGATGTGATATTAGACTGCATCTGACAGTGAGGCTCTAGTCCAGGAATTTGGAGAATGTGGAGTACCCTTTCATTGCCATTACTCCTAGATTGACTCTGATCCGAAGTGATAGTATCGATTAGCGTTCTATCTATGGGTCGAATACAACTAGTGTTTTGGGTATGACATTAAATTGTATCTGATAGTGAGGTTTCAGTCCTGAAGCTTTGAGAAATGTGGAGTACACCTTCATTGCCATTACTCCCAGGTCTACTCTAACCCGAACTGTCAGTACCTGTTTGGGTTCCATGTATGGGTCAAATAAAACATATTCGATCGTTTACAAAGAATAATCCTTATCAGTTATTTGAAACCTTACAGCAGGGTACAAATTATTCTTATTACATTGAAATACTTCGTTAATAGATTTACTTACGTTAGAATGGAATAATTGTAACCATTCCACTCAGTGTGAACAAATAAGTTTACACAACTCATGCGAAAAAAAGGTATCAACCTCGTGGTGTAATGGTTAAAGCACTGGACTGAAGGATTATAGTAAGCGAGTTCGAACTCTAGTCGTTCTATTATGTTCATTTTAGGACAAACACTCTTGGCAAAGGTATGAACCCCCTTATCCTTCCAGGTATGAGTTAAATAGAATCACTGCTGTTCTTCTCGAATGATGGATTTGCCATTAAATAATATACAAAAGAAAGAAACCAAACCAAACCTATCTATTCGATTAAAAATTATATATATATATATATATATATATATATCCAAAAAATGTATACACACTTTGAACCATATTTACCAACCACTCCGATCGGGCAGGATATGACACACGGTCAATTTTTAAAGGGAGTTTAACAGGGGTTTTTTCTCCTAGACTAGTTTCCTCACCAAGGCTGAAGAAACCAGTCTGTCCTACTATTTACCCATAGTTGGAGGGAAAATAATTGGATTCATACCGTTCCTATGGGTATTAGTGCTATGTGAAATGCAATTAGCTTGGTCCAGGATTTGAAATCGTGTCGTCGGGTCCATTTCCAACGACGATAACCTTTACACCACGTGCACCTCCAACAGATTATTAATAGTTATCATTGTATACTATTTTCAAATCTGAAACAAAAAAGAACACAACATTATTAATAGCATTATTAGTAGTCATATTGGTCCCATGTATACTGAGATACCGTATATATATATATATATATATATATATATATATATATATACGGATGTATGTAAACAATCGTAATTGTGATTCATAACCGTTTAAAATTTACTTCGCAGCTAATGGTTCCTCGTGGTTGAATGGTTAGAGGCTTCGGCTTGCCGTTTGAGTCAACCGGGTTTCGATCCCAGCTATTGGGAGCTAATGTCTAGCCACACTGATGAGTTCTGATAGAACGAAACAGATTTGTCTGTGGATGACTATATATATATATATATATATGTATGTATAACGAGATTATGGTAAAGGGAGCTCTTTGCACGAGTTCACACACGTGACACCAGTGCCAAGGGGTCACTGAAAATTAATGGCTCGTGTTTCCGAGGATCTTCTAATAACTCCTCTTCAAAAAAGGGTTAGGACTGGATTGATTGTCCAGTGGTTGAGGCGCCCCTTAACAAAAACGCCGACGAAACTGGACAATTCTTGTACACACACGCCTTTTGCTTGTTTCCTGGGGAACCTTTCATTAAACCGACCTTGTTTTAAATCATAAAGAAGAGCGGCGTTAAATACCATGATTTCGATTTTTTTCGAGGGTGACCTCGTAGTGTAATGGTTAAGGCGATGGACTGCGGAATCGTAATAAGCGAATTCAAACTCCAGTCGTGCTATTACGTTAACTTTAGGACAAATACCCTGAGGAAAGGTATGAACCCCCTTATCCTCCCAGGTATGGGTTAAATATTACCATAACTGTTCTAGTATGATGGCCTTGGCATTAGATAACCTACAAGAGGTTGATATGCCATTAAACAAACCAAACTAAGCCATTTTTGTTCACACTTGGTGATTATTTTGAACAGTGTCTATATTTTCAAAAAAAGAAAATGATCCAATTACACGCAGCATTGATAAAAGCTGATAAGTTTACGCGGTGTTTAACTAAAATAAGTGTTCTGAGGTGCCCTGTAGTCGTAATTGTTGCATTTAACTGAATCGTTTAACTTTATCGTACGAACTCTGCGAAAATCAATGAGTCTATAGCATTAAATGAAATAGAGTCCAACCAAATACCAATTGAAACTATTTGAGAAGTTAACAATTCCATCTGCTGTGCTTTAAGTAGAATGGTAATCAGTTTGAACACCTACTGTTGTATATAGCTCTGGCCAAACAAACGACAACACAATAATGACGAGCGGCACAGTCTTTTAGAAAAATATACCTCTCACTTTATATGAAAGGGTTGTGTGTGAGAGGGAGTTGGAGACCGAACAGAACTGTAACATACTGACACCCACTCTATAGGCCATGACCGTGTTTCTTTACCGTTCTCTTAGGCTGCTCACTCTGCTGGGTGCTGGCTTTCTGTACCACATCTTGTAACCAACGGGTCTGGTCTCCAAACTAACTGACTTCCTGTCTTCACCGAGTTATATGATAGTTCCACGCCCCCTTCTTCTTGTGGGCGTCACAATTGCACTCATTCAACCCATCCACGGTCAAGGTTATAATTCTGATATTCCTCGACCGGATGCACCTGTTGTTTACATAGGTGCATTTCCTATTTTGACAGCCCGGCCGGGTAGAGGGTCAATATACAACACTACGGTAACTTGGTAATGTTTGCAATTCTATCTGTTCTCATTATGAGCAGTGCCAGGATAAATAACGATCATCAGTTCAAACACCTCTGTTACCTCAGAATTTTCTGTACTTGTCTTTTTTAACTTACATATCAAAATTTAAATATATCTGAATAGATATTTTATTTATAATAAATGAAAGTGTGTATACATTTTTTCTTGGACATCCACATATATAAACAGGATTTGGCATTAGGTTAGGTTCGATTTCTTTATTTTAATGGCATATCAACCGTTGTAGGTTATTTGATACCAAAACCATTCTTCTAAAAGAACGATAACGGTAGTATTTAACCTATAGCTAGGAGGATAAGGGGGTTCATGCCTTTCCCAAGGGTATTTGTCCGAAAGTGAATGTAATAGCGTGACTGGAGTTCGAACTCGCTTATTACGATACTTCAGTCCAGCACTTAAACCATTACACCACTAAAGCGATGGACTGCGGAATCGTAGTAAGCGAGTTCGAACTCCAGTCGCGCTATTACGTTCACTTTCGGGCAAATACCCTTGGGAAAGGAGGTGCCCGTGGTGTAATGGTTATCGTCGTAGGAAATGGACACGGCGACATGAGTTCAAATCCTGGACGAGGCTAATTGCATTTCACATAGCACTAATACCCTTGGGAAAGGTATGAATCCAATTATCCTCCCTCCAGCTATTGGTAAATAGTAGGGCAGACTGAATTCTTCAGCCTTGGTGAGGCAACTAGTCTAGGAGAAGGAAAACTCTGAATTCAAACCTATTAAACTCTGCTTAAAAATTGACCCTGTGTCGTATCCTGCCCGAGCGGAGGGGTTGGGTAAATATGAATACCCTTGGGAAAGGTATGAAACCCCTTATTCTACCAGCTATGGGTTAAATAGTACCATAACAGTTCTTCTATGAGAATGGCTTTGGCATTAAATAACCTACAAAGGTTGATATGCCATTAAACAAAGAAACCAAACCAAACCAAACAATTACACCACGAGGACTCCTCCGATTTGGGGTTAAATAACCCTCAAGGGTTGATATACCGTAAAACACTATCCAAACAGAAGTTAATATTAAACGTAACTTGTTTTTATTACTTTGTATAAATTTCTTTGTTAATTTTTTTTTATACGTTCACCAACCACGAGTTTATATCAGAAATGTTTTTGGCAGTCTGCCGAAGTTTCGAGAAGTGGTGCATATCGATTGTTCCACTAATTGGCCAGTCTGTGGGGAAAAGGCTTAGATTTTAGCCCTGCCGTATACGTTAACACCTAGTTTTGTAGAGATTTTTTTTTGTAGAGATTTTTTCAGACTTAAAAAGTCGACTTGTACACCACACATTTCGGTAGGCACCTCTAGCAAGTTCGACTAGCAAACCTACACGAGTGAGTTCGAGTCTCATTGGGTGCCCATTTCATATGTCCTTGTGCCACATCTAAGCAAAAAGCTAAGTAAATTACCACCACACATTCCGGTATCCTTATACTCAAATCACCCTTTTTAGCTCTACTCATGAATCCCAACTCTTTCACTGAGCATTTCTATTTAATTACTAAACGTTTATCGTCACTTATGAACCATTTCGTTTAATGAACGACCCTTAATTTTCAGTTGTCTAAATTTCTGAGACGAAGCTTCTAAGGAGACAATCATCTGGAGGTTGCAGATTCAATCCTGACTGCAGGCGAGTAACAATACAGGAATAGTTATCACTTGTACCCGGTTATGGCTAACGGAATCAGAACAGGCGACCCCCGTGGATTCAATAAAGGACGTAGTTCGAAATTCCGTGAAAGTTCCCGAGTTCGACAAACACCTGAAGAAGGACGGAAGACATATCGGCCGAAACGTTGTGGAAATAACAATAAAGATGAAGACAATAGTCCGAAAACCTTTAATGATAAAAAAAAAACCTAATTTTCAGCAAAGAAAAATTATTTTTATCATATATTACATGTAATAAACGACCCCTAACTTTTGGCTATGCTATCCTTCAAAAATAGTTCGTCAATATCCAATGGCATAAAGAGAAAACATTCGAACACTTATTTAAACTTTCAAAATTAATACAATAAGAATCACTGCCATATCTCAAACAAACAATACAGTCTAGACCTTAATGTAGCCAAACGTGTTTACTTGGGAATTCTAAACGTACTAAAACCCCACCACTGATACACAATAGCAATGATATTGTAATTATAACGAATGTGATTAATTTAATTAATTTAAACTAAATACTAATTTTCTTTCCTTTCATTTTTTTTTTTTTTTTTTTTTGATAATCAAAATAACACACCATCGTCTTGAAAGTTCTAAACAAAGTTCTGTGCAACTTTGACGCCACGAAATCGTAACGCCACGAAATCGTAATGCCACGAGACCGAACAGAAGAGTGCAACATAATGGCACCAGATGGGAAGTGTGGAGGGGCCAGGGAGATGCTTATGTGATGTAGCCTCACTACCCGACACCATCTTGCTCTTTGCAATGTACGACGCGACTCCGTTGTTACCAATACGAAAGAATTTATTTTGACAGTATATAATTTTCAAACAGTCTTCCAAGCACAAGAGAAGGAGACAGGCAGAAAGGTCTACTGTTGTACATAGAAACGGTGAAGGACAGACACCCAACTTCCCTCTGCTGCTACCCCGAAGGGCTCTGAAAACCACTTGAAACCAACTCCCTTCAACGGCCGTCTGCCTGAATTCAAAATCATCTTTTCTTATCTAATCTCATTCAGCTAATGTTATAAGGACACGAGTCTTAAACCGTTTGATGTCACGTCATCTCCCTAATCATTGCATCGTACGATCATAAACTTGTATTTCTAACCCAGATGACAAACACTTGGTTTGTTTATGTTCAATATCCTGTCTAGAACTATTTTGATGTAAGGTATTAAACCTGGTAACCCTGGTAATCTACAAAACAATCTATCAAACCTGACATCCTGCCACTCGTGAAAGATTTACACCATATGAACTTTTTCAACTCTCAAAGATTTCGAACCATTACACAACCTCACCAAACTAAATAGTAAAATGATTGATATAATCAATTATCAATAAAGTTATTAATATGATTGATTAATCACTCATTTTACATTAGCTGATCAATGACTCTATCCATGCGACATCTATTGGTAAAAAATTGTTTGTTTTTTTTATTTATCCTATTAATTTTACTAACTCTATTATAAGTACTAACTATAGTATTTGTTTACTGTTTATAATATTTGTACACAGGTGTCATAAATAGTAAATAATGTTAAGAAAAACTTTATTATATTAATATTTATTATTTATTCGGTGAACCAAAAGTTTTGCAATATTTTAGTAGTACGTGATATACAATTCAGCAGCTGTGGATTCTTTTACTGCCGTCGTGAAGGTGAAGAACCGTGACATTCAGAGCTCATCTGATACTCTCCGACAGCTACTCACCGGATTTACCTCTTTTGCTTTGAGCACAGCCTCGGAATCGATGGTTTTAGATTTACTAGACTTTGCCTGATCGCCGAGGTTCTTGTAACCCGAGAGAAATTTCTTGAACCACCTAGTAAATGTAATGTGATCAACTGCCCCGTTATTTTTCGCACAACGGCGGCCTGGTTCTAACTCGTGTAGCATAAGTTCCCGAATTAGTGTAAGTTGCCCTTTAATCTGTACAGCTTTCAAATCTCACATAGAGTGAAGTAATGCACAACATGTCAACGCACCAAATACCACGGTACAACCAACAACAGTTTCTACCTTCTCACGGCTTGAACTGCTTCGGTCACGTAATATACGCTTTACAAACTAGTACGTATCAAAATATTTCAAAACTTTTGATTTGGTTTGGTTTTATGGCACATCAACCATTGAAGGTTATTTAATGGCAAATTCATTTTTATACATATAAACAGTTCTATTTCAAACTATTCAGTTTAATATAAATACACAGTTTAAATGTCAAAATGTTGTATCGGGGTAAAGTAGAGATACACAGTGAAATAGAGTTAACAATTTATTAACTGAAGTGGTACAATCCAACAAATATTATAAGTCTCGTGCAGTTGGTGTTACGTCCGAAGTTGTTCTTACTACTGACCGAGATCTTTCAGCACCGACAGTGCTAAAGAAACATGATGTCTTTTTTTCCTCCGAGGTACCAGAAGTCACGTTGTACGAGCCACTATACAGCACAAAAACAGTTATATTTCAAGTAATTCAGTTTAACATACGCGGTGCATACGATAAGTTTCCAGATTTCTTTTGTACAGGCACTTTTATTGATAGTACACACATGAAACTCTAGTCCCCTTTGAAGTAATCTCCTCCGGTTGCAATGCACTTGTTGTACCGTTCCAACAACTTCTGGGAAGCCCCATGGAAATCCTCTTGTGGGTTTCGATATGTGTAAAAAGATATTTCAAGTAATGAACGACTTTTTGTCTTTTAGCTAAAAAGATTGGTCGTAAAAATTCGTTCATTTCATGAGTATATATGGTATTTATTTTTGTATATTTATTCATATATATATATATATACCACCAAACGAACAAATGAAGAGCTTTTATTTACGCCCTCTTCAGCCACCAACGACCCAGTGGTCATAGAAATGAAAAGGCTATTTCCATCTTCCTTATCATTTTCGTATGGAAGTTGACTATGCAGATGATCTAGAGCTTCTCAAAAATACAATTGCTCAAGCCGAATGTCAACTGTATAGCTTGGAGTTGGCAACAAGAGGTATTGGCCTCTTCGTGAACTCAGATAAAATAGACTTCATATTTTTTAAAAACATTTCATTAAATAGCATGCCTCTGAAATAGACCAGTTCACATATATCGGTTGCAATATCTCATCAACTGAAAGCGATGGACTGCTATCGACAGATTATCAACCATAATAAAATAAAATGGGAATTCTTTCAAGCTGTAGCCATGTCAGTACTATTGTATGGCTGCTCTATTTGGTCTTTAACTAATGCTTGAAGTAAAAGCTAGATAGGAACTACACAAGAATGCTACGTTCTGTTTTGAACAAATCCTGGAAACTGCAACCTACTAAACAACAGCTGTACGATCACTTACCTTCCATCTCACAAACCATCCAAATACGAATACTAAGATATAGAGGGCACAGCAGTAGAAGTAAGATCATACTAACAAAGGACTTTCTCGTATGGACTCATACACATGGGCACACAAACACTGACCGACCAGCAAAAACTTATATTCATCGGCTCTCTGCAGATATTGGATACCGCCTAGAAGACTTACAAAGAGCAATGGTAGGGATGGATAACAAGAAAGTCAAAAGAATCCTTGTCAGTATATCTTGATGACGATGATTTATTTATTTTCTACTGTCTTTCTTGTGGTCAGTTTTAGTAGGCCATTAGTGGCTGGTCAGTCAGAACAATTGTACTTAAGCCATGGTCAAGTACAAACGGTAAATACGTGGGGTGGATAAGGAGATTAAATGAATGGACACTGGTCTTAGATGCACTTGGGTTTTCAGGATTGTTCGCTCAACACAATCATTAGCGACTCTTTCGTTTGTGTTTCTCCCGGACATCACCTTCCACCCTACTGCACAGATTAATTAATTGGAGACGGGATAATAATATTATTAGATATATTCATCAGTGTGGTATCAGTACAATGAAAAGCCTATATTTGTAACTTACACTCGAACAACTGCAAAAACTTTTGATGATGAAAAAAAAATTCTGCGCAAAATTATCATCTAGAGTGAAAAACTGCTTAGGTCTTCTAAGTGTACAGCTCTTGAGGATTGAACCTGCAAATTCCAGATGATATCACTCGGCAGCACCTTCCAACCAAACTCCTTATCCACTGAACCATGTGTCCTTGTCGGTTAACAGACTTGGTTTGGTTTCTTTGTTTAATGGCATATCAACCTTTGTAGGTTATTTAATGTCAAAGCCATTCTCCCAGAAGAACAGTAGTGGTACTATTTAACCCATTGCTGGAAGGATAAGGGGGTTCATACCTTCCCCAAGGGTAATTGCCCCAAAAGTGAACGTAATAGTGCGAGTGGAGTTCAAACTCGCTTATTACGATTCCGCAGTCCATCGCTTTAACCATTACACCACAAGGACACGTCCCTTCTCCAAAATGAATAGCACACAGTAGTATCATTTCAAATTACTTATAATAATAATCCTAATTAAACGATAGAATAGTTATAATTGACCCATTGGTTGGTTTGGCTTCTTTATTTAATGGCATATCAAACTTTGTAGGTTATTTAATGCCAAAGCCATTCTCCTAGAAGAATAGCAGTGGGACTATTTAGCCCATAACTGGGAGGATAAGGGGGTTCATACTTTTCCCAAGGATATTTGCCCGAAAGTGAACGTAATAGCGCGACTGGAGTACGAACTCGCTTACTACGATTCCGCAGTCCATCGCTTTAACCATTACACCACGAGGACACCCCCTCGGTTAACAGAATTGAAACAGTCTACGTCTATGGTTCAGATAAAGGGTTCAGTAAGAGATTCTTTATGGACTCCCGAGTTCGAC
This sequence comes from Sepioteuthis lessoniana, assembly GCA_963585895.1. Classification (NCBI taxonomy): domain Eukaryota; kingdom Metazoa; phylum Mollusca; class Cephalopoda; order Myopsida; family Loliginidae; genus Sepioteuthis; species Sepioteuthis lessoniana. Next base: position 6,579,615 of record OY757937.1, read on the forward strand.
ATGAAACACCAGAAGAAGGCCGAAGGACGTATCGGCCGAAATGTTTTGATTTTAACAATAAAGATGAGGTCAATAGTCCGAATATTCTGAGTGATAATAATTATCAAGCTTCATCTTTTGAAAAATATCGTGTATATTTTGTCAACAAGTCATTGTTTAGATAAATTTGGTTTAAGGCCATGGAATTTTTCTATTTAGGACTTATTTTTTCTGAGTATTATTTGTTTTAGTTGAACTTAAGGTGATAATTTTTTATTTATTTTGTTGGAAGTGTTTATAATTGGCTGAGGAACTATAAATTGTTGAAGATGTTTAGTATCTTAGTTTGTTAGTTTGCTTGGGTTTTATGGCATATCAACCTTTCTGGGTTATTCAATACCAAATTACAAAGTTTAATTATCAGAATTATTTCTATTCCAAGCTATTCAGTTTAGTCAAATAGTTAAAATTCAAACAATTCAGTTTTGTATAAGAATAGCTTTTGTCAAAACAATTCTATTTCAAACAATTCAGTTTAACCTAAGCACAGATTCAATTTCAAAAACAGTTCCATTTAAAACAATTCAGTTTAGCATAAGTACGTAGTTTACATGTCAAAATAATTATATATCAAGCAATTCAGTTTAGCATTAGTACACAGTTTAGTTCTATTGGACCCATCGATGGGACTCTATCAGGTGCTACCACTCTCGGCCAGAGTGGACCTGGGAGCGATGGCAATGAAGGGGTTGTCCACATTCCCCAAAGCTCCATTATTACAGGAGCCTCACAGATTGTTTAGTGTCATATCCAGGATACTCGTTGGGGGGGTCTTACCTCTCTGCAGAGATGCAGTCGGTGTATTCTACAGCCACACCCGACTGGGCAACGTATTTTAGTGCACCCAAGCAACAAACAATACAGACAAAAATGTTTCCACTCAAAGACCACCTCTGGATATGATCGAAAGTTCTTGGAAGCAGAACCTAGGGCAACTTCTCTATCAATTTGATCTTAAAACAAAGAAACTAGACGAAGAGTTTGAGAAAAAAGCCAAAGATTAAAAAAGAAAAGTTCTGTAGACTTGAAGATTGGTTGGGTGTTTTGTTTTACGGCATATCAACCCTTTTCGGGTCATTTAACGCCGAGTTATATTTCAAATAAATCAGTTAATATAAAAATAGTTTTTGTTTACAAACAGTTAAATGTGAAAACAGTTCAGTAAAATGTCAAAACAGTTGTATTGAAAACAATTCAGTTTAGCATAAGTACGCAGTTTCAATGTTAAAAGCAGTTTTATTTTTTACAATTCAGTTTAGCATAAGTATACAGTTTAAATATTAAATCAGATGCTACCAAACATGTCCAGAGTGGACCTGGGAGCGATGATAATTACGGGGTACTCCATATTCCCCAAAGCTCAAGCATTATAGGAACCTCACCATCAAACTGTTTAGTGTCATAACAAGGACATTCTTTGGGGGATCTTACCCCTCTGCAGAGAAGCATACCGTGTATTCTACAGCCCAAGTCGACTGGGCAATCATAGACATTAAGCAAACTTGTCAAAGAATATATATATATATATATATATATATATATATATATATATATTAGTCTCTCCAATTGATCTCGCTGTATAAGGGCCCAACAGGTGAGTTAAAGAGGTATACATATATGCGGATAGTGATCATTATCATCATCATCATGTCGTGCCACAGGCACGGCTATCCCTGACTCTCTCTCGCCACTTCTCCCTATCGTTCATCGCATCTGGTAGGTCTTCAGGGTCAGATCTCGTATCCCCACATAGCTACTAAATGTATGTTCGAGCTGGTCGTCCTGCTTTTGCCTGGCCATAAGTGGAGGTCCATAGTAGTACATCACTTATAAGCTCGTCCCTGCTTCTCCAGCAATGACCTGCATGTCTGGTTCGTCTAGCTTGGATAGTTTTCGTGATGGGAAGCAGGTGGCCGTATAGTTGGTGCCTTGTGGGGTGTTGCCGCCAAGACTTGTTCAGTATTGCTCACAACATTCTTGTGTAATTGCCGTCTAGCTTCTTCTCCAGCCGTTTAGTTAGCGTCCAAGTAGTGCATCCATATAGCAGTATCGATGGGACCGCTGCCTGGAAGAAACTGCATTTCATTTTATCGGTCAGGTCTGATTTCCATATGATCGATAGTCTATCGATAGCTGTCCATGGCTTCGTTAGCCGCGTGTCGATCTCCTTTTCGGTTGATGAGATGCAGCTTCCTAGGTAGGTGAATTTGTCTACTCGTTTAAGAGGGGTTCCGTCTAGTGTGGTGATGTCACTGTTTGATTATAGCACATATATTCCGTTTTCTGTGCATTGACATGGAGGACAATGCCTGCGGTGGCTCGTTCCAAACTATGCAGTAGTGTTTCGGCTTGGTTGGGTGTATTTGCAAGTATTGCTATATCATCGGCGTAGTCGGCGTCGGGGATTGTTTTTGCGGGATGCCTTCTGCTTCTTTTCTTTGTCAGCTCGAAGCCGTTTACTCTGATTTTATCAATCGATGTTCTAAGCACGTAATCTAGACAGATGATAAAGAGGTATGGGGCTAGCGTGTCTCCTTGTAGTACTCCTGCTACAATGTCGAAGTATTCTGTGTCTCCATTTAAGAACAACTTAATCTGGGTCTGTTTTGAAATAGGATGAGCAGATTTGTTGTGACATATAAACATTTATAAATGAAACTAATCTAAACAATATTTATATACATTCAACAAGTCAAACATGTTTTGTGATTGCTAAATTCCTGGAAAATATTTTGCTTGTTTTAAAAAAAATTTTTTATACTTTTAAAATCATGAAACCTGGGTAAGTAATTGTGCATATATGGCTGAGGGGCCTTACCACAATCTTATTCCCCCACCACCAATCCAAAAAGAAAAGAAAGAATGGAACACCTACAAAATCTTTGATTTTTCAATTCGCAGAAGTTGACCTTTAGACTCTTAGTTGATATTTAATTCCTGCAGTCATTTTATTTTCTTTGTTCCTAAATTTTCTTTTGAAAAAAAAATCCAAACCATCGAACATTTCCTTTTTTCGATTTATTTTTTCATTTTCGACAATTTTTTTTTTACTGGCTTTAAAACTTTCTTATGTTGTATAGTATACTGTGTCGTTATTAACAACGAGGAACACGTATGTATATAAAAATATAAGATTATATTCTTATTTTCGGCGATGATACTTGTGTGGAGCAGAAAAGCAATCGCAAAGAGTTCGCGCACACGGAGGAGCTGGCGGGGGACGGAAGAGCCAGTGAAAAACTGACTTTAGCCAAAATTCGGGAACTTAAATAGTCTACAACTCTCACGTGACCTGCATCAATTCCTATTTTTCGTTAACCATGGTTATGCTCACATCTCACTTCTTTACTTTCCATTGGTTATGTTGTCTGCTTCCCATTGGCTACTTGCCCAAGCCCAGTTCTGTGGGCGTACGCATCTGCCACTATCACCGAATTCAACCACGCCCACCGTTCGGGGGATTTTCCGATATCTTCGACCGGATGCATCTGTTTTCAACATAACAACTGTGGACATGGTGACATTTCGGCAATCGCCTTGTTGATATTATACTTGAGCAGATGTAGTCGTGTCAACATCCTCATATACACAGCACCTGTGGACATGATGACATTTCGGTGATCACACCGGTCTTATCAATCTATCTGTCAACAACGTCCACCGTATTCACAACCGCAGGTCACATTAATATGTTACACTTACAGTTTCCCTTTTTTATTAGGGCCCCCAATTTGGAGCTTTTTATTCTGTAGAGTGTTACCCAAATCATTCCTGACATTTACCTACAAAATATTTAAAAGGTTTTACCACTCTGTCAGTTGAGGGCTGTATAATACGCTGACTTAATGGCTACAGAGAGGTTAGACCCCACCCCGTCTTACAATTAGTGTCCTGACATGAGTAATTTCATCTGATGATCAGGCTCCTGTCCTGGATCTTTGAGGAATGTGGATTACCCCTTCATTGCCATTACTCTCAGGTCTACTCTAGGCCAAAGTAGTAATATCCATTGAAGTCTCATCTATGGGCCAAATAGAACTGTTCAATCATTTTCAAGGGATTATTATTATTAGTTGTAGTTATTTGATACCATGCAACTGTGTGCAAATTATTCATATAAAGTAGAAATACTTGATAAATAGAAACATTATTGTTAGATTATAAAGTTGGCGACTGTAGTCGAGGGTGACCCGAAGGATCCCTTTCTGATAGCTACAACACCAAGGTGTCCGGGAGGGCGCGACTCCTTTCCCGAGATTGACCCACTTTACCCTTGATCTGTACCTTATAATGCAGAGTGTTAAGCAAGGCGGCATCAAGTACTATTTTTTGAGTCTTTGGTATGACTCGACCTGGGTTTGAACCCAGGTCTCCCGGGCCAGTGGCAAACACTCTAACCGCTCGGCCAATGCCTTTTATATACATATACATTAAATATATGATTTCTAAACATATTTTGTAGATTACATCTTTAAATAAGACATTGGCATGATACTTAAAACCTCAACATAGTAACCCTAACCCTAACTCTTTGGCCAATCAACTCTGGTCTATTGACTTCCTTACTCCTCCTACACCTCTCATCATCCCTCACAGACTCCCTGCCTTCCTTGAATCTCTTATGCCACTCAAAAACTGATGCTCGATTCATGCAAGATGGTCGAAAAGCTGTCTGAAGCATTCCATACGTTTCCCTGGTATTTTTCCAAGTTTAAAACAGAATTTTATTGCATATCGTTCTTCTAAAGTGTCAAATTGTATTTTTGAAATTCTCCGGCTGTGACAATCAGGCTTTATTAGGGTGTATTCTAATTCCTACTCTAGCCGTTCCTTCCGATATTTAATCATATAATTTGGTCAGCCATCTCATCAGATGTATAGTAAGAACAAACTGAATTTTCAAGAGTCTACAACAATTTTAAATGCCCGCGCGAAAAAAGCTGGAAACTTATCGAATGCACCTCGTATAGTTCAATGAATACTAAAAATAAACTAAAACTTAAGGTTTATCATTGAAATTACTACACCTATTTTTACTCACATGATATATATATATATATATATATATATATATATATATATATATATATATTAAAGTGAGGATCGTTAGACGAAGAGGGAAGGTTTCCGCAGCATTGCAAAATCACATATCTATTTTTGGATATTTCAAATACAACGGCCCGAAATGTAAGTACATTGTTTGTTTTTTTTTCACTGATCTTTTTTTGTGTTCAAAGCATTACTTCTATATGTTGTCCATTTCCTTTTTAATCCACACACACCTGCACATGTACACGTATATACACACTCATCTATATATATATATATATATATATTTAGGAGGTGCCCGTGGTGTAATGGTTATCGTCGTAGGAAATGAACACGGCGACACGAGTTCAAATCCTGGACGAGACTGATTGCATAGCACTGATACCCTTGGGAAAGGTATGAATCCAATTATCCTCCCTCCAGCTATGGGTAAATATTAGGGCAGACTAGGTACTTCAGCCTTGGTGAGGCAACTAGTCTAGGAGAAGCAAAACTCTGAATTCAAACCTGTTAAATTCCGCTTAAAATTGACCTTGTGTCATATCCTGCCCGAGCGGAAGGTTTGGGTAAGTAGGATCTATATATATATATATATATATATAATAATGATAATGAATATATACTATATATATTATATTTATATTTATACAACATTTATCAGGCAGTTAAGAAAATGGAAACTGCCTGATGAATGTTGTTATAAACTTCAAGAAACCTTAGGTTGCAGAACAATATTTTCCATGGATTAAATATATATATATATAATATATATTTATTTATTACCATAGGTCTATCATAGATATTTAGCACTCTCCATATTATATTGCACTTGGTTCGACACATAACCACATTGTAATTTACTGACGACCAACACTCTCATATATATATATATATATATATATATATATATATATATGTGTGTGTGTGTTTAGCCTTTTCTTCTAATATATATATATATATATATATAGTCATCCACAGACAGATCTGTTTCGTTCTATCAGACCTCAACAGTGTGGCTAGACATTAGCTCCCAATAGCTGGGATCGAAACCCGGTTGACTCAAACGCCAAACCAAAGCTTCTAACCATTCAGCCACGAGGAGATATTAGCTGCGAAGTAAATTTTAAACGGTTATGAATCACAATTACTATTGTTTACATCCATCCGTTCACGCCGAGATCTCAATTCATATACGAAGAGGCTTGCAATGAACGCTAATGGCAACACGATTATTTCTTCGCCAGTGAACTCAACCATACGGGGGTAGGGGAGTATATATATGTATATATATATATGTTATATAACCAAATTTCGGAAGATACATAGGTAGATTATAGATAGGTTGATAAATAGATAGATCGTACGATATAAATAGATATGACAGAGTAATAAAAAAGAGAAAAAGTAATACGCCTCTTCGTGACTTTGTTGAGGCTCCCCCACACAGGGCAAACGGAAGTTGTAAATGATCTAGTAGACATTGTCACGTGACAGCAGGTGCAGCAGGGGTGACGTCTCCTGACTTTACAATCCCAGAACTTCAATCCACTTTCTATTTTATTCTGTTTCCAATTTCCTGCCAATAAAGCAGCCGCTTTTTCATACTGCGTAGGGGCCCTTGAAACCCTCAATAGCCAAACCCTGCCACTCCTACTCGGCCATCGCTTCAGATCGATTCCCTACCACCCCTATTATCGAGTCTTCGGTTCGTAGAATCGTTAACAGCTTCTGGTGACAGAATTTCTGTCCAAAAAGTGAAAGCATCTTCGTTGAAACGCCAATAAGTCGGGAAAGGGAAATAAAAGTTTTATTTTGTTTTGTTTTTTTTAGTTCTAGTCAAGGAAATTGTACTTTTAAATGTTTTTTTTTTTTTTGTATCCAGCTACAATTGTATGATGTTTAAAGGACATATGTTATATAATTAAGGAATGATTTTTTATATTAATCATTTTTCGTTAATTATATTTTATCATTCAGTTTGGTAGGGCTTTGAACTGTTCGGTCTCTTTTGCCCAGTCAGCTGGGGTTGTAGAATACACCGACTGCCCCTCTGCAGAGAGGTAAGACCCCTCCAACGAGTGTCCTGGATATGACACTAAACAATCTGATGGTGAGGTTCCAGTGATGCTGGAGCTTTGGGAAATACAGAGTACCCCTTTACTGCCATCGCTCCCATGCCCTCTCTGTCCCGGAGTGGTAGCACCTGATTGGGTCCTATCTATGGGTTAAATAGAACTAAACCGTGTTTCTTTCACTCTACTGATTTTTGCATTTAAACTGCGTATTTGTGCTAAAATGAATTGTTTAAAATAGAACTGTTTCGACATTAAAACTGTGTTCTCATGCTAAACTAAATTGTTTGAAATAGAACTGATTATTTACATAAAAATGGATTTGGCGTTAAATAACTTACAAAGGTTGATATGCCATAAAACCAAACCAAACCAAACTATTCTGTCTCTTAGAACAGGTGCATAGTCAGTTGGTGCAGTTACACTCGTGCGCAAAGGATATGACAATCACCATTTGTCATAATAAACCCCCAGACAGGAAATGAGGCTTGAGTGTGGATAACGTCATGCCCAGAGGAGATGGTCCTGAGAATTTGAGGATTTTGAAAAGACGTCAGTTGGGTTTGGACTGTTAAAAGATGAAGTTGGATTTTGACGGTTGTGAGTTGAAGTTGAGTTTTCTACCATTGAGGTGTCAGGTTCAGTTTTTCGGATCTCAACCGGCAGAGATGAATTGAGATCTAAAACATCACAAGACCGTTGCGTCCTCGTGGTGTAATGGTTAAAGCGATAGACTGCGGAATCGTAGTAAGCGAGTTCGAACTCCAGGCGCGCTATTACGTTCACTTTCGGCTAAATTCCCTTGGGAAAGGTATGAAGCGCTTTATCCTACCAGCTATGGGTTAAATAGTACCACTACTTTTTTTTAATTGAAATCATTTTGAGATGAGTCTTCTTAATCTGAGAATTAATTTTTATTTATTGCAGACCTTTGGGGCCCGTGGCGCAGCGGATAGAGGCGTTGAGTCTCTACGGTTCCAGGTGAGCATTGTCAGAAGATAGCGGTTTCAAATCCTACCCAAGCTGGCCAGAGGTTTACTTGGTCAAAAACGTGGTGCGATAGACAACAACTATGGAAGGCAGTAATTACTGGGGATACGGTTACAAGATTCAGCATTCCTATCCGAGGTCGCAGCAAATCACCTGAAGAAGGCCAGTGGTGAAATTTGGCCGAAACGTAGTGAAAGAATAAACAACGTAAAAACTACCAAGATGAGGACAAAATGTCCGCAATAAATAAAAATTAATTCTCAGTACCATTACTGTTCTTCAGGGGGAATGGCTTTGGCATTAAATAACCTACGAAGGTTCATATGCCATTAAACAAAGAAACCAACTCTTCTCTTTTTTGCCATGTCTATTTCATTTCTTTTGTTTTTTCCCATTTTTGTTCGCTAAATTTTTAATTGTTTTTTTTTCCTGTTTGTCCTCAAATCATTTCTACTGATATGGCTATTATTATTATTTCTCTTTCTCCTTGCGAATTTATCGAACCAGTTTTAGCTGGTGTTTTATCCTGAAGTCTACGAGACAGCAAGTCTCCTCTGATTTTCAGGACTCTTCTCAGTATTCCATCTGATTTTAACAGTGCTTTCCCAAGGGCATTTGCGCGAAAGTAAACGTAATAGCGCGACTGGAGTACGTACTCGCTTACTACGATTCCACAGTCCATTGCTTTAACCATTACACCACGAGGACACCCCACCTGGACGACTGGAGCCGCGCTACCAGATGGTTTACTGTCATATCCTGGGTTCTCGTTGGAAGGGTTCATGCTGCTCTGCAGAGATGCAGTCCGTGTATTCTACAGTCCCCCAATCGACAATGCTGGTTATGGACCTAATGATTCGACCTAAATTTGATTAATAAAATAATTCTACTTATAGTTTTCAGCAGTAACGACCAGTAAAATAAAAACGAAAGCATATTTTTCTGCACAAAAATCAAACAAAAATAATTAAAGATAAATTCACAGTATAATTAACAGAAGAAATACTGCACACGAAAACAATTTGTACGATGTAAAAAAAAAAAATGCAAATGAAAAAAAAATCTACTAATGAATTAATGAAGTTTTAATTATGTCTATACAAATGAAGAAATAAAATCAATAAATTCATCAATGCTTTTGTAACTATCGATCTTATAAAACAATTAAAAATTAGACAAAAAATTTCGGCAAGAAAATAAAGGAATTGGCGTTCATCAATATGATTTCAATTATTTCAATAGAGAAATTCAACAGTAAAAAAAAAATGGCCAATGTTTCTTCATTGAAGAAATACAAAGCAGTAGACCAAAAGATAATAGGAAAGATGAAGACAGATAAGTTGTAGGGTTGGACGACGGGCAGTATCATATATATATATATATAGTATATATATATATATATATATAGTATATATATAGTATATATATGTAAGTGTATACATGTGCGTGTGTATTACGCAATACACATGTCTGTAGATATATATTAAATACTTTACGTAAACTGGTAAGAACCTTTTTGTTGCTAAGCATATATATATATATATATATATTATATAAGCATTTATGCAGAGCTTGTTATATATAAAAAAATGAATAAATATATATCGATATATATAAAAAAAAGGAGTATTTATAAATATATATATATATATATATATATATATATATATATATGTCAGGCGTATGCATATATACATTGCAAATATATATATATATATATATATACTATATATATATAGATAGATAGATATGTGTGTGTGTGTGTGTGTGTGTAGTGTGTGTGTGTGTTGTGTGTGTGTGTGTGTGTGTGTGTGTGTGTGTGTGTGTGTGTAAATTAAAGAGATGCGAAAGTTTATGTAAATTATCATGTATATATATATATATACTATATATGCATGGATACATTATATATATAGAGACACATACAGAAATACGAAAAAAAACATACACACACACGTTATATATATATATATATATATATATATATATATATATATATATATATATATATATATATATGACGCTCATAGGAATTGTTCTTAATTTGAAAGATTTAGCAAATTCTTCATTTTACCTATATCTGAAAACTATGACTACCCAAACGGCTAAACATAGGAAGCTACAATATGGTCCTAAAGACCAGTTTTCAATTTTCTTTATTCTATCGTATCTTTAATTCATTACGAAGTTATTATCGATCTAATAAAATTCGACCGCTGGACAATTTCTTCTAATTTACTGTTTTTCCTGAGACAGCAATTTACTTATGCCCCTCTCCAACCTAACAGCCCAGTCAGCTTGGACTATAGAATATATCAAGTACATCTATGCAGAAGGTTAAGACCCCCTCAACGTGTGTCCTGGATATCTGATAAAACAATCTGAAATTGAGGTTCCGGCAATACTGGATTTGGGGGAAATACAGAGTGCCCTTTCATTGCCACCACTCCCTTGTCCACTCTGACCTGGAGTGGTAGCGCCAGATAGAGTCCTATCTATGGGTCAGATAGAACTGCTAGATACTTAAACCGAGTGCAAATTACTTATGCTAAATAGAATTGTTAGAAATAGAACTGTTTGATCATTTAATTGTATGTGAACAAATAACTGATGATTAATTGAATTATTAGTGATACATAGCAATACTTCGAACCATTTAAGTGAGTGCAAACGAATGTGTAATGTTGAATAGAATAATTCGATTTAAATAATAATACTTGAAACCATTTAACTGTGTGCAAGAAAATGATTATTATCAAATAGAATTATTAGTGTTTGATAGCAATAATTGAAACCATTGTCTGACCGACAAAATAAAACGCAGTTTCTTCCAGGCAGCGGTCGTGTCGATATTGTTATATGGATGCACTACTTGGACGCTAACTAAACGGCTGGAGAAGAAGCTAGATGGCAATTACACAAGAATGTTGCGAGCAATATTGAACAAGTCCTGTAGGCAACACCCCACAAGGTACCAACTATACGGCCACCTGCCTCCCGTCACAAAACTATCCAACATAGACGAACCAGACACGCAGGACACTGCTGGAGGAGCAGGAACGAGCTCATAAGTGACGTACTCCTATGGACCCCTGCATATGGCCGAGCAAAAGCAGGACGACCAGTTCGAACATACATACAGCAGCTAAGTGAGGATACGGGATGTCGCCCTGAAGACCTGTCAGAGGCGATGAACGATTGGGAGAAGTGGCGAGAGAGGGTCAGGGATATCCGATGATGATGATGATGATGAATTTATAATGATGAATTTATGATGAAATTACCAACGAAGTCCTCCCCTGAGAATCATAGATGTTTATCCATCTAAATGTGTGCAAACAAATGACTGATGCCTTCATTGTTACGTTTACATAGCAATTACTTGAACTCACCAGCTCATTGTCCAAGTGGGTAGAGTGTTCGCCAATGGTCCGGGAGACTTGGGTTCAATCCCAGGTCGCGTCATACCAAAGACTTTAAAAATGGTACTTGATCCCACCTTGCTTAACACTCAGCAATATAAAGGTACTTATCAAGGGTAAAGTGGAGCAATCCAGGGAAAGGAGTAGTGCCCTCCCCTACACCTCGGTGTAGTAGCTATTGAAAAGGGTGCCAACTGGTTGCCCTCGACTACGGTCACCAACTCTATACCAGCTCATTGGCCTAATGAGTAGAGTGTTCGCCAATGATCCGGGAGACTTGGGTTCAATCCCAGGTCGCGTCATACCAAAGACTTTTAAAATGGTACTTGATCCCACCTTGCTTAACACTCAGCAATATAAGGTACTTATCAAGGATAAAGTCGATCAATCCTAGGAAAGGAGTAGTGCCCTCCCCTACACCTCGGTGTTGTAGCTATTGAAAAGGGTGCCAACTGGTCGCCCTTGACTAAAGGGAGACAACTTTACTTACTTTACTTGAAACTATTTAACTGTGCTCAAGCAAATGATTATTATTGTTAGATTGATAGAATTCTTGAAACCATTTAAATTTGTAAAAACAATGGCAGTAATATATTGCAAACAAATTAGTTCTAACGTATTCAGAAATGAAATTACCAATAAACTCTTCCCTTACAAATCATAGATGTTCCTCCATTTACATGAGTGCAAAAAAACGACTGAGGCTACATTGCTGCGGTTACATAGCAATACAGAGTGGAACGATAAAATTGTCGTCCTAAAGAAAATAACCCTACAGCTTTATTTTAAAACTTTTATTGAAAATATTAATCCAGGTAACTTGATTATGTAGTAGAGCTGACATCTATTCAATGTTGCTACCCTTCCGCTTCAATCACCGCCTCGATACGGATCCGGAACTGGAAGCATGCCTTTTCCACAAGCGCCGGCGGGAGCTCGGCGAATACTCGGCGAATGGCGGTGATCAGGCTGGCTTTCGTGTTGTGGGGGGGTCATGTTGGTGATGTTCTCGACGTATGACTAAACGAAGTAGTCCAGTGGGTTCAGGTCGGGAAATTCGTAACACTCCTTCTGAAGCCAAGCCTGGGTCTCTTTGGACTTGTAGACCGGCGCCGAGGCCTGCTGCCACACCTAAGGTCTGCCACCGGCCACCTGATTGCACCAGGGGATCTCCACACTCTTCAGCACATCCAGGTACACTTTGGTGTTGACTTTCAAGTCGACTTCGAAAATGTGAGGTGGCATGATGTGGCCTTCCGCTCCACCACCTCCAAAGCGTCGTCCGATGCGTTGAGCTGTACCCTCAAGCATTGAACCATCCAGATTTGCATTTTGAGGGTGCTAGCAATGGTCCTGTTGTCATAACTTGGATCGGTAGAGAGGATGAGTTGTACAGCGGCGCATCTCCGATCTCGCTCGTTGAACATTGTGTCACTTTCAGACATGATAGAAGGCTCCTATCGCTCTTGGGATTTGTACACAAACTGGCCAACTAGTAGATGGTCTGCAACAAAAAAGAAAACCGGTTTTCATTATAACGGAAATTGAATCATGTCGTCTTTTCTAGGGCGACAATTTTATCGTTTCACCCTGTACTTGAAACCATTTAACTGTTTGCAAGCAAAATGATTAATAGTAAATAGAAATGTACGATAAAAATACTTGAAACCATTTAACTGTCCTACAAAAGAATGAGCTTAGTATCGTTTTAAAAAATGTATCAACAAAATTAGTAATATAATCCAATACATTTAATGTATATGAATGAACCAGATTTTTTTATAGTTTAAACTGTCGAATGTTGTTAAATGTTATTTAACAGCCAGTGAAACGATTAATTAACAAATTACAACATTTTTAGCCAGTCGACCAGTTTAAAAATGGTTGAGGCGTGGGTTAAGGTTTGCTTTGGTTTGGTTAGATTTTATGGCATATCAACATTTGGGAGGTTATTTAATGCCAAATCTTCTTTACACATATATATTAAATATATATGATTTTGTTCAATTAGGTTTTATGGTATATCAACCAATGTAGGTTATTTAATGACAAATCCTCTCTTTACATTACGTGGTGTAATGGTTAAAGCGATGGTCTGCGAAATCGTAGCACGCGAATTCGAAATCCAGTCGTGCTATTATGTTCACTTTCAGACAAATACCATTGGGAAAGGTATGAACCCCCCTTATCCTCCCAGCTATGGGTTAAATAGCACCACCACTGTTCTTCTAGGAGAATGACTTTGGCATTAAATAACCCACAAAGGTTGATATGCCAATTAAACAAAAGAAACCATCTTTTTACATATATATTAGATATATATGATTTTGTTTAGTTGCGTTTTATGGCATATCAACCATTGTAGTTTATTTAATACCAAATCCTCTTTATATATATATATATATATATATGATCTGTAGATATATATCAGATATTTATATCAAATATATATATATGATTTGTAAACATTTTGTAGATAATATTCTTAAACGAAAACCGGACATTGACTAAATGGTTAAAGTGTTCGCCAATGGCCCAGGAGACTTGGGTTTCAATCTTAGGTCGAGTCATACCAAAGACTGAAAAAATGGTACGTGATGCCTCCTTGGTTAACACTCAGCATCATAACGTACGTATCAAGGGTAAAGTGGGTCAATCATGGGAAAGAAGTGACGCCCTCCCTTACACCTTAGTGTAGTAGCTATCGAAAGGGAGCCTTCTGGTCACCCTCGACTAAAGGGAGACAACTTTATTACTTAAACAAGCCCGAGCTCTTTTTGGCTCATCGTTAAATGGTTTCAAGTATTGGGATAAAACCATCTCAATTTAACAGCAGTCATTTTTTTTGCCCACAGTTTGACCCATAGACAGGACCTTATCAGGTGCAACAAATCTGGGTCAGAATGGACCTGGGACCAATGACAATAAAGGATCCACATCCCCCCAAACTCCTGTGTTACTGTAGCCTCACCATCCGATTGTTTAATGTGATATCCAGAACACTTGTTTGGGGGTGGGGTTCTTACTCCTCTGCAGAGACGTAGTCGGTGTATTCTACAACCCCATCCGACTGATTGGGGGTTAAGTGTTCTATGAGTTGAATATACATTTAAAATGAAGCTCAATGATTTTAGGCCTTATGCCAGACATTGATAAAGGAGCTAATTCTAGTGGCAGTTACTTCTAGCAAACTATATGGAGGTGCCCGTGGTGTAATGGTTATCGTCGTAGGAAATGGACACGGCAACACGAGTTCAAATCCTCTACGAGGCTGATTGCATTTCACATAGCACTAATACCCTTGGGAAAGGTATGAATCCAATTATTCTCCCTCCAGCTATGGGTAAATTGTAGGGCTGACTAGGTTCTTCAGCTTTGGTGAGGCAACCAGTCTAGGAAAAGGAAAACTCTGAATTCAAACCTGTTAAACTCCGCTTAAAAATTGACCTTGTGTCATATCCTTGCCCAAGCGGAGGGGTTGGGTAAATAGGATTACTTCTAGCAAACTATTCTCATTGCGAGCTTTGTATCTTAATAAAAAAAAAAAACTACAGCCCGGAGGAACTGAGAAGATCTCCATATACCATCTGGATAAAGATTTTATCCTGGGTTTGCCAACATTCGTGGCCTCTACTTCATTAGTATATTTCTTTGTTTACAAACTTGGTGAGCCCGGTGGTTCTACTGAAATTGTGAGGGTGGTAGTCAGCTATGCCCTCTGCCATGTATCGCCGTGTAGTGGGTGCCAGGTAATTACAGTGGTAGCATTAATTGCTGGAGGTTTTAACGAAAAGCATAGTTAATGAAGTCAGAATGGTCGTACTTTTTAGAAGATATGTTTCTTGTGGGTCGGGTTGTTTGATGGTCAGGTTGAACTAGCAAATCAATAATAATGTTATCGTCAACGGTCCATATCTGCGAATATATATATATATATATATATATATATATATACAGAGACACACAGAGAGAAAGAGACAGAGAGAAAGAAAGAGAAAGGATCGATTGATAGGTAAGAAGAAAGGAAATGGAGACGGTGACTCAAGATCAATCCCTGTACGAGGCTGTTTGTATTTCATATGGCACTAATACTCTTGGGAAAGATATTCATCCAATTATTCTCCCTCCAACTATGGGTAATTGTTGGGCAGACTGTGCTCTTTATCCTTCATATTGCAACCGGTCTAGGGGAAGGAAAACTCTGAATTCAAACTTGTTAAATTCTGCTATACAATTGACCTTGTGTCACATCCTGCCCGTTCGGAAGGATTGGTAAATACATATACACATAAACACTCACACACACACACACATACACACACACACACGTATATGCATATTGTTACGTGGGGTAGAAAATAGGAGAAATATAATTTTTATGTACATTACAAAGTGTGTTATATTTGCCCTTATTATTCCGAGACGAGGAATAAAATTGAGAAGGAGAGGCGTCAAACGTACCTTTTCTAATCACGCATGACTTGCTCGGTGGCTCACGGGGCTAAAGGAAGAAGAGAAATGAAAAAAGACGACGACAAGAAATGGAATTGCAAGTCAACCCCTTTCCACTATTTACCCATCTCAGCTAGCCTTGAACTCTTGGAGTGAACTTTGGGTGACCTTATCAACCACGTGTTCGGCTCTAAGAGTCAAGGAAGGACCCTTCTGGTTTTTGACTGGCAAAGTGAATATAGTAGTAGCGGTTTTGACTTCGAGGCGTCCACATTCATCCAAGAGCTCTGTTTCAATACACCCGAAATGTGACTAAGAAAAAGATAGCAGAAAACTAACTCCTTGTAGCAAGCTTCTTCGAGAAAAAGGGAAAAAAAAGAGAACGAAAGAGAAAAAGAACGAAAGAGAAAAAGAACGAAAAAAAAAGTGATTATAAACAAGTCCTAAACCCTCAGTGAGTTTCGTATTTCTTTTGTCTCTGTGTCTATCGTGCAAATCTGTTTGAGTTGAGATTCGTCTCGGACTTCATATATACATAGTAACGTTAGTTTTCCATCCCCTTTTGTTCTTAAAGCCTCTTTTTTATTCATATTTTTCCCTAATTAAGTTGTTAATGTTATAATAAATTTTGATGTTAAATCTTCAAATTGTGTTATGTTGGTTTTGTGAGTACTTGTCGCTTATTCCGCTGTGATTTACCGAGAGTCTTCGATTGGAGAAATTCCCTTCCCGTAGTTCACCCTTTTCTTTTTATCGAACCTTGGGACATTCTCGCAATTTTATTTTATTTTTTTTATTATTCTCGTTATGTGCCTGTTTTCGCAGTCCCAGTGAAAGTCGGTTTGTAACAATATACACTTACAAAGAAAGATTAAAGGATTTAAGTTTATCCATATTTAATCCTTGCTATTCAGATTAATTGCGATTTTAATCATTTAAGAAATGATTTAAAAATTTATGATTTCATATTGTCGAATTCAGTAAAAAAAATTGTTACTACATAAAAGAAGACATTGCACGTACGTTACCAGCACTACTATGCTACGTTTAAACGCAAATCCCTACCAATACAAACACAACTGGACCTGATGAGATCAAGGGACTACCTCTTTTTCGTATTTCAAGAACCGAGAATGCAGCATGTTTTTCTTTCCTTCGTTCTTTTCGTTTTCTTCCCCTCTGGCTTTTCACACTTTTCCTCGTTTTCTTTTTTCTTTTTCTTTCTTCTTTGTGGTTCTCCTACACTCGACTTGTTACAAATGGCTTCATTTGAAACAATCGAGAAAGTCAAGCGGAAATTCGTTTACGATTGACGAAAAAGAAAAAGATGTGTTCCAGTCCGAGATTCAAAATTTCCGCGCCGAAGATTTAAGATGATTTGCCGCTCAAAATTAAACGTCCGATTCAAGAACAAGGTCGAGAATTGCTAACATAGTGTGTGTGTGTGTGTGTGTGTGTGTGTGTGTGTGTGTGTGTGTGTGTGTGAGAGAGAGAGAGAGAGAGAGAGAGAGAGAAAGAGAGACATATTCACACAGAGAGAAAGAGAAAGAAATCCACTCACACAGAGAAAGAAAGAGACAGAGAAAAAGAGAGACAGACCGACACACACACACACACACACACATAGTGAAACAGAGTCAAGCAGACACACACACACATACACATAGAAAAAGAGAGACACACAAATACATAACGAGAGACAGAGAGAGACAGAGAGAGAGAAAGACAGTGACATACACACACAGAAAAAGAGTAAGAGACACAGAAAGAAAGAGAGAGACACACACACACAAAAAGATAGATAGAGAGAGACACACACATGTATAGAAAGAGAGCGACATACAGACACACACTCACGGAATTAGAGCGAGACACACACGCCCACACAGCACAATAAGGAAAGAAAAAGAGAGATATATATTCACCAAATATATATATATATATATATATATATATATATATATATATATATCGAAGAATTTACATCAAACACATTTAAAACTTAAATGATCAACATTTTTTAATAAACAAGAGGTAAATTACTTTGAAATTTTGATCTATGAAAGTTTATACATATTTACCAACACCTCCCCTCGGGCAGGGTATGATCCTGGGAGCAATGGTAATGAAGGGGTACTCTGCATTCCCCAAAGCTCCTGCATCACTGGAACCTCACCATCAGATTGTTTAGAACAGTCATTGGTGGGTCCTACCCCACTGCAGAGGCGCAGTCGGTGTATTCTTCTGTCCCAAAAGACTGTTTAAATGAATTTTTAGTGATACATTGCAATAATTGAAAACATTAAACTGTTTACAAACAAATTATTTATCATATTTACCCAACCCCTCCGCTCGGGCAGGATATGACACAAGGTCAATTTTTAAGCGGAGTTTAACAGGTTTGAATTCAGAGTTTTCCTTCTCCTACACTAGTTGCCTCACCTACTATTTACCCATAGCTGGAGGGAGAATAATTGGATTCATACCTTTCCCAAGTGTATTAGTGCAATGTGAAACTCAATCAGTCTCGTCCAGGATTTGAACTCGTATCGTCGTGTCCATTTCCTACGACGATAACCATTACACCACGGGCACCTCCTGCATCACAAATTATTTATAGTCAATAGAATTAATCGCATTAGATTGCAAACAGTGAAAGTATTTAACTGTGTGACAAAAATAAACTCGGACTCGTTTAAAATGTTATTAATAAAATGTTTCATCATCATCATCATCATGTCGTGCTGGTAATACGGATATCCCTGACCCTCTCTCGCCACTTTCCCCTATAGTTCATCGCCTCAGGTAGGTCTTCAGGACAACATCCTGTATCCTCATACAGCTGCTGAATGTATGTTCGTGCTGGTCGTCCTGCTTTTGCACGGCCATAAGTGGGGGTCCATAGTAGTACATCACTTATGAGTTCGTCCCTGCTTCTCCAGCAGTGTCCTGCATGTCTGGTTCGTCTAACTTGAATAGTTTTCGTGACAGGAGGCAGGTGGCCGTACAGTTGGTGTCTTGTGGGGTGTTGCCGCCAGGACTTGTTCAAGATTGCTCGCAGCATTCTTGTGTAATTGCCGTCTAGCTTCTCCAGCCGTTTCGCTAGAGTCCATGTAGTGCATCCATATAGCAGAATCGATGTGACCGCTACCTGGAAGAAACTGCGTTTCATTTTATCGGTTAGGTCTGATTTCCATATAATCGATAGCCTATTGATAGCTAGCTGTCCATGCTTTCGTTAACCTCGTGTCGATGTCCTTGCGTCGCAAAATGTGTTTAGTAATCATATATTTTATATATATATATATATATATATATATATATATATATATATACTTATAAAAATAATTTGGCATTAAATGACCTACAAGGGTTAATATGACATAAAGCCAGACCAAACTAAGCCAAACCAAACTACAGGACTGGAGCCTCACCATCAAATGCAGCTTAGTATCAAATCTAGCATAAAAGAAAATTTGCCAGTCGGCTGGGGCTGTAAAATACACCGATTGCTTCTCTGCAGAGGGGTAAGACCCCCCTAACATGTGTCCTCGATATGATACTAAACAATCTGATGGTGAGGTTCCAGCAATACTGGAGCTTTGGGGAATGCAGAGTACCCCTTCATTGCCATCGCTCCCAGAACTAAACCGTGCTTCTTTCATTATACGGATTTTTGCATTTAAACTGCGTATTTATGCTAAACTGAATTGTTTAAAATAGAACTTTTTTGACGTCTAAACTGTCTACTCATGCTGAAATGAATTATCTGAAATAAAACTGTTTGACATTTAACTCTGTGTATTGCCCAGTCGTTTGGGGCTCTAGAATACCCTGACTGCACCTCTGCAGAGGGGTGTCCTAGATGTGACACTGAGCAGTCTGATGGTGAGATTCCGGCGGTGCTGGAGCTTTGGGGAATGCGGAGTGCTCCTTCATTGCCATCGCTCCCGGGTCCACTCTGGCCCGGAGTAGTAGCACCTGATGGGGCCTTATCTGTGGGTTGGGTGGTACTAGCAGCGTACTTATGCTGGACTGAATTATTTGAGTAAACTGAGTGGCTTGAAATAGAAATGTTTTTGACTATTAAGCCCTACTTAAATTTAAACTGCATGCTTATGCTTAATTGAATTGTTTGAAATAGAACTGTTTTTTGACATTAAAACTGTATTTACGCTTAACTGAATTTTTACATATAACTGCTTGAATAGTTTGAAATAGAAATGTTTTTGACAATTAAACTGTGTACTTATGCTCAACTAAATTGTTTTCAATAGAACAGATTTACATAAAAATGTATTTGGCGTTAAATAACCTACAAAGGTTGATATGCCATAAAACCCTCACAAACCAAACCAAACCAAACAAAAGAAAAAATCAGTTGAAAAAATCTGTTTAAAAATATCAGAAGAAAAAGAAAGAAATAAAAAATCAATACAAAGGATGAAAAAACGTAGAGATCAATAGATAGAAAGAAAGAAAGAAAGAAAGAAAGAAAGAAAGAAAGAAAGAAAGAATCGAAAAAAATTGGTGAAAGAAGAATGACGAAAACGAAGAGGTTGACACAAAGAGAAGAATGTAAAAAAATAAAAGAACGAAAAAAAAATGAATGAAAAAGAAAGAAAGAAAAAATTAAAAAGCATTAAAAAAAAAGATGAAAACAAAAAGGTTAACACAAAGATAGATAAAAATGAAAAAAAAAGAACGAAAAAAATGAATGAGAAAGATAGAAAGAAAGAAAGAATCGAAAAAATTATGAAAGAATAAAGACGAAAATAAACAAAGAAGTTAATACGAAGATAAGAATGAAAAAAAAACACGAAAAAATCAATGAGAAAGAAAGAAAGAAAGAAAGAAAACAAAGACGTTAACATAAAGATAAGAACGAAAAAAAAAAAACGAAAGAACGAAAAGAGAAAGAATGAAAAAACGACGGAAAGAAACAAAAAGATGAATAACAAGGAAAGAATGAAAAAAAATAAAAGAGCGAAAAAAGAAAGAATGAAAGAAACGAAGACATCAACAAAAAGTTGAGAATGTAAGCAATATAAGAAACTCAAAAATGAAGTAGGAAAAAGAAAGATTGAATAAAAAAAAAAAAAAGATAAGACCAAATGAAGCGTTTTATCCCAAAGGAAAAAGGAAAGACTAATACCACAAAAAAAAATAAATAAATAAACGATTAAAAAATAGGAAAAAGAGTGTGGGTAAAAAAACAGGAAATAGACAAAATATGAACCGTAAAATAATTTTCAAATGAGATAGTAAAAACAGAAAACACAGAAAATGACTCTCTGTTCTGTTGTTCACATTAATCCTTAATCTTTCATGGAAATCTGCAGGTCACCGCTCCCTTTATCAATTAATTCAAATGCAATCGTCTCCAATTTAACTTTATCCGATCATCTGAGGTTTAGTTGAAAAACAATGTAGGACGCTTTGTTACAAATGAACAAAAACAGAAGGAAAAACCAAAATAAGTCAGTCTTTAATATTAAACCCAATGCTTCTGAGTTTACAAAGCGTTAGCAATCGCCATTGTTGCAGCCTACAGTACGCATGCGCAACTTTTTAATCAGTAATTTCTCTTAGATCTTTGCTTCAG
This sequence comes from Sepioteuthis lessoniana, assembly GCA_963585895.1. NCBI lineage: Eukaryota > Metazoa > Mollusca > Cephalopoda > Myopsida > Loliginidae > Sepioteuthis > Sepioteuthis lessoniana. The sequence goes on from OY757937.1 coordinate 6,601,244, forward strand.
ATTTTCTGGCAAATTTATTAGAGATTTTTTTTTTTTTCTTGTTACTTTCTAATTCATTTTTATTTCATCTGGATGAAATATTGGTGTTAATAAAGGCAAAAAAAATGGAGCCTTAAATTGATTGTATAGTTTAGATAATTACGTTTCGTTCTCCATTCTCTCTCTCTCTCTCTCTCTCTCTCTCTCTCTCTCATCTTATATATTGATATAGAAATTAATGTTTTCAGATCCCAATGCCGAGAAACTACCTTCTGTAGCGACTCTCAGGGCAACGGAAGGGTTGCTTAGCGGTGCTCATCACCTCTTTAAGTAATATATGTCTGGTTTTACTGGGTTACATGGTACCAGCAGCAATGAAATATCTCACATTGAATATAACACATTGAGAAGAGAATTTGAATTTAGGCTTTTCATTCTCCAAGACCGTTTTGTCTAAATAGAATGCCAAAAATTCCAGTGTGTCCTACTACTTGTACACAGCCTGAGGAAGACTTGACAAATTCATAGCTTTCTCAATAACTCGTGCACGAATCGAAATAGTTTGGTTGGATGGGTTTTATGGCATATCAAATTTTGTAGGTTATTTAACGCAAAATTATGAAAATAGTTCTATTTCAAACAATTCAGTCTTGCATGAGTACACATTTTAATTGTCAAAATCGTTTCTATGTCAACGTGTTCAGTTTAGTCAAACAGTTCTAATTCAGCTAATTCAGTTTAGTATAAATATAGATTTTGTTTACATACAGTTAAATGTCAAAACAGTTCTATATTAAACAATTCAGTTTAGTGTAAGTAAAGTTTCAAAGTCAAAAACAGTTCCATTTCAAACAACTCAGTTTAGCATAAGTATGCAGTTTAGTTCTATTTAAACCATAGATAGGGCCCTATCAAATGCTACCATTCCAGGCCAGAGAGGACCTGGGAGCAATGGTAATGAAGGGGTGCTCCGCATTCCCCAAAACTCCAGCATCATTGGAGCCTCACCATCAGATCGTCTAGTGTCATATCAAGGACACTCATTGGAGGGGTCTTACCCCTCTTCAGAGGTACACTCTGTTTATTCTACAATCCCAGCCGACTGTGCAAGTAGGCTATCGACTTCGACGAGAATGATAGTACTAGTTAGGGTCCTATCTACGGGTAAAACAGATCTGTTTGAAAATTCGTATGGGATAAGAGAGCTTAAAACCATCTATTTGTGCACAAAAAATCATTATTTAAAAAGATTAATTACTTTAGCTGTTAAATTGAAACAAAAATCTAAACGCAGAGAAAAGAGGAGTAAAAGATCTTAGACATTTTCGAAGAAAATTTTTGTTTCAGCGAGAAAGATAATAGTCTAAGTCAGGTTATCAGAAGGGTTTTGTTGTGTGTGTGTGTGTGTGTGTGTGTGTGTGTGTGTGTGTGTGTGTGTGTGTGTGTGTGTGTGTGTGTGTGTGTGTGTGTGTTATTGCTTTTTGTTGTTGTTGTTTTTTCTTGAGCTGACATTAATGGGTCAAAAACAATTAGCAACATTATTTTTTGGTTCCTTCGTCGAACATTATTATGAAAATTGTCAGCAAAATTGAACTGAATCAACATTTTAAGACAGTATAATAAAATAGAGCTAAAAAAAAGTTAGTAATTTAAAATGATTATTAATTACGGTTAGAGTAAAGGCGTTGAATCCAAATAAAGTCAAGAACAATTGACTGCTTGCTTCAAAACAGATAAACTTGAGAGAATAGCACCAAGCCTAGAATCACCACTGATATATATATATATATATATATATATATATATATATATATATATATATAGTATTATTCGGTCCAGTTGAACCAGAGTTGGGAGTAATTCCTTCAGGACAAGAAAATCATTCAGGAGCTGAACATTTAAATTTTCCTGGTAGAGAGCTCAATGTAATTGATTTTACAGAACAATACTTTCTTTAAAGAAAAAACCAAAGACCGGTTATTTTAGGATTATAAATTTATTTCCATCCTGTTTTCGTTTCTGGTGTGAACCAAAAACACGAAGAAAAATATAACAGAACTTCTTCAGATCCAATGGATAAATAAAACAGAATAGACACGTGGGGGGGAGGGAGGGAGAGATTTAAAAAGTTACCTCCTCGTTTTATTGAGTTTCCGTTTTTTTATTTACCTATTTATTTTATTTTCAAAATATTGAAAATAAATTTTGAAAAATTTAGAAAATAAAATAAATAGGTAAATAAAAAAACGAAAATTCAATAAATCTAGGAGGTAACTCTTTAAATCTCTTCCTCCCTTCCCCCCACCCCCAGGTGTCTATTCTGTTTTATTTATCCACTGGATCTGTAGAAGTCTTGTTATATTTTTCTTCGTGTTTTTGGTTCACACCAGAAACGAAAAACAGGATGGAAATAAATTTATAATCCTAAAATAACCGGTCTTTGTTTTTTTTTCTTCTTTAAAGATATATATATATATATATATATATATATATATATATATATGATTGAACATAATAGACATTTTTGTCTACAAATTCTTTTGTTAATCTTTTCGAAATATATTCAAAAAGTAAACGCTACACAATACAACAGTACAAACGCTCATTCTTACAAAGTAGTAACGTATATACAAAAGTTACATCGCTTTTGTAATACATACTCTCCTGATGATGACCCAAAGTTAGGCAGAAAGTACTTGGGTAATAACTAATTATGGAAGGTTTATGAACCAATTCCCGCCGAATATCATAAGATCAATACGGCAATTCGAAAGGATTAAAAAATATATATATGAAGAGAAAAATGTCTATTATGTTCAATCAAATATGTATCAATGAAGAAATGCAGCCAAAATATTCACATATATATATATATGTGTGTGTGTGTGTGTGTGTGTGCAGGCGTTTTGGAACGAACTGATATCGCAACAAAAAGACAACAACACTGATGTACAGAAATATAATCTATTTCTTTTCTTTTCCTTTCATTATCCGATATTCTGCTTCGCTCTCCCGGTGTCGAAACATTCAACGGTTTATATAATTTTTAGAAAGTTGGTGACTATCCTGTTATGCCACCTACTCAACCCATGCAGTATTTGCACTTGGGCATCTGCACCATGTTTCCTTTAGGAAACAGGTGCATATCCGATTCTGCCACACACACAACTTATGCAGTATGTTTAAGGGATCTTCCAGTCAATATTCAACCCTGAGAGTTAGGTAGAAGTTATATTAGTGAGTACATATATATATATATATATATATATATATATATATATATATATATATATAGGGGTATTATTCGATCCAGTTAAACCAGAGTTGGAGTAATTCCCCCAGGACAAGAAAATCATTCAGGAGCTGAACATTTAAATTTTCCTGGTAGAGAGCTCAATGTAATTGATTTTACAGAGCAATACTTTCTTTAAAGAAAAAACCAAAGACCGATTATTTTAGGATTATAAATTTATTTCCATCCTGTTTTTCGTTTCTGGTGTGAACCAAAAACACGAAGAAAAATATAACAGGACTTCTTCAGATCCAATGGATAAATAAAATGGAATAGACACGTGGGGTGGGGAGGAAGGGAGAAAGAGATTTAAAAAGTTACCTCCTCGTTTTATTGAGTTTCCGTTTTTTATTTACCTATTTATTTTATTTTCAAATTTCTTCCGCCAGTTATAATTACGGTAATTTAACTTTTTTCTTTATTTTATTTTATTTATTTTCTTTTCTTGTTGAGTTCGATAAATAACTTTTATGTTCCATGTCAATGTAATGAATTTTTGTAAGGGAAATATTTATATTTCCCTTACAAAAAATCAGGAAAGAAGGAAAAGAGAACGTGATCAATGTGAAGGTGAAAACAATCTCACAAGTTGAGAAAAGGAAGTGAACTAAATGACTTTATAGATTTCATAGTCTGTAGTAATAAAATCTGTGCATCTTGTTGACGTCAATAAAAACAAAAACAAAAAAAAAAAAAATGTTTTTAAAAAAACATCCCCAGCCGATCCGTCCACCTCCTGGTCGTACTGTTTCAGGCCGAAGCATTTTGCAGGTTGTACTATTTAAGGATAACCATGTATGTCTGCAATGATATTATCATTTCTTCAAACGAAGCAGAGAAACCTGCTGTAATAAACGAGATTGGAGATATAGGTTCAACTTTGTCCGATACAGTTTCAAATGACGAGAAATAAAGTGTAAGAATGCTTTGAAAATTAGTATTTGACGTCTAAGCTTAGAAAAAGAGCTCCCAGTTTACAGATAAAACAGACCCTATTAAAAGCTGTAGATAATTAGATTCACATAACTGCACTGGGGTAACTATGAAAAACCTTGATGAAATGGATGATGTATAGATACGTAATAATTTACAAAGCTTTTTTGCTTAGATGTGGCACAAGGTCGAATGAATGGAGCCCTCAATGAGACTCGAACTCACTCTTGCATGTTTACTTGTCCAGCTTGCTAACCATTACACTACCCAAGACGCCCTGGTTTATCGATAGGTAACTCAATAGATGAATACTTACAGACATATGTTTATTAATAAAATTTGATCCACAGAGAAATACGTGGTGAATTCAATGAGTTTCCAGACGTTTTTTTGTACAGGCATTTAAAATTGTCGTAGACTCATGACAATTCAGTATGTGATTGCTATATATCTTATGAGATGACTGACCAATTCTTATCATTTCAACTTCAAATGAACAGCTACAGTAGCAATTGGAATACACCCTACTAAAGCCTGATTGTCACAGCTGGTGAACTTTAAAAATGTAATCTGAACGTCAGGACACTTTAGAAGAACGATATGCAATAAAATTGTGTTTTAAACTTGGAAAAAATGCCACAGAAAAGTATGGAATGCTTCAGACTGCTTTTTGACCATCTTGAATGAATCGAGCATCAGTTTTTGAGTGGTATAAGAGATTCAAGGAAGACAGGAAGTCTGTGAGGGATGATGAGAGGTGTGGGAGGAGTAAGGAAGTCAATAGACCAGAGTTGATTGACCAAACGGTTAGGCTTAAGGTTATTATGTTGAGGTTTTAAGGGAGTTCAGGAAGAGATTCCGTCGTAAGAGGTCAGCACGCTTCAAATTGGGTCAGTGGCATTTCCACCAGGATAATGCACCAGTCTACAACTCCATCCTTGTAACAGACTATTTGATCAAGATGGGCATCAAGACAGTTCCTCAGCCTCCCTAGAGTCCAGACCTTGCTCCCTGTGACTTTTGGTTATTCTCTAAGCTCAGGGGCTGTCGTTATGAGACAATAGAGGAGATGAAAGAGTCTGTGATAAAGGTCATTGACACGCTCACACAAGGGGAGTTCCATTGGGCGTTCCAGAAGTTGTTGGAACGGTAGAACAAGTGCATTGCAGCTGGAGGAGATTACTTCGAAGGGTTCTAGAGTTTCATGTATGTACTATCAATAAAAGTGCCCATCCAAAAAAAGTCTGGAAACTTATTTAATGATCCTTGTATGTTGAAATAATCATAGATAAATAGATTTGTTTTCTTTGTTCAAAGGCATATCAACCTTTCTGAGAAATCTAATGCCAACACCGTCCTTGTTAAAGAATAGTAGTGGCTCTATTTAACCCATAATTAGAGGGATTAGAAGGCTCATATATTTCCCAAGGATATTAGTATGTATTGGCGCGACAACAGTTAGAACCAGCTTACGTTAGCCGTTAAGCCCAGTATATTCATGGAACTTGATCTTTCGAATTCAGCTGTCCGTTAATGGCATATCAATTTTTGTGGGTTATCTATTACCAAAGCCAACCTTGTAGAACTATAATGGTACTATTCAATCCACTATTTAATCCACTTTTCACAGTTTATGATTCATAAGTAGATTAATTAATATCATGAGATAGATAGATAGATAGATAGATATGAACAGATTTAGATAGATAGATAGATAGATAGATAGATAGATAGATAGATAGATAGATAGATAGATAGATATGAACAGAAATAGATAGATAGATAGATAGATAGATAGATAGATAGATAGATAGATAGGAACAGATTTAGATAGATAGATAGATAGATAGATAGATAGATAGATAGATATGAACAGAAATAGATAGATAGATAGATAGATAGGAACAGATTTAGATAGATAGATAGATAGATAGATATGAACAGAAATAGATAGATAGATAGATAGATAGATAGATAGATAGATAGATAGATAGGAACAGATTTAGATAGATAGATAGATAGATAGATAGATAGATAGATAGATAGATAGATAGATAGATATGAACAGAAATAGATAGATAGATAGATAGATAGATAGATAGATAGATAGATATGAACAGAAATAGATAGATAGATAGATAGATAGATAGATAGATAGATAGATAATGAACAAAGTGAGATCGATCGATCGATCGATAGATAGATAGATAGATAGATAGATAGATAGATATGAACAGAAATAGATAGATAGATAGATAGATAGATAATGAACAAAGTGAGATCGATAGATAGATAGATAGATAGATAGATAGATAGATAGATAGATAGATAGATAGATAGATATGAACAGAGATAGATAGATAGATAGATAGATAGATAGATAGATAGATAGATAGATATGAACAGAATGGGATAAATAGGAATAGAGTAAGACAGATAGATAGATTCTGATTGTATACCGCCATTGACGAATGGGAAGATTGTGTTCCGCTAATGTAATTTACGAATAAATCGGTCTGATCTAATTGTGGGAATTCAAAATCATTTTGTCCATCGAAAAACAGATTTTTTTTTTACTGTCAAACATGTTTATACTTCAGTAGACAAATGAATCGTCTCCAATGTAAATCATTTTACGCCTAAAACTTTTGCACAGCCACCAACCAAGTCAGCCAGACAGCCAACAGCAGCGGGAATGACAACAAGTTCTAGTAAAATGGTTTGAATCGGGCAAAACTGCTAAAAATACAAAACGGTGCAAAATAATCCCTTGCCAGTAGCGTCTGGCTTGTCAAATCAAGCTAAAAAGATTTTTTAGAATCAAATAAAAAGCGATTTTATGAAGTGAACGATATCTGGAGAAAAGATTCTCAACGATGATTTGGCTGCCAAAATATATAAAACAGAAAAAAAGGAAAGCTTTTTTTTTTTCTCCTAGAAATATAAAAAATTATCAGAAATATCAATTTATTATATTATATAATTATAATCTATTTATTTACCAGTTGAATGAAAATATTAAAACGATGAATGATATGTTGTCTAAGCATTTTTACGCCTCGCCAAATCATAACATTGAAATTCTTTATGTCTAAAAGATTAAACCAATTTAATTTCATTTCGTTTTTAATCTACTGTTATTTTGTGAAGAAGCATTGATAAGTAAAGTTGGTGACCCCAGTCGGGGGTGACCCGAAGGCTCCTTTTTTGAATAGTTACGACCCCGAGTTGTAGGGGAGGGCGCTATTCCATTCCATAGATTGCTCCACTATACCCTTGATCCATCTTTGGTATGACTCAACCTAGGATTGAACACCACCAAGGTTAGGGTTGGGTGAAAAATAATACTTAATAAACTCTTGTGGATTATTAGAGATTAATTTTAAACAGGATTTGTGAATGGCTACGAATTGTTTCCCATAAAATCTGGGTGTGGAATGTTTCATGATCTACTTATATATATATATATATATATATAGTTAGATTGATGAATAAAAAACGCATATACCAATCTGGATTCCTGAGTAACGAGGAACCACTCTCTTATTACAATTACTTCCAGGTTTGCAATGACTCATAGTTATAGTATCTGTTAGGGTCCCCTCTGTGAGTCAGATAGTTTAAAACGACTTTGAATTGCTTTCGTTCTTAAAATATTGATTCCGTATTTAAGTATGAAATGTTTAAATTATTAAACTTTATCAATACGTTGGCTCCAATTGTTATTTTCTTGGTACAGTTGATTGAAGATATATAAATGTTAAGCAAGGATTTAGATACACCAGCTCTATGCGGACACTGGATGCTGTCTAGATAACCTGTGAGGAGTAATGGGCAATTTTTACCCATTAATTTTTTATGAATGATGTTACATGATCAAACACTATGAATTATTGACGATTAAGTTTTAAGCATAAATTATCTTTTCAAATTGATCTTGAGGAATGATCCATAATTTTCATATATATATATATATATATATATATATATATATATATATAAGTAAAGTTGGCGACCATAGTCGAGGGTGACCCGAAGGCTTCCTTTTCGATAGCTACTACACCAAGGTGTAGGGGAGGGTGCTACTCCTTTCCCTGGATTGCTCCACTTTACCCTTGATCCGTACCTTAATATATATATATATATATATATATGAATGTGTATGTGTGTACAGGTGTGTGTACAGGTGTGAGTGTACAGATGTGTGTGTACAAGTGTGTGTGCGTGGGTATGTTTTTCCAACCCCTCTGTTTGAGCAGAATGTGACACGAGGTCAATTCTTTTCTTCGGAGTTTAACAGGTTTGAATTATGAGTTTTCTTTCTCTTAGGTTTGTTGCCATACCATTTTTAGTCTGGTCTGATTAACTATTTACTCAGAGCTGAATGTTAGCAGATTCTATCAAGATTTGAACTCGTATCCAGAAATTCGAATTTATCTTTCTTTATATATATTTTCCGTGTTTTCTTTTTTTTCCTTTTTCAAAGAGAGTATACTTATGTTATACATATGCTATTACTATAATATATATATATATATATATATATATATATATATATATATATATATATATTCTGTTAGACGTTGATTTGACAAGTGATGGACGTCATGCCCAAAAGCGATGGGCTAGGATTCTTGGGTATTTAGGAAAAAAAAACAGTTAGTTGAGATTTGAACCTAGACGAGTCCAGTTGGGTCTGGGAAGAGCGCCGTGCGTTGTCGAGTCAGATGGAACAGTCAGCATTGAAAAAATTGTGTCTCTCTCTCCTCGTGTCGAAAGCCTAAAAGTCAAGAAGGTAATAAAAGTTTCGTACCCGAACCAAGAGAGTCGTCAGTGTTTCGCGGGATTCCTATGCCTGTGAACGTTTTACATATCCGTATATATGTATTATGCCCATTTCCCATATTCGTATATTTTGAATATGTTACATCTATGCTCTGATTCAACACGTGATAATGAATAATTTCATCTTTTATTCACTCAAATATTGTCGTTAAGTAATAAGATCAGCCAATAAAACACAAAGAAAAACTTTTGAATAATTAAGTTTTTTAAAACATTTTAATAAGTTTTTAGAATTAAAATGTAATTTCTTGTAGTTTAATTTGTTAAATCCATTGGTCCAGACGGTTCGAAATGGAATATCCATTTTTATTCAATGATTCCTTTGATGCGATGTTTCAGCATTTTTAAATAATAAATAGATAAAAGATTGTTACAAATATGGCAAAAGAGAATTGCAAATTGGTTTTGATGTGTTTTATGGCATATCAATCCTTGTTGGTTATTTAAAACTGAATCCTGTTTTTCTATGAATATATAAATATATACATATATATATACACACACACACACACATATATATACACATATATATATACACACACACACATATACATATATATATATAAACTGTATCATTGGCATAATGGCTAGATTGTTCACCAATAATCCTGAAGACCAGGGTTCAATCCCAGGTCGAGTCATACCAAAGACTCAAAAATGGTACTTGATACCTCCTTGCTTACCACTCAGTATTATAAGGTAAGGATCAAAGGTAAAGAAGGAAAATCCATGGAATGGAGTAACGCCCTCCCCTACACCTCGGTGTAGTAGCTATTTAAAAGGGAGCCTTCGGGTCACCATCAACGAAGGTCGCCAACTTTACTTATTATTTTTAAACAGGTTAGAGATCATTTGGTTGCACACTGTTAAACAGTTTCAAGTTATGCTGTTCAATAATTACATTTAGTATTAATCCTTCGTTTGCTTGAAATTGACATGGTTTCATGCATCGCTAACTAAGCGTAATTGACCCTCACCCACCGCCCTGAAGCACCTTCTTGATAAAATAGGGTTGGGTACTTGTTTTCCTTAAGAGCAATTTGAAAAATAGACTTGTACAATTGTATAAGTCCTAGGGCTTGACATGACCAGCTGATTGCTAGGATCGGACCTCTCCGACCGCCTACTTTGCCTAAAAGGGACAAAGTCAATTGTTGCATGTCATGTGACCACTTCGGTTGCCAATTTATGGATTATTCAGCCACCAGGATCCAGTCTTCAAGCATTACGAGTATCTATAGTGAAAAGGTAGCCTCGTTGGGGGGAAAGGATATTACCCCGTCCGCAGAGGTGCAGGTGGAGTATTCTACAAATCCATTGGTTAGGTCATAAGAATTGCAGAAGTTCTCTAATATAACTAATTAAATATGAGGAGAAAATTCTTTCCACTGGGAGTATTTTCTACTCATAAAATTATTAGATTAAATGTTTTGTTATGAGTCACACAAAAACACAAAAAATAATTATTCTATATTCAAAACAGTAAACCTCATTTAAAAACTGTCCAAATAAAAATATTCATCTTAATTCTAATTAAACGATTCGATGATTTCATCCGTAAAATATAATGGAAAATTATCCACTAATTTCATTTCTGTGTTGCATTTGTTTCAGCTGCAATTGCTATAGACTTTGAAGACCCTCATATATATATATATATATATATATATATATATATATATATATATATATATATAGGTATTATTCGGTCCAGTTAAACCAGAGTTGGGAGTAATTCCTTCAGGACAAGAAAATCGTTCCAAAACTGAACATTTAAATTTTCCTGGTAGAGAGCTCAATGTAATTAATATTACAGAGCAATACTTTCTTTAAGAAACCGGCCTTTGGTTTTTCTTAAAGAAAATAAAGAGAATATATATATATATATATATATATAATTACAACCCCTCTACACATGTAGGATGTGACACGAGGTCAATATTTTGAAGACTCACATATATATACGTGCTCTTCAATGGAAGGGTAACGGAATTAATAGGCACAAAAATCAAATTTGAAATTAGAAATTTAAATTTTAAATTTTAATTTTAATTTAATATAAGTATTAGTGTATCCTTACGTAAGGTTATTAAGGAATGTTGTACTTGCCTAAATTAACATTAAATCTGGAGTTTTAAGTTGAAATGTATTTAGATTTCAAAAAATAAAAAAAAATAATTTACTATAATTCCAACCTGTAATAAAAACATAAAAACCGGAAGTGGGCTAAATGAGGAAAAAAACTCTTCACACCTCTTGGACCCCTCCCACCCTTCTTTCCAGTGTCTATTCTGAATTAATTTATCCATTAGATCTGAAGAAGTCCTGTTATTTTTGGTGTTTTTGATTTATATCAAAACCCATAACAGGATGGAAATAAATCTATAATCCTAATGTGACCGGTTTTTGTTTTTTCTTAAAGAAAGTATTGCTCTGTAATATCAGTTACATTGAGCTCTTTACCAGGAAAATGTAAATGTTCACTGTTGAATGTTTTCTTTGTCCTGATGGATTTACTTCCAACTCCGGTTTAACTGGACCGAATAATACCTATATATATATATATATATCTTGTCATCCACAGACAGACTGTTTCGTTCAATTATAACTCTCCAGTGTGGTTAGACACGTAGGACGTTTAAAGCCGGGATCGAAACCCGTCCAACTTTACGTTAGACTTAGTATCAGACCGCTCGGCCAACAAGCGTATATATATATATATATATATATATATAATTACAACCCCTCTACAGAAATAGAATGTGACACGAGGTCAATATTCATGCAGAGCTTAACAGGTTTAATTTCAGAGTTTTCCTTTCCCTAGACTGGTTGCTATACTATGGTTAAAGAACCAATTCTGTCCTACTATTTATACATAGCTGGAGGGTGAATGACCGTATTCGTACCTTTCTTAAATGTGTTAGCGCTAAACCTCGTAAAGGTTTTGAACTTGAGTAGCCGTGTACATTTCCTATGACGGTAACCATTATATACAGTGACAGGCATAAATATCGGATACATGTTATTTTCTGTTATAACTCTAGTTTATGTTCGCCATTTTGCCTGATATTTGGTAAGTAATATCTCGTAAAGTTGTTTTAGTTGTATGGAAGGAAAATTAAAAACTCAGGGTTGAATCCTTTTTTTTATCAAAGTTCAAAATTACCCTATGCAAAATTATTGGATACATCAATTTAATATTTTGTTGCATAGCCTCTGTTTTGTTTCACTACTTCCAGTCGCTTTCTATAGTTGGCCACAAGTTTTCCACACTGATCCAGCGTTACTTTACCCCATTCTTCCTTGCATAATTCTTCTAATTGCTTGATATTTTGTGGATTTTGCTTATGAACTTTAACCTTCAAAGTATTTCACAAATTCTCAATTGGATTCAAGTCAGAAGACTGACTTGGCCAATTGAGAGTACTAATACCATTATTTTGAAACCATTCCTTTGTAAGTTTTGCGGTATGTTTGGGATCATTGTCGCGTTGAAGCACAAAATTTCGACCATGTCCTAAAGAAATTGCAGATTTCTGAAGGTTCTTCTCAAGAATCTCCCTGTACATGCTACCATTCATTCTACCAGGGATAACTTGTAACTTACCAGTGCCCTTGGATGAAAAATATCCCCATATCATAATGGAACCACCCCCAAACTTAACTGTGGGGATGGTATTGTGCTTCTTGAAGACAGTGCCATTTTTTCGCCAAACACTTGTCGCTGTGTTCCTTCCAAATAGTTCAACCTTCGTTTCATCCGACCAGATTACCTTTCCCCAAAACTGCATACCTTTCTTTTCATGAATTTCGACAAACTTTAATCGGTCATTGATATGTTTGGTTTTCAGTAAAGGCCCTTTTCTTGGTGATCTTGAATGAAAGCCTGTACGATATAGTGCTCTGCTAATGGTATCCTTACTTACATTAATTCCAGCACCCTCAAGATCAGTTTTAATTTCAGAACGGGTAATGAAGGGGTTTATTTGCGCGTTTCCGCTGATCCACCTTGAAGAACGTTAATTTATTTTTCTTGGTCACCCATTTCTTGGAAGGGTTGCTGTACCGTCGCCCCACTTCTTATACTTTCTGATGATATATCCTACTGTACTTAGTGCTAGATTCATTTCTTTGCTAATTTTTTGGTAACCTTGTCCTCTTTTGTGACGTTCAATGATTCTATCTCGCATATCTCTGGATAATTCTTTATTTTTTGCCATTTTTAATCCTTGAATTACAAAAGGCACATCAAAGAGTCAGATGATTAGTAGCACTATCAAGTAAAAAAATTGTCTGCTTCTCTGATTGGTTAGCGATTACATTCCAAAACTATCGAAAATTTGCATATTTAAAGTTTTTTAAAATACAAATTTTCGATTGGAAATTTGAAAAAAGTGTCATGTATCCAAGGGTAATTAGGAACTTTGATTTTTTTAAAAATGGATTCAACCCTGAGTTTTTGATTTTCCTTCCATACAACTAAAACAACTTTACGAGATATTACTTACCAAATATCAGGCAAAATGGCGAACATAAACTAGAGTTATAACAGAAAATAACATGTATCCAATACTTGTGCGTGTCGCTATATATATATATATATATATATATATATATATATGTGTATATATGAGTTATTTATTTATATATTCCTTAATAATTTCATTTTAATTTCATATTTCTGTAAACTGTATTTTCTGTTATTTTTGAAGACATCTCGTAAATATATCAATTACCCAATAATATTCTTTCAGTATTACATTTCTGCCAGCTGCAGTCTCTATAATATTTGAAGACATCTTTCAAATATATATATATATATATATATATATATATATATATATATATATATTAACCAGTAATTTCATTTCAGTGTTACATTTCTATCTGGCTAAATAGATCTGTCGTCATAATGTTTTCGGAGATACCTGATATATTTATTACCCATTACATGTTCATCTTTGTGTTCTATTTAGCAGTAAATAAACCAATAGCAGATAAGACACTAATCCTCTATCCCTTATAGCTGAACATTCTAGCTTCATAAACAAACTATATTATATCATTTTGATTGATTTTTAACAAGCAACACGGAGGAAAATTTTTTGTAACAACCCAAATACATTAAATGATTTTGTAATTTTTTATTCTTAGAATAAATTCCAACAGAAGCCTCGATATTCAAATAGGTGCGCAGTTTTAAGATAGTTCTAGCAGAACTCAACAAGAAATCTTGTATACAAAATAAAAAGGAAAGATAATTCCAACAGAAAGACTGTCAATTGAAACAATGGAAAAGGTCGTAAAACATCTTCAAATAAGCAATCCACTGTAATGTTTGGCGAAAGACATCGATTGTATTCAGTTAACTGAGTCAAAAACTTGGAGAAAATGTAAGAGAAATGAGTTGATTAAAAAAATGAAAAAGATAATCCAGTAATTTCATTTCTGTGTTACACTTTTGTCTTGATAAATACAGTTTTGTAGTTTTTAGGTTTTAAATGCACTATATATATATATATATATATATATATATATATATATATATATATATATATGTGTGTGTGTGTGTGTGTGTGTGTGAGAGAGAGAGAGAGAGAGAGAGAGAGAGAGAGAGAGAGAGAGAGAGAGCCAACAATCGAAAATTGAAATCAAAGCAAAGGTAGACGATCAGGTGAAAATCCAGGTTTATATATATATATATATATATATATATATATTATGTAGTCTTAATGACAAACTGGAAATTTTTTGGTAAAAGATTTTTTTAACAAACATGTTTCCCTATATTGCATAGCATTTTCAGCGTCAAATATATAAACAAATGCAGTTGGTGTATTCTACAGCCTCAGACGACTAGGCAACAGGACATTCGTTGGGGGAGTCTTATCCCTCTGCAGAGAACGAGTCAGTCTATTCTACAGTCCGACTTGGCCACTGAGTGTTAGTAACTGTTAGGATCTCATCTAGGGATCCAATAGAAATATTTAATTATTTACTATACTTGAAACCATTTAACTGTGTGCAAACAAATGAATAATATTGAATAGAATTATCTATTTTAAATGGCAATACTTGAAACCATTTGGTGTTCTAGGTTTGACTTTAAACACCACATAACCATTCAGTCTCTCCGGTATGACATTAAACCTTATCTGAAGGTAAGGCTCCAGTCTTGAAGAGTGAGGAATGACGAGTACCTCTTCTTTATTCTCAGACCCACTCTGACTCGATGTAATAGCACCTGTTAAGGTCCGATCCATATGTCAAGTAGAACTCTTCAATTATTGACAATACTTGAAATTATTTTACAGTGTACAAACAAATGAATAATATTAAACAGAATTATTTGATAGCAGCACTTTCGTCTTCTTAGTAAAACATGAAATGAAATCTGATTATAAGGCTCCAGTCTTTAAGTTTGGGGAATGTGGAGTACCCCTTCATTAGTATTACTCTCCGATTCAATCTGACCTAAAGTGATAGTATATGTTAGGGTCCCGTCTTTAGGTCAAATAGAACTGTTCAGTCGCTTACCAGGGATTATTAATAATATCAAAAAGAATTATTTGTGTAAAGTAGCAATACTTGAAAGCATTTAATAGTGACAAACAAAAAAAAATCAATTCTTGAAACCATGTAACAATGTGCAATCAAATGAGAAGTATTAAATTAGATAGGGTGCTTGCCAATGGTCCGGGAGACCGGGGTTCAATCCCAGGTCGAGTCATACCAAAGACTCAAAAAATGGTGCTTGATACCGCCTTGCTTAACACTCAGCATTATAAGGTACATATCAAGGGTAAAGTGGAGTAATCCAGGGAATAGAGTAGAGCCTTCCTCTGGACCTCAGTATGATAGCTATTGAAAAGGGAGCCTTCGGGTCTCCCTCGACGAAGGTCGCCAACTTTCCTTACTAAGGAAATTAGATTGGAATACTTGATAAATAAAATTATTAGTGTTGAATAGCAATACTTGAAACTATTTAACTATTGAACAAATGAGCTCTAATTCATTTAACAATTAAGTTACCAAAGAAAAATTCACTTGAAAAATCTTATATACATATTGTCATCCACAAACAAACTGTTTCGTTGTATCACAACTCATCTGTGTGGCTAGACACGCGAGATGCCTCAAACTGGGATCTACACCCGGCTGACGTAAAGTTAGCCGTATAAAATACCCTCAAAGCCATTAGCAGTTCCAACACAAGTGAGGGAATTTTAACGTATATGTATAAATTTTCCTTTTGTTTACATTTTTACGCTAACAGAGTGCTCAAATCGTTTGAAGAGGTTTGCATAACGAGAGTGGAAACCTGTAATTCCTTCACAAGAGTGCCCAACCCCACGCCAGGGGGCTATAGACGTATAACAAGATTTGGTATTAAATAACCTTCAAGGGTTGATATGCCATTGAACCGATTAACCTAAGCAAACCTACGCTAAGATTTCTTATCAAGACGTAGATTTTTTCGAGGGAAATAAAAATGTTTAATTTTTCTTTAATTTCTATATCTTGCTCTACATGTAAGTAAGTAGTAAAAAAAGTTGGCGACCATAGTCGAGGGTAACCCGAAGGCTCCCTTTTCGATAGCTACTACACCAAGATGTAGGGGAGGGCGCTACTCCTTCCCTGGATGGCTCTACTTTACCCTTGATCCGCACCTTATAATGCTGAGTGTTAAGCAAGGAGGCATCAAGTACCATTTTTTGAGTCTTTGGTATGACTCGACCTGGAATTGAACCCAGGTCTCCCGGGCCATTGGCGAACACTCTAACCGCTAGGCCAATGTCCGGTACATGTAGCATAGCCAAAATATACGAATATGTAAAATATTCAGATGCAGAGAAATCCCGAAACACTGACGACACTCGGTAGTTCAGGTACGAAACGTTTATTAACTTCTTGAGTTTAGTTTTTCGACACGAGGAGAGAGATACAATTTTTACTATGCTGACTGTTCCTACATCGCCCACAGCCAACCCCCAGCTGGACTGCCCGACCCAAAGTCAAAATCTCAACTGACATCTTTTTCGAAATCACCAAATTTCCAGCCCATGGCTTCCGGGCATGACGTCATTCACATCCCAGTCCTATTTTCTATCCGGGGTTTTTATTATGGCATTTGTGATTGTCGTATCCTCTGCACGCGAGCGTGAACTGTACTCAATGTGTGCACCTGCACCTGCACTAAGCCGAATAGTTCAAAGTCCGACCAAACCGAATAATAAGATATAATTAACGAAAATGATTAATAAAAAATTATTCCGTAATTATATAATAGGCACTCTTTCGCTATTTTAACGATTTTCCATTCAACAATTGAAGAGTTATTAAATTTGTCTTTGCAATCCCAAATATATTTAAACTGTGTTATGGCTAGTGACATAAAATCTTATGTGAAAAGATGTTTTATGCTTGTAAAATCTGCATCTCCTGTGTAATTTGTCGCTTGTTTAAAGAACAACAAAATTATGTTTACGCGCACACACGTATATATATACACGCACACACACACATGTATATATATATATATATATATATATATATATACGTTTCATGGATTATTCACTTCTGTTTTGATAAATGCAGCTTTAGAGGCGCCTCTGGCGTAACGGTTATCGTACGAAATGGACATTGATACCCGAATTAGAACCTTGGACTAGGCTGTTTGCACTTTAAAATCTCACGTGAAAAGATTTTTTATGCTTGTAAAATCTCCATCTCCAGTGTAATTCGTCGTTTGTTTAACGAACAACAAAATTAGATAGATGGATTGATAGATAGATAGATAGATAGATGCACACACATATATGTATGTACATGCACATATATACTCATACGAACGCATATATATACATATATAAATATATATATCTTCATATCTATATATATATATTCATATATATATATTCATATATATATATATACATATATATTCACATATATATATTCATATATAAATATATTCATATATATATATATATTCACATGTGTATATATATATATATATATTCATATATATATATTCATATATTCATATATATATATATATATATATTCATATACATATATATTAATATATATATATATATTTATATTCATATATATATATATATATATATTCATATATATATATATTCATATATTCATATATATATATATATATATATATATATATATTCATATACATATATATTCATATATATATATATATATATATTTATATTCATATATATATATATTCATATATATTCATATATATATTCATATACATATATATTCATATATATATATATTTATATTCATATATATATATATATATATATATATATATATATTCATATATATATATTCATGCATTCATATATATATATATATTCATATACATATATATTCATATATATATATATATATATATATATTTATATTCATATATA
This sequence comes from Sepioteuthis lessoniana, assembly GCA_963585895.1. Lineage (NCBI taxonomy): Eukaryota > Metazoa > Mollusca > Cephalopoda > Myopsida > Loliginidae > Sepioteuthis > Sepioteuthis lessoniana. Next base: position 6,619,742 of record OY757937.1, read on the forward strand.
TATATATATTCATATATATATATATATATTCATATATTCATATATATATATATATATTCATATACATATATATTCATATATACATATATATATATATTTATATATTCATATACATATATATTCATATATATATATATATACATTTATATTCATATATATATATATATATATATATTCATATATATATATATATATATATATATATATATATTCATATATTCACATATATTTATATATATATATATATATTCATATATATATATATATATATATATATATATATATATATATAATCTATCGCTTACTGTTACTGGTACACTTTCGATTTGCGTACTTATAAAATCAGCTTAAGAATGATTAATTTCTTTTAAATGTTAACTTCTCTCATTACAGTTCACACATACACATGATCTCTCTCTCTCTCTCTCTCTCTCTCTCTCTCTCTCTCTCACACACACACACACACACACACACACACAAACTCGGCTACAGACCTCATTACAAAGCACAAGTACATTGTTCTTGAGATCCAAATCTACGTTTTCTGAAACATTGGTAACCCATTTTTGTCATATACCTCCAATAAGTCTTCGTTTATCACCTAAACTTCCTAGAGACCCGATGTGTGCACATTATGTAAAATGTATAACTTATGTAGAGGTTTTCATTTCGACTCGAATTAATTAAGATCCTTAAAAGGTATGCCCAAAAATGGCCCCCAAAATATAAAAGGTACTTGAAAAATTTCACTAATATCGTGTAAATTTTGATGATAGATAGATAGATAGATAGATAGATAGATGAACATAATAAGACAGATAGATAGATACATACATACATAGATAGATAGATATGAACATAATAAGATGATATTTACTGAAATATATGCCAAGGTGCACAGAGATTATTAACGATATTTACCAACCCCTCCACTCGGGCAGGATATGATACAAGGTCAATTTTTAAGCGGAGTTTAACAGATTTGAATTCAGAGTTTTCCTTCTCCTAGACTAGTTGCCTTACCTAAGCTGAAGAACCCAGTCTGTCCTCCTATTTACCCATAGCTGGAGGGAGAATAATTGGATTCATACCTTTCCAAAGGGTATTAGTGCTATATGAAATGCAATCAGTCTCGTCCACGATTTGAAGCCGTGTCGCCGTGTCCATTCCCTACGACGGTAACCATTACACTACGGGCACCTCCAGAGATTATTAATAGATGAAAAGAGAAAGAGGCGAACATCATCAAGTGTTCTGATAACGAAGAGTTCCCTCCCCCGCCTCTCTCTCTCCCCCGCCTCTCTCTCTCCCCTCTCTCTCTCTCTCCCCTCCATCACTCCAGGCATGTTATCCAGACAAGATTCCGTGTCCGCACAGTACTGATGTACTTAAGTCCTTACTGGTCAGCCAACATTAGTGCATCCATGCGTTGAAATCCACAGAAAAACTTCATTCCAGCCGTGGCCGGCAAGTTTTGATCATCTTACTTTCATGGTTTATGAGATGGGAGGTAAGTGGCCGTACTGATGATGTTACTTCTAGAATTTGTTCCAAACAGCACCTAGCATTCTTATGTAGTTCCAATCTACAAATAAGGAACATGAAATATGATAGATAGATAGATAGACAGATACGTTGTATAGCCAACTATACTTACACATATGCAGATGCATGCATAATCAAAACGACGACACAATAAAGACGAGCGACACAGAAAAATATACCTCTCACTTTATTTGAAAGGGTTCGAAAGGGTTACTAAAGGTCTTACTGTGTGAGAGGTGAGTTGGGGGCTGAACGGAACTGCAACATATTGACCCCCACTCTTATGGCCATAAAAGCGTTTCTTTCCCGTTCTCCTGGGCTGCTCAACCGGGGGACATGTTCCTCATTCCAGCATCTTATCTCCAGCTGATTAAACTTCCTGTGCACCAAGTTATATTATAATTTGACGCCCACTCTTCTTCCTGCGAGCGTCACAACTTCGCACTCAATTCAACCCGTCCACGGTCAAGGTTATATCCTGATATTCCTCGACCGGATGCACCTGTTATTTACACAGCTGCATTTCCTATTTTGACAGCTTGGCCGGGGTCAATATGTTATAGATAGATAGATAGATAAGCGAGAAAGAGAGAGAGAGAGAGGCTTTTCTAAGATTGTCTTAATATTTCCATCTCTTTCTACACAGTTACCTGATATATAGACATAAACAGGAATTGGCATGAGATAACCCAAAAGAGGTTGATATGCCATAAAACCCAACCAACCAACCAATCTACAAACGCATAGAAAAGTGAAAACCCTGTGATTTATCAAAAATTAAAACTGTTAAATTTATCACAAAATACACTCAACTGTAAATCATTAAAAGAAAAAAACAAAAAACAAAAAACAAAAAGAAAACAAAACAGAAAAAGAAAACAATAGTAAAAAACTTTAGACGCCCGATCATATTGAATCAGAATTGAGACGTGGCTATTTTAAATGCTTGAAAGAATGTTAAATGATTTTTGTTGTCGCCTCGGGCGTGCTTGGAGCACCAACTCAGGAAATAAGACGAAGACTAGCAGACATCAGAGCCAAAGAATTTGCTTCTTCTAAGGAATTGTCTTCGAGACGCCAGACTCGGTTAAAAAAATCATCTCAATGTCGCTGATTTTAATGTACTTCTAATTTTCTTTATATGAAATTGTTTTTTTTTTTGTTTTGTTTTTTCCTTCTATGTTTTTGGGATTTTTGTTTGTTTTTTTTTATTCTTTTTTTCCTTTTTCTTTCTTTCATTTTTTGTTCTTTTTTTTCTTTGTTATTTGTTTTACTTGTAATTTTTTTCGTAGGAGGCGGGAGGTTCTGCTTTTGTTTTTTCGTAATTTGAACAATGAGTTGTTTTTCTTTTTTTTTTTTTTTTTTTCTTTTGTATTTTTGGGTACTTTTATATATTTAATAGTTTGACAATTCGATATTTTCAAATAAGTAAGAACTGTTTATATCTATCTATCTATCTATATATATATATACATATATATATGTATGAATGTATATGTATGTATGTATACGTGTGTGTGTTTGTTTCTCTGTGTGTTTCTATCATTTATGCAAATATAACATATATATATATATATACGTGTGTGTGTGTGTGTGTGTGTGTGTGTGTGTGTGTGTGTGTGTGTGTGCATTATTTTTACACACGCACACATACACATATACTGGGGCGTGTTTTTTGTGTATCTATGTGAAGTAACATTTATACAAATATAACTTGCTTTAATATATATAGTCATCGAGTCAAGGGTGACCCAAAGACTCCCTTTTCAATTGCTACTACACCGAGGTGTAGGGAGGGTGCTACTCAATTCACTGGATTGCTCAACTTTACCCTTGATCCTTACCTTATATCGCTGAGTGCTAAGAAAGGCAGCATCAAGTACCATTTTTGAGCCTTTGGTATGATTTGGCCTGGGATTGAACTTTGGTCTCCCAAACCAATGCCGAACACTTTACTTATATATATATATATATATATATATAGATGCTCGGGTGTAAAGCTTACTGTCGCAGGAAATGGACACAGTGAACCATGTTCAAATTCTGGGTGAGGCTATTTGGATTTCCAAAGCACTAATAGTAGCATCAAACTAATCTCCATCCAGCTATGGTAAATAGTAGGGTAGTCTGAGCTCTTAAACCTTGGTATGTCCACCGCTTAACAGAATGAGAAATCTAAACTGAAACCTATTGAACTCCCCTTAAAAAACTGACTTTGTAGGACATCTTGTTCGAGAGGCGGAGTGGATGATGATGATGATATATATATATATATATATATATATATATATATATATATATATATATATATATATATCAGAAGTAGTCAAATCAAAAGTAATAAAAGTAAGAATGATTTTTTAATCAATAAAAAATAATTTAAATAAAGGATATTGTAACTTTTCAAAACTAATTTGACTAAATCAGATGAAAAACTGGATTCTTCTTATAGTATCATATTTTGAAATAATGATAGAGTCCCCCCCCATCATTTTGTTCCCGTGGTTTAATGGTTAAAGCGCTGAACTGCGGAATCGTAGTACGCGAGTTCGAACTCCCGTCGCGCTACTACGTTCACTTTCGGAAAAATACCTTTGGGAAAGGTATGAACCCCGTTATCCTCCCATCAATGGGTTAAATAATACCGCCATTACTGTTCTTCTAAAGGGATAGCTTTGGCATTAAATAACCCGAGAAGGTTGATATGCCATTAAATAACAAACATACAAATCAATAACCTCTTTGTGTAGTATATTAATTAAGCTTTTAAAATTAAAACTACGATTAATTTTGTTGACACTGATTCTGAAATCCCTGGTGTTTTTCCTAAATGAGTTTTTCGCTCAGTCTTGAAATTTCACCAATACAGTTTTAATCAAAACCCAGACTCAGGATCGTATATAAGTCAGTTTCAGAATTTATATTAGTCTTGTTCTTATTATTATGTTCCTAATAGTTTTAGAGGAAATTCTTTCTGGATATCAAGAATTTTTAGACTTTTTCGTTGATATGTACTTAGGTAAAAGAATATATCTATGTAATACATTATTATTGGGAAAATTGTTTTGATAGAATTGTTTGGAAGACATTTTGGTCTTTGAATTTAAAAGCTTTTGTTTTAGCACGTTTTCTTCATAAATAGAGATATTATAGAGTTTTCTAGATGAAAAGAGTTATTATAGAGTTTTCTACATAAATAGAGATATTATAGAGTTTTCTAGAGGAACAGAGATATTATAGAGTTTTCTAGATAAACAGAGATATTATAGAGTTTTCTAGATAAACAGAGATATTATAGAGTTTTCTAGATAAACAGAGATATTATAGAGTTTTCTAGATGAATAGAGAAATTATAGAGTTTTCTAGATGAATAGAGATATTATAGAGTTTTCTACATAAAGAGAGATATTTAAGCCGGGCAAAGAAATGTTCTAAATAATGAAGGTCGTCATTTAAAAATTTAGGGAAACAAATTCTAAAGACTCTGAGATAAAAACCTGGGATAATTCCAATTTTTTTAGGTACTAAATGGATATGACCCTTTTTGTAGGGGATTTATAATAGACTTTTAATTTAATCTGTAATTATTATCTATTGATAATATATCTAAAAATGTTTGATTTGGTTGGGTTTTATGGCATATCAACCATTGTAGGTTATTTAATGCCAAATTCTCTTTATACATATATATATAATATATAAGATTTGGTTTAGTTGTGTTTTATGGTATATCAACTATTGTAGGTTATTTAATGCCAAATCCTCTTCATACATATATATTTTATATATATGATTTGGTTTGGTTGGGTTTTATGGCGTATCAATCATTGTAGGTTATTTAATGCCAAATCCTCTTTATCCTTATATATATATATATATATATATATATATATATATATATATATATGGGATTTGGTATGGTTTGGTTTTATGGCATATCAACCCTTGTAGGTTATTTAATGCCAAATCCTCTTTATATGTATATATTAAATATATATGATTTGGTTTGGTTTGGTTTGGTTTTATGGCATACTAGCTATTGTAGGTTATTTATTAATAATATATCTAAAAATGTTTGATTTGGTTGGGTTTTATGGCAGATCAACCATTATAGGTTATTTACAGCCAATTCATTTTTATACATATATATAGAATATGATTTGGTTTAGTTGGGTTTTAAGGCATATCAAATATTGTAGGTTATTTAATGCCAAATCCTCTTATACATGAGATATATATATGATTTGGAAACATATTTTGTAAATAATATTCTTAAACTATTTGACCCATGAATAGGACCTTATCAGGTGCCACAACTCAGGATAAGAGTGGACCTGGGAGCAATCGCAATGAAGGGGTACTCTACATTCCCCAAATCTCCAAGACTAGAGCCTCGTCATCAGATAGTTTAGTGCCATATCCAGGACACTCGCCTAATGAGGATGTTCTTACCTCTTTGCAAAGATGCAGTCGGTGTATTCTACAGCCCCAGGATTTAAATTGGTAACAATTATTAATTTATAAAGTAGGCGACCATAGTCGGGGGTTGACCCGAAGGCTCCCTTTTCGATAGCTTACTACACCAAGGTGTAGGAGAGGGCGCTACTCCTTTCCCTGGATTGCTCCACTTTACCCTTGATCCGTACCTTATAATGCTGAGTGCTAAGCAAGGAGGCATCAAGTACCATTTTTTGAGTCTTTGGTATGACTCGACCTGGGATTGAACCCAGGTCTCCCGGGCAATTGGCGAACACTCTAACCGCCAGGCCAATGTCCGGTTATCATTAATTTATAAGGTAAAAAATGTTAGTTTGTAGTTCGTCGGTAAAATATAGGGTAAGTTCTATTTTGTTTGATTAATTTATAAATTTTGTTAATTTATCATTTGGTGAATACATAACATACTATCAATGTTACGGAAATTTTTTGATCCTTTAGATGTTATAAATTTAAATGGATCTAATTCTAAAAAAAAAAAAATTAATTCCTTATATTTAAAAAAAATCTATGTTTTGAACACAATGGGTAAATTTGATTATTTTGTTAGATAGTAAACGTTAGTTTTCTTGATATGATTTTCAAAATAGTTACATTAACTAGATACATTTAGACTAGACTGGCTTGATGGTATTTGTCCTCCGTCCCACCAACCGGACGAGTGTGGCACAAGGCCGTTTTAAGGTGGGTCCGGGTGCAGGGCCGGAGGGCACACGCGCCCGGCATTTCCAAAAATGCCTAGGACCACATCGGCATTCCCCTGAAAAGGGCGCCTCAGGCGCCGGGCGATAAACTCAACCTCTCCGAAGAGGGTTAAAGCCTGGGGGGTGGCCCCCTGAGACCAGAGGTATATCCAGTGACAAGACACACCCGACCTGAACCACCCGTCACATCACGGCCGCCCGAATGTGTCCCATCAACTGGATATGTCGCTTCTCGAAAGGCCGAGACTAGACTGACTTGATAGTTGTTCTTCGTGTTTATGATATTTATTTCGTTGAATAAATATCAGAATTCTTCACATGTTAACTAGAAATAATAACAAGTAATAATAACTAACAAAGGAATTGATATTTTGGCCCAAATCGATGTTATTTTATAAGGCGAACTGTCGATATCGGATATAACTGGTCTTAAAAGAATTTCATGTTTGGGAATTTTTGGAAGTCCATAAATTTTTGGAATTATAAGAATCATACCGGACATTGGCATAATGGTTAGAGTGTTCGCCAATGGCCCGGGAGACCTGGGTTCAATCTCCAGGTCGAGTCATACCAAAGACTCAAAAAATGGTACTTGATGCCGCCTTGCTTAACACTCAGCATTATAAGGTATGGATCATGGGTAAAGTGGAGAAATCCAGGGAAAGGGGTAGATCCCTCCCCTACACCTTGGTGTAGTAGCTATCGAAAAGGGAGCCTTCGGGTCACCCTCGACAATGTTCCCCAACATACTAGAACTTATAAGAATCAATAAATGAAGACCTCAGTTTGTCTCTTTTAATGATTAATTTTTATATGCCCGATTGAAAATATCTCTATTCTTGGTTACGGTGCGTTGAGCGATTTCTTCGTAAGTTTTTTGTCGTATGATAATTCTCCAGCATTGAAATTCTATCATCAAAATTAAACTTGCAACGATTCGGCAACCATAAAAGTACATTGCACAAAATCCATGATGACAACACTTCCACCTTTATCAGACGGTGTGATAACACGTCTGGAGGTGTAAACGGCAGGGTTCCTTCAAACAAAACCTTCATCAGATAATAACACTGACTGTCATCAATTTGATCGTCGGACAAGACGCCGTTAACACTGTGTCTACGTTATATACTCTATCACTAAACAATACTAAACAATACAATAGTACAAATTAATAATGTACATACAAAAGTTACATCACTTTAGTAATACATCCGCCCCTGATGAGGGCCCAAAGTTGGGCAGAAAGTACTTGGGAAATAACTAATTACAGAAGATTTATCAACCAATGCTCGCCGAATATCACAAGATCAATACGGGAAAGGTATGAATCCAATTATTCTCCCTCCAGCTATGGATAAATAGTAGGGAAGACTAGGTTCTTCAGCCTTGGTGAGGCAACTAGTCTAGGAGAAGGAAAACTCTGAATTCAAACCTGTTAAACTCCGCTTAAAATCTGACCTTGTGTCATATCCTGACCGAGTGGAGGGGTTGGTAAATAGGATAAGATCAATACGACAATTCGAAAGGATTAACCAAAAAATATGTAGACAAAAATGTCTATTATGTTCAATCAAAAGAAAAAAAAAAAAGATATACATATATATATATATATATATATATATATATTCACGTACTCCTTATTTTTTCACGTGATGCTTTTTTTCTGAAAATGTCGTTTCTTTCTCATCTGTCGTTTATATATGTGTGTGTGTGTGTGTGTGTGTGTGTTAACGACTGATGAGAAAGAAAATTTATATACATATTCATTTATTTATAAATTTATATATATAAATATATTTTATCAAAAATATTTTATTATTTCTAGTTTAACATCTTACTGTACAAACGGGTATTATTAGGTATTACAGCTGTGACATTTTGTCATCAAAATTAAACTTGCAAAACGTCTAAGAGCACAGATAGATAGATAGATAGATAGATAGATAGATAGATAGATAGATAGATAGATAGATATTAATGTTTGATGGTAAAGAAGAAGAAGAAGAAGAAGAAGAAGAAGAAGATCCCTTTCCATAAAAAGAAATAAAACTACTAAGATAGATAGATAGGAAGAAATTGACTGAAATAGTAAAAATGAGAGAGGGGTAGACTTTTCTATGAACGATACATATTTTCATATCTTCATACATATATAGGTATATTTATTCTTGCACTGGTACATTTTTCTTCTCTTACTAAGAAAGAAAGAAAGAAAGAAAGAAAGAAAGAAAGAAAGAAGGTTCTGTAAGAAAGAACGAACCAATCAAACAAAAAATTATCAAAAAACAAACAAACAAAAAACAAACAAAAAATGATAAAAGAAAGAAAGAAAGAAAGAAAACAGGTTTTAAAAGAAAGAAAGAAAGAAAGAAAGAAAGAAAGAAAGAAAGAAAGAAAGAAAGAAATCAATAAAAAGTTTTTGAAAAAATCAGAGAAGAATTAGGTTGATTGTTAGGGAAAAGAAAAAAAATGAGAAAGACTAATTGAAGAAAGAGTGGATGAAAGAAAGAAAGAAAGAAAGAAAGAAAGAAAGTTCTGTGAGAAGAACGAACCAATCAAACAAACAAATAATCAAAAAACAAACAAAAAACAAACAAAAAAATGGTAAAAGAAAGAAAGAAAGAAAGAAAGAAAGAAAGAAAGAAAACAGGTTTTAAAAGAAAGAAAGAAAGAAAGAAAGAAAGAAAGAAAGAAAGAAAGAAAGAATTTTTTATGAGAAAGAACGAACCAATCAAACAAACAAATAATCAAAAAACAAATAAATAAAAACAAACAAAAAAATGATAAAAGAAAGAAAGAAAAAAAACAGGTTTTAAAAGAAAGAAAGAAAGAAAGAAAGAAAGAAAGAAAGTTTTTCGGCTGTATCGGTTAAACTGGAATCTTAAAACGAAAATGGTTGAATTGAAAACAGGTTGAGCTTAGCATAATGCCATTTTATTTGCAAGAACAATTCGTCAATGGATGGGTCTCAAGTTGCCCAGGGGGGAAGACATCTTTGCCAAACTCTTGATTGACCCGTCAGACAGAGGCAGATAAAGGGCGATGAATGCGTTCTCGGCAGCGAAATAAGTGCAGACGAAAAATAAAACTATTTGTTGATGTTCGTTTAAAACACACGTACACGTGATTTATTTTTTTATTCGTTCGGCACGAATTTCCGTTTTTTTTTTCAGCAATAATATAAGAATCGAAACCTGACCGTATAATCATCAATATCACTTTATTTACTCATCATTTGTCTGGTGGTAACTTCTGCTTAGATAAGAGTGTAGTATCAGGGCGTTCTTTCTAGTATCAAGATGTCGCTCATTAGCAATTCTGCTTTGGATTTGAGTATAGTATCTAAAAACAAAATCCAACTCCAGTTTGTTCTTGTACATGCCAGAACACTATGCGTACAAATAAATAGTTGAGATATTGGAGATGTCTCAGTGTCTCATAAAGCTATAAGCTTTTGCATTATCGTGTGATGGGCAAATAGGTTGATAATAAAATTTAGATGTTGTTTCAAGCGAAAAATACTTTAAAACATAAATTCACTTTCATTGGGTCTAATCTCACTCTTTTGGTTCTCTCTCTCTCTCTCTCTCTCTCTCTCTCTCTCTCTCAAAACACACACACACACACACATATATATATATATATATATATATGTATATTACAACAGTGTATGGTTGTCATTATCTCACTTGGTGGGTTTGTGACAGACAAAATGTGATATAATTTGGAGAGTGCTCAATATTTATAATACAACTATTATATAATAATAATAAATATATCTTAGTTTATATATATATATATATATGTGTGTGTGTGTGTGTGTGTGTGTGAGGCACTCGTAGAGTAATGGTTTGCATCGTAGCAAGTAGATACGGCAACTCGAGTTCAAATCCTGGCTGAGGCAATTTGCATTATTTTACATAGCGCTAATAAACTTGGCAAAGGTATGCTCTCCTCTAATCCCTTGATAGGTACGGGTAAATTGTAGGGCAGACTCGGGTCGTTAACCCTAGTATGGCAAACCGCCTAAGAGAATGATAAATCTGAATCCAAATTGGTTAAACTCTGCTTAAAAAATTGGCCTTGACTGATGTGTGGGATTAGTATATATATATATATATATATATATTGGCAGCATTTCTTCATTGATATATATTTGATGGGAAATTATAGACATTTTTGTCAACATATTTCTTCGTTTATCCTTTAGGGTCGGCATAACGATCTTACAATATTCGGTGGGGATTGGTTGATAAAAGTTACATCTCTTTTGTAATATATCCTCCCCTGATGATTGCCCAAGGTTTGGTAGAAAGTACTTGGGAAATAACTAATTATGGAAGGTTTATCAACCAATTCCCACCGAATATCATAAGAACGATACAGCAACTCGAAAGGATTAACAAAAATATGTAGATAAAAAATGTCTATAATGTTCAATCAAATATGTATCAATATATATATATATATATAGAGAGAGAGAGAGAGAAGAAAATGTGTAAGTATGAAAAAAGAATACAAGGTCTTCAGAGGATGATTTTAGTTTTAGCCACGTTAAACGTTTCGGTTCTTAAATATGAAAACATTGAACCTTCATCAGAGCATATGAATTTTTAAACGAAAAAAAAGAATGAGAAAGTTTTAAATACTCTATTTCCGTTGGTAGTGTTTCATTTAAAATTTGTGTGAAGTAATTAATGTTAAAAAATTTATTTAACAAACTTAACGTATTTCCTTAAAATAAATGTTATATAATATATGCCATGGATTTTCGGTTCGTTCCTAGTGACCCCGTGTGCTTTGACAAGCTGTCACGTTGTGATTAGTAAACAGGACAGCCCGGTCGGGGCACTCAGGTCGAACAGGTGTGTAACCGGAAGGAGAACACGTGATGAGAACCACGCGGTCAGATTTAGACAGAGTGCAGAGAATTGCAGTCGAGCGTGGGACACGCAACCAAACTGAGGTCGTCTCTGATGAGCTTGCAAGGGGTGCAAGCGTTAGCACCCCCTGGCTCCTGGAAGAAGGTATGGGACAAGAAGAAGTCCTCTCTCTGAGTATATTTCTCTCCATCTATCTCTCAACTAACAACAAACGGTGGGCCCCTGACGAAAAGAAAACGAGAGATATATTCTTATAAGAAAGTGTTTCGTTCGTTCATTGAATTCCGTACAAACATTATGACTATAGAACATAAACAATGACACTTTTATATCACATCTGTTAGTCTATCTTTCATCTCTCTCTATCTGGTCATATTTCTTTCATTTTGTTCATATCTACCTACTTTAAATATTCCATAATACATCTATTAATATCAATGTCAGTCTGTTTTATTCTATCTCTTTCAGTCTGTTTAATGTAACTATCTGTTTATGTATATAAACTATCTAAGTATATAAACGATAAAGCCTAATTATTTTAAATAAAAGATTGTGTAATTTTTAACATTACGTATTTACCAACCCCTCCACTCGGGCAGGTTATGACACAAGGTCAATTTTTAAGCAGACTTTAATAGGTTTGAATTCAGAGTTTACTTTCTCCTAGACTAGTTGCCTCACCGAGGCTAAAGAACCTAGTCTGCCCTACTATTTACCCATAGCTGGAGGGAGAATGATTGGATTCATACCTTTCCCAAGGGTATTAGTGCTATGTGAAATGTAATCAGTCTCGTCCAGGATTTGAACTCGTGTCGCCGAGTCCATTTCCTAAGATGATAACCAATACACCACAGGCACCTCCTCATCATTTTTAACATTAATCAGGCTAACTAATTAGATAAATTAAAAGAGCTGGGTCTCCGTTTGATATTGCTGTGGTCTGAATTGATACCAGATTCAAGAATTTTCCGACGTTTTTTAGGTATATAAACAAACATTTTGAAATATTTAAAGTTTAAGTTGTAGTTAGTTCCTAAATTATATTTAACAAAACTTATCAATGTTTTGTTGTTTCGAATCCCTAATGTGTATATAGATTCGTTTTTAAGGTAGCGAGAAATTTCATCCTCATATTTTTATTAAAGTTCTGATATGGGATACTGTAAACTCCGGCAATGAATTTAATGTGAGTATCGTTATTTTAATTCGTAATAAAATTCCAAATTGTCATTGAAGATTTAGTGACTGGGTTCGCCTCAGTCTAGAAATATTTACAAATGCGCTAAACAATAGTTTGTCACTACGAGCTTGAGTCGAAAAGACAATACATGGAGTGGAAACACACAGTCTCTCCGATAAAGAAAAAGTTCCGGGCGTAGTAGTCAGTAAAGAATGTCATGCAGACAGTCTTCCGTGACATAAAAGGAGCCATAACTATTGATTTATTTGAAAAATGTGCAATTGTAAACAATACTTCTTATTGCGAACTTCGTTGGCCGTATTTCATCTCATTCATTGAATGACTCTCGAATATTATATATTTCTAAAAACTAGTAAAACAATCCCCAAGTCACATTTCCTATCTGGGATTTTTATTTTGACATCTCTGAATGACACATCCTCCCCGCACGCGCGTGAACACCTGCGCTCATGTTTGCACCTAACTAACCCATGCGCAAAGCGAAAGGTTCTCAGCCTAACTAAACCGAAAGGCAAGATATATAAAACGAAATCCCTCGGCCATTATATTACAGTTATATAATCTTGAAGCTTCTCCCTAACTGGGAAACGTAATTAAAAATGGCCATATAGATCTTATTCCCGGTTTAATTTTCCTCGAAGAAAAGAACATTGGTCATTTTGTTTTTATAAGCACTTTTTCTTAGATTATTTCGCCCAAATGCTTGGCCTCGCCGGTTATGTAACAGCCATGAATGAATACGTGAAATAGACATCTTCATACCGGTACGCAAAATGTTCATAATGTCCATAAAGCACATACATAGATAACATCGGAATCCCGAAACACAAAAAACACTTACGACTTCTTAGTTCAGGTACGAAACTTTTTATTACCTTTGAGTTTAAAGGTTTTTCGACATAAGGAGGGAGATACCATCTTTCTATGCTGACTTTTCCATGTGCCCCAAACCACGTGCGCACCCGCCACAAGGCCTCCGCGAGCAAGCGAAAGTCAACCTTCTTCTTCCGAGCCAGGAACCCAACTAACTGACTTTTCTCAAGTCCCCCAAAATCATCCGCACACGCTTCCGGTGCATGACGTCATTCACATCCCCAAGTCATATTTTCTATCTGGGATTTTTATTTTGACATCTCTGAATGACACATCCTCCCCGCACGCGCGTGAACACCTGAGCTCATGTTTGCACCTAACTAAACCATGCGCTAAGCGAAAGGTTCTCAGCCTAACTAAACCGAAAGGCAAGATATATAAAACGAAATCCCTCGGCCATTATATTACAGTTATATATTCTTGAAGCTTCTCCCTAAAGTTCGGCAGAGTTCGTTTAGTTATTGTAATATTACCTTGTGTTCGAAACCAGCGGGGCCTACCGGGCAATTTACTTTTTAAAGCTGAACTTGAAGCTCTTAAATTTCCAACCCTTAACAATATGGTCATCTTCAGTAACTTTTCTTTTCCTTATTTACCTACTCCAAAATGGCTACGAAATAGGAGTTACAATGATAGAGTCACCATTTCTAAATAAGTTTCAATCACAAACACATGATGTTCCCCATTCCACGACATGATGGCAACTGAAATAACAATGCTACTTCTGCACAAAAACACTCCTCCCATCTGCTTCCCATTTCTAACAGCATCATAGCAGCAATTTAAAATTTGAAATGTTGAATTTGTTGTCTTTTCTGGTAAATACGAAGATTTCATTGCTATCAAAGAGAATGGCCCATTCGAAGATTTGACAGTGAAATGAGGCTTTAAATTATCCCTGACATAGTATTATTTCGAGAATTTTCTGTCAAAATTGAATATGTTAATTTCGTTAACTTTTCTGGTAGAATTTGATGTGTAGATTGCAATCTATCAAGCGACCAATTCAAAGGAATGACGAAGAAAAATTACGTTACGTTTTTATGAAATTTATAAAATTTTATGAAATTTATAAAATTTTCGAACTCTAATTACATCATTGAGTTCTGAAACAGAACGCCAATAACGGGAATAGAATGTTAAAAACTTTTTCGTTTCATTTTGAAAAATTAAAAATTAAATTAACTATAATTCAGAAGATACAAGATCGAATAGTTAAATGTCCTGATGAAGGGTTTAACTTAAAAACGAAGCAGTGACCGTTGGCAAATAATTCAACTACAAATTGCCCAATCGGCTGGTGCTGTAGAATACACCGACTGCTTCTCTGCAGATGAGTAAGACCCCCCCCAACGAGTGTTCTGGATATGATACTAAACAATCTGATGATGAGATCCCAGTAATGCTGTAGCTTTGGAGAGTGCAGAGTACCCGTTCATTGCCATCACCCCCAGGTCCACTCTGGTGCAGAGTAGAAGCATCTGATAGGGTCGTATCTATGGGTCAAACAGAACTAAACTGTGTACTTATACTAAACTGAATTGATTGAAATATAACTGTTTTGCCATTTAAACTACGTACTTATCATATTTACCCAACCCCTCCGCTCGGGCAGGATATGACACAAGGTCAATTTTTAAAACGGAGTTTAGCAGGTTTGAATTCTCCTAGACTAGTTGCCTCACCAAGGCTGAAGAACCTAGTCTGCCCTACTATTCATACCTTTCCCAAGGATATTAGTGCTATGTGAAATGCAATGATTCTCGTCCAGGATTTGAACTCGTGTCGCCGTGTCCAATTCCTGCGACAATAACCATTACACCATTGAACTACGTACTTATGCCAACTGAATTGTTGGAAATGGATCTGTTTTTGTATGCTAAACTGAATTTTTTGAAATAGAACTGTTTTGACATTAAACTATATGTAAATAAAAACAACACTTATTCTAACCTGAATTGTTTGAATTAAAACTGTTTTTGACAATAAAACTGTGTACTTTTGCTAAACTGAATTGTTTGAAATACAATTGTTTATTTGTATAGAAATATATTTGGTATTAAATAACCTACAAAGGTTGATATGCCATTAAACCTCAACAAACAAACAAACAATCATCTACAAATAAAATCCTCCCCAGAATTCATTTTGTACATTTACATAGCATCCGATTTATTTTCATTTTCTCACAGACAAACAGAAGGGAGAGAGAAAAGAAGGGAGAGAGAAAAGAAGGGAGAGATAGGCAAAAGCTTAGATAGATAGAATGAAGAAAAGAGATAGATAGATAGATAGATAGATAGATAGATAGATAGATAGAAGAAAAGAATTAGATAGATAGATAGATAGATAGATAAATAGATAGATAGATAGATAAAGAAACTTCATACATTATTCTTTACTAATTCTTTTAAAATGTTTTCTACGCATCAATATTGATGCGTTATTCTTTGCTCTTTATTTCTTGAACAATAATAATTACAGGAATTTGTAGTTATATCACTTCTGTTTAGATCGTGTTTTCTCTCTTGGATTGTCTATTTTTAGTATCCACTTCAAACTTCGCCTTGTCTCTTTGTTTGATTGTCACTTTTACTTTCACTTTCACTTTCACAACATTGTTCAATTTTCACTTTTGTTGTTTTATTTATAAATTTTCAGCAATGTTATTTTTTTCTTCTTTGTTTTCCTTTCTCTCTTATCTTTCGCTTTTCTTTTCCTTTTTCTTTCTTGTCACTTTACATCCAGATAAAACAGACCTGATATTTTAATACAAATTCGACAAGACACGAGGCGGAGAGATCACGTGTCCAAAGCCTTTATTCGGAATCGAAAAATTGAAAAATACTAAAAGAATATTTTCATTTTACCCGGATTCTCGATTTTATTATTTCGAGTGTTCATTTTTATCCGAATTTCAGATTTGATATCATTTCTTCTTCTTCTTCTTCTTCTTCTTCTTCTTCTTCTTCTTCTTCTTCTTCTTCTTCTTCTTCTTCTTCTTCTCTCCGTCAATTCTCCCTTCCTTATTCTTCTTTCCTTCCTCATTCTTTTTCTTCCACTCAATGATTGTTCTCTTCTTTCTCTTTGCGTCTTTCTCCATCTTTTTTCTTTTTCTTCTTTTTCAATTAAATTCTTCTGTTGTTTAATTATTTTTCTCATTTTCTAACCCTCTTCGTCTTTTTCCTTTATTTTTCTTTCTTTTTCTTCTTTTTCTTCTACTTAAACCTTCTCCACTTCTTCCTCTCTTCTTCAACTTTTTTCATCTTTGTCATCTTCTTTTTGCCTTCCTCCTTCTTCCCGTCAACTTCTCTTTATCTTCCCCCTCTTTCTTCTTCGTCTTCTCATTCGTCTTCTTTCCTTCTGCTTACTCATTCTTCTCTTCTTCAACTATTTGCTTTCTTCGATCTTCTTCGTCTTCTTCTTCTTTCTATTTCTTCTTCTTCTCTTTCTTCTTCTTTCCTTCTACTTACTCATTTTTCATCTCTTTCTTTTCTCGATCTTCTTCTTCACTCCCCATCGTCTTTTCTTCATCTTCCTTCTATTTCTTCTTTTCTTCCAATTACTCATTGTTCATCTCTCTGTCTTCTTCTTCTTCTTCTTCTTCTTCTTCTTCTTCTTCTTCTTCTTCTTCTTCCCAGACTAATAAGTTAATTCGGATCCTCGCTACTCACAATCATTAATGCCCCTTGAAATCTTTGCCAAAGAAAAACAAATGTTGAGCTTGTTCAAATAATGGAGCATTATTTTCTGTAGCCATTATAAGCATTCTCTAATAGACAAATATTGGGCATAAATATTTGAATAAAGACGAAATCTGTTTTTATTGCTTAAGATTGCAAGAGCCATTAAGGATTTTGAGCAGGGTGTGTCACAATTAACTTACTGGTTTTGCAACTCCTCCAAATTGTAATGTGAGTTTACTTTTTCAATTTTTATGATCGATTCTGATCTAGACTTTTGAAGCATAGAAAAAAGTTTTATAGAAAAAAGTTCAACTGAAAATATCTTTTTAATAGAAGTCACTAAAACTATCCAAGTTAAGACGAACCAGACATTCAGGACACTGCTGGAGAAGCAGGGACGAGCTCATAACTGATGTACTCCTATGGACCCCCACATATGGCCGAGCAAAAGCAGGACAACCAGCTCGAACATACATTCAGCAGCTATTTGAAGATACGGGATGTAGCCCTGAAGACCTGTTAGAGGCGATGAACGATAGGGAGAAGTGGCGAGAGAGGGTCAGGGATATCCGTGCTAGCGACACGACATGATGATGATGATGATGATTAAAAAGATATTTTCAGAAATCTATCCTTGACAACCACGAAAAATAATTACAGCCATTCCTAATTATATTTGTATTTAACAAACTCCTCCATCACGGGCAGGTAATCCACATTCCCCAAACTCGAGGACTGGAACCTCACCACTGATGGGTTAGTGCCATACTCAGGACACTTGTTGGTGCGGTGGGGACGTGTTATTTATCTATAGAGATGCAGTCGACATATTCTACAGCTCCAGTCAACAGTGCGATCATATTTGGTCATTATAAGTGTCGTGGGATGGTTTTTCACAAACAACACAATACTTCTTTTATATAAAAAAAATTATCATACAAAAAAAAAAAAGAAAACGAAAGAAAAAAGATATCATAATTTAACTTCCAAGGAACCATACTTTTTTATGTCAGCAAATATTAACTATTTCCGACCTTTGATTAAAAGGCAAAACAACCTTTGTAGGTTATTTAATGCACAAGCCATCTTTGCTAGAAGAACTGTAGAGGGTACTTTTAACCCATAGCTGAAGGGATGAGTGGGTTCGCGCCTTTTCAAAGATATTTGTCCGAAAGTGAACGTAATAGCGCGACTGGAGTTCGAACTCGCTTACTACGATTCCGCAGTCGATCGCATAAACCATTTCACCGTGAGGACACCCCGCCACGTCCTTGGTTGTGTAATTCATTAGGATTATTGTTGAAAGCTTTTGCTAGTTTTTCCTCCATACATGTTTGGTAATATTTATCGCCTGTCTTATATTTACATTTTTATACTATCTCCCATTTTAAATTGGGGTCTGTACCTAAATTCTTTTTCACTCTACTTAGTGTATGGAGCACTCTTACGTTTCGCTTAACCTATTCTGCCGGTGTTTTTTGTTTTTTTTTGGGGGGGGGGTTACTTAGCACTGGTGTTGATTAATTATTTTCAAGTTACACGAATGTTTTTAATTTTTTCTTTTTTGATGGAATTTTTTCCCAGGGAGCAGTTTGTATAATGTTTTTTATTTACAAAGTGTAACGTCTGAGTTATTCCACGGCCAGAATCTAGATAGAGTGTTCGCCAATGGTCCGGAAGACCTGGGTTCAGTCCCAGGACGCGTCATACTAAAAACTTTAAAAACGGTATTTGATACCTCCTTGCTTATCTCAGCAATATAAGGTACGTATTAAGGGTAAAGTGGACCAATCCAGGGAAAGAAGCTGCGCCCTCCCCTACATCTTGGTGTAGTAGCTATTGAAAAGGGGACCCTTCTGGTCACCTTCGACTACGGTTGCCAATTTAAAAAAATAAAAAATTAATTTACTATAATTCCAACCGGTAATAAAAACAAAAAACCGGAAGTGGGCTAAATGAGGAGAAAACTCTTCACCACTCTTCTACCCCCTCCCACCCTTCTTTTCTGTGTCTATTCTGAATTATTTTATCCATTAGATCTGAAGAAGTCCTGTTATTGTTGGTGTTTTTGATTTATATCAAAACCCATAACAGGATGGAAATAAATTTATAATCCTAATGAGACCGGTTTTCGTTTTTTCTTATATATATATATATATATATATATATATATATATATATATATATATATATATATATATATATCAGAGCTTTTTCTTTTGGCTAAACATTACGATATTCTTTGATTTTTTTAAACAATACGGATGTTTTTAGTCTTTTCTTTTTTTCTGGATTTTTCCCAAAATATCAATTTGTGTATTTGCTTATTCACAAGTTGGATCATGTGGGATTTTTTTTCACTCTGCCAGAGTAAAACTTAAAATAGAAATACATAGGTATACGACAAATATAAAATATGGACGAAGCTAAGAACTTTTCAAAAGATCATTGTATATGAATTTATGTTCTATATCATCCATTTCTTTATATATATACTCGTAAATATATGAAACAGTTAAAGTATATAGGATAGGATTTTAAAATTACTTAATGGTCAAGTCGGCTGGGGTTGTAAAATACACCGACTGCATAGTCAAATAGAACAAACTGTGTGCTAATAAATGATTGATGTTTAATTGTAACTGTTATATGCCTCAAACCATTTAACCCAGCGCAAAAAAAAAGAGTCCAAGCTCTTTTATGAATGTTATCTACAAAATTTATTTACAAATCATATGCATATTCAATATATATTTATAAACAGGATTTGGCATTAAATAACCTACAATGGTTGATATGCCATAAAACCCAACCAAAGCAAACTAAACATACATATACACCTACACACAAACTAATTAGTGTTCAAAATCCACACACACACACACACACACAGAAGATTGAAAAGGAATTTTCTATTCTAAAATTCAAATAATTTATTTCTTAACTATAATTTATAACAAGAAATTAAATAAAAATAGCGAATTACTTATCAATCATCTGGTATATATATATATATATATATATATATTTCTAGGCAGCGGTCGTATCGATACTGCTGTATGGATGCACAACTCGGACGCTAACTAAACGGCTGGAGAAGAAGCAGGACGGCAATTACACGAGAATGTTGTGAGCAATATTGAACTAGTCCTGGTGATTACACCCCATAAGGCACCAACGATACGGCCACCTGCCTCCCATCACGAAAACTATCAAACTTAAACGAACCACACATGCAGGACCCTGCTGGAGAAGCAGGGACGAGCTCATAAGTGATGTACTCCTATGGACTCCCACATATGGCCGAGCAAAAGCAAGACGACCAGCTCGAACATACATATAGCAGCTATGTGAGAATATGGAATGTACTCCTGAAGACCTGCCGGAGGCGATGAACGACAGGGAAAAGTGGCGAGAGAGGGTCAATGATATCCGTGCTAGCGGCACGTCATGATGATGATGATATATATATATATCTATATATATATATATATATATAATAGAAATATGTGGATATATATATGAAAGAAATATGTGGAAAGAGTCTAGGTCTGACGAAGTTCGTGAAGATGATATAAAGCCGAACGAAATATCACACATCTAAATTTGAGTTAAGTGTTTGATTTATCCAACTTTCCATGTATTTCTATCATACTGTCAGATTCACTATAAATCTATCTTTTCAACATATATATATATATATATATATATATATGTGTGTGTGTGTGTGTGTGTGTGTGTGTGTGTGTGTGTGTGTGTGTGCGCGCGCGTGCGCGTTGGCATAATAACAAATAAAAGACAGTCAAGTTGACTGTGATTGGAGAATACACCTACTGCATCTCTGCTGAGGAGTAAGACACCCCCACACACACACATACACACATAAAACAATCTGATGGTAAGGTTCCAGTAATTCTGGAGCTGTAGGGAATGCAGAGTACTCCTTTATTTTCTTTTGCCCCCAGGTCCACTTTGTCCCGGAGTGATAGCACTTGATAGGATCATTTCTATAGGTCTAGTAGACTTGTTAGATATTTAAACTGGGTGCAAACAAATGACTTATGCTAAACTGAATGGCTCGAAATAGAAGTGTTTGATCCTTTAATAGTGCTTAAGCAAACAACAAATGATATATTTTTTTCAGAATGGTCAAACTTCATTCTCTTGCACAATTCCGAGTTGATCCCCCAGCCCGAATCTAACCTGCTCCTGTAATTCTTTTGTGTTAGTTTTTTCGTGTTCATTGATTTATGTGATTAATTATATATTATTTTACTCTTTTCGGGTCTTAGCTGATGATCTTTAACTCGAGTTTGAGTGACTGAAAGTCTCCAGGACTCTTCCCAGTATTCTGGCCGATTTCAACAATGCTCTTCCAGCCTCCATTCCAAGCCTGTTAGGACCGTTCTAAATTCGCCAATTACAATTGCTATCACTGCTACCCTCATGTTCCACTGCTTTTTTAGCTCTCTAGCAAAGTCTTAGTACTTTTTTTCTTTTACGCTTTCTTTGATTTTCACTCAATAGACGGTAATTTCTACTATTTTTATCATTTGACTTGTTTGAGAGTTTTTCACAGCAACGTTAGCTAATGGTCTTTAACTGGAGTCTGAGTGATTACAAGTCTCCTCAAGTCTCCAGGACTCTCCACAGTATTTTGGCCGATTTTGACAATGCTGTAGTTTGGATGGTTTTGGTTCGTCTTTCGATTTCCAACTCATCCAGTCCCTTTACCGACATTCTTATATATGGGGACATTCTTAACATACCAATTACAATTGATATCATTGTCTCTTTATGTTCCATGACTTTTTGGTTGTCTAGCAAGGTCTAAGTACTTGTCTTTCTTTTGGCTTTCTTTGATTTTTTCATTCTGTAGTCTGCTGAGACGGCAAATTCCACTAATTCGGCAGGTTCTCTTTATTTTTATTTTATTTTTATTTGGAGGGGTGACTATCACTAGGTCTGGCTTTTTGGCCGGGATTAGGTAATCTATTTGTATCTTAAAATCCTACAGAATTTTATGTATCTCATTCTCCAGGACTGATTCTCTTTTGTGCATATACCATTTGGTAATATGGTCAAATTTAAACTTCTTGCACAATTCTCAGTGGATTACCTTCCCCGCCCAATCGTCTCAAGTCTTACACTCCATTAATCCTATTTACCGACCCCTCCGCTCGGGCAGGAGTTTAACAGATTTGAATTCAGAGTTTTCCTTCTCCTAGACTAGTTACCTCACCAAGGCTGAAGAAGCCAGTCTGCCCTACTATTTACCCATAGCTGTAGGGAGAATAATTGGATTCATACCTTTCCCAAGGCCAGGATTTGAACGCGTGTCGCCGTGTCCATTTCCTACGACGATAACCATTACACCACGGGCACCTCAGTTTGCTTCATTCGCGTGGTGTAATGGTTAAGCGATGGACTGCGGAATCGCAGTAAGCGAGTTCGTACTCCAGTCGTGCTATTACGTTCACTTTCGGGCAAATACCCTTGGGAAAGGTATGAACCTCCTTATCCTTCCATCTATGAGTTAAATAGTACTACTACTGTTCTTCTCGAAGGATGACTTTGGCATTAAATAACCTACAAAGGTTGATATGCCATTAAACAAAGAAACCAAACCGAAACCCCCAGCTATGTTAAATGAGTTCATTCGCGTATCATGTGATTAATTGTTTCTTCTCTATCACCACATAACCTACACTTGATATTCTGTTGTGAGCTACCTATTTTTGCTTTTACGTAATTGGTCATTTTGTGCTGCTAGTGGAAGAGATTCGGTTTCTCTATCAAGTTCTCACCTTTTTTAGCCGTATCCAGGTCTTCTCTTGTAAGATTTCGACATTTTGTCGTTTGAAATATCTGTACATTTGTTTTCTTCCAATTTCTGTTTCCTAGTTATTGTCGTTCTATCTAATTCTATGTTGTTAGTGCTGTTTCTGGTCGCTGTAATTCTTTTTTTTTTTTTTTTCTCTTTTTAATGTAATTTCCGTGTCGTCGTATTTATGTATCGACACTATCTTCCAAATTGGTTTGGCTTCTTACTCCTTCTTTTCTTAACGAAAAGTGTCCATATCTTCTCACAGATGTAAGGCCCGATGCATCGTTATCAGCGTCCATTTATCTGAGTTCTTTCCTTGTCCATTTCAAGAATTCTCTTGATTATTTACGAGCAGAATCGTCAAAGTGTTTACCCTTTTGATGAGATTTCTACGGTAGTGCTTGGTATCGAGAAGCTTTCTCGTTCGTCTAAAATACTAATTTTTCTCTTTTTTTCTTTTTTTTTCGTGTCCGCTATGTTGATGGTATCCACTTCCAGTATTCCTAAGTACTTGATATTTTCCTTTTATCCAAGCGTTCTAATTTTTCTTGATTTAGCCGTTCTGTTTCTTCTTTCATTTGTATTTTTCTCATTATGAGGATAGCACATTTTTCTCTGCCAAATTTCATTCTTATATCCTGACTGAATATTCTTGTTAGTATTAGTCTCAAATTCCTTTTTCTCATTTCTTACAAACAGTTTAATTATGCAAGTACGTTTGGTAATTAATTTTTTTTTTTTTTGTTATTTAGTAAAATTGTATTATTATCATTATTATTTACTCCTTTAGAGTTTTAGTGTTAGCTGATGGTTTTTAACGGGAGTTTGAGTGACAGCAAGTCTCCCCAAGTCTCCAGGACTCGTCTCAGGATTCTGGCCGTTCTTAGCAATGCTGTCATTTTGATAATCTCTACCCGTCCGCCAACTTCCAAGTCCTCCAGGCCTTTTAATAATCCTTTAGTTATTGTGCCTAACGCACCAATCACAATTGGCACAATCGTTACTTTCATGTTCCACAGCTTTTTCAATTCTCTAGCAAGGTCGAGGTACTTATCCTTCTTAGCACTTTTCTTCAGATTTATTCTGTGGTCCGTCGGGACAGCTTTTTCCATCAGCTAACGCTGATAGTTTTTCACTGGAGTTTGACTGACAACCAAGTTTCCTCAAGTCTCCAGGACTCTTCTCGGTATTCTGGCTGATCTCAACAATGCTGTGTTTGGATGATTTCCACTCATCCTCTTATTTGCAAGTCCTCAAGTCCTCGTACCATCCTTTCTAATCTATACCAAGCGCACCAATTACAATTGGTATCACCGTCACTTTAATGTTCCATAATTTCTTTCAGTTCTCTAGCAGGGTCTATGTACTTTTATCTATTTTCACTTTTCTTTCAGTTTTATCCTATGTTAAGCCTGAACGGCAAAGTCCACAATTCAACAAGTTCCCTTTTTTTCTTTTTCTTTTTCTTTTTTGTGACTATCTCTTGGTCTAGTCGTCTGAGCAAGATTATATGATTCGTTTTTATCTTAACACACATTGCGTGTTTTTTTAGTTAGGTTTTAATAGATGGTCCCTCACTGGAGTCTGAAGAACAGCAAGTCCCTTCAGGTCTCCTTGAGAGTATTCTTGTCGATCTAAAAAATGGTCTTGATTGGTCTTGGTTTTACCTTCGACTAAGAAGACCCCTGTCTCTTTTCTAAGTACTTGGAGACCAACACCAATTGGCATCACTGTCAACCTCATGTTCCACAGCTATTTTAGTTCTCTAATAACATTTACGTGGTACATTCAATAAGTTTCCAGAATTTTTTTGTATAGGCATTTAACATTGTCGTAGTATTCAGTATGTTATTGCTATGCATCTTACGAGATGACAGACCAATTTTTATGATTTCAGCTTCAAATGAACACCTACAGCAGTAATTGGAATACACCCTACTAAAGCCTGATTGTCACAGCTGGAGAATTTCAAAAATGCAATCTAACACTTTAGAAGTACGATAAGCAATAAAATTCTGTTTTAAACTTGGAAAAAATGTCAGAGAAACGTATGGAATGCTTCAGACTGATTTTCGACCATCTTGCATGAATCGAGCGTCAGTTTTTGAGTGGCATAAGAGATTCAAGGAAGCCAGGGAGTCTTTGAGGGATGATGAGAGGTGTGGGAGCAGTGAGGAAGTCAATATACCAGAGTTGATTGGCCAAAGGGTTAGGGTTAAGATTAAGGTTACTATGTTGAGGTTCTAAGGGAGTTCAGGAAGAGATTCCGTCGGAAGAGGCCAGCACTCTTCAAATCGGGTCAGTGGCATTTCCACCAGGACAATACCCCAGTTCCCAACTCCATCCTTGTCACAGACTATTTGAGCAAGATGGACATCAAGACAGTTCCTCACCGTCCCTATAGTCCAGACCTTGCTCCCTGTGACTTTTGGTTATTCCCTAAGCTCAGAGGCTCTCGTTATGAGACAACTGAGGAGATGAAAGAGGCTGTGACGAAGCCATTGACACGCTCACACGAGAGGATTTCCATTGGGCCTTCCAGAAGTTGCTGGAACGGTAGAACAGCCGGAGGAGATTACTTCGAAGGGTACTAGAGTTTCACGTGTGTACTATCAATAAAAGTGCCCATACAAAAAAAGGCTGGAAACTTATTTAATGATCCTTGTATCTTTCTTTTTACTTTCTTTCATTTTTTACTATGATATCGGCAAGATGGTTAAAATGTTCGCCAATTGTAATTTTCTTCTGAACCAAAGGTGTAGGTTTTTAATCTTCTTGCCAAACTGTACAACATTAAAACAGAGAAACCAAAAATAAAATTGCAGTACCCTTGTAAACAAAAAATAGCAACACCTTTATTTTTTTTTTAAGTTAGCAACATTTTCGTAAACAGAGGTAAAATTTCATTTCTTAAATGAAAATGAAATAAAATTGCAACATTTTCGTAAAGAAAAAATGGAATTGCACCCTTTCTGCAACCAAAGCAAAAATTAAATTGCAACATATTTGTGACGAAACCAAAATAACATTTCAACATCTGATATACAAAAAAATGGCCACACTTCCCTCAGCAAAAATAAGATTCAACACTTCCATAAACAAAATAAATTTGCAACACTTCCGTAAAGAAAAAGAAAATAACAACACTTTCATATATAAACTTAGATTGTAACACTTCCATTGACAAAAATGAATTTGCAACACTTCCATAAACAAAAAGAAATTTGAAACACTTCTCTAACCAAACCAGAAATACCTTACTAAACAAAAACAAAAAAAAATAGTACCACTTCCATAAACAAAAAATAAAAGTGCAATGCTCCCGTAAACTAAATAAGATTGTAACACTTTTGTAAACAAAATAAAATTTGATCACCTTTATATACAAAAAAAAATACAACAATTCCGTAAACAAAAATAAAATGCAACATCTTTAAAACAAAAAATACATTATAATACCTCCAAAACTTAAAATAAATCTCCCTAAACGTTTGTGAGCAGTGAACATATTTTTGGACAACAACATATTCCCGTTTTTTGCTATAGTTTCGATGATGTAATCTTCAGTAATAGATAATATCTAATGATATACGCTTTCATTGCATAAATTCCCATTAGAAATAATAAAATCCTGGCATTTTGGCGATCCTGTATAAAATAGCTACAAACGACATCAACAACACGTCAACTTTTATAGCCAATATTTGCCGACCAATTCTTTACACGAAGTCACCAATATTTTTTATTAGCGTATTCATAAATCAAATGTGACAGGTTTGCAATTCTTTCCTCTGTGGGGTCTTCCAAGAAATATGCTTGTCATATGTAGAATAAGATTATATATATATATATATATATATATATATATATATATATATATATATATATATATATGATCTCCAACGCTATTTTCTTCAAAGAACAAATCACGACTCTATAAAAATGCAACACACTTTCAAATATATATATATATATATATATATATATATATATATATATGTCTTTCTTTCTCCTTCTCTTTCTCTTCCTCGCTCACACACACATACACACACGGAAACCCGCGCACACACATACACACGCGTGTACATAATATATATCAACATATCGTGCTCTTTGACTTCTTTGTCTCTTTTCCTTTTCTTTGTTCGTCTGTATATCTGTTTTTGATTCTCTCTCTCTCTCTCTCTCTCTCTCTCTCTCTCTCTCTCTTTCTCTCTTTCAATCTATTAATCTCTCGTTTGTAAAGTTTCATTTCATTTCTCTTCTCTCCTTCTCTCTCTCCCCCTCTCTTTCTCTCTCTCTCCCTCAATCTGTTAATCTCTCGTTTGACAAGTTTCATTTCATTTCTTCTCTCTCTCTCTCTCCCCTCTCTCTCTCTCCCTCTCTCTCTCTCTCACTCCCTTGCTCTCTTTCTCTCTATCTCTCTCTTTCAATCTTTTAATAGTTCGTTTGTCAAGTTTCGTTTCATTTCTCCTCTCTCTCTCTCTCTCCCTCCCCCTCTCTCTCTCTTCCTCTCTCTCTTTCAATCTTTTAATCTCTCGTTTGTCAAGTTTCATTTCATTTCTCCTCCCCTCTCTCTCTCTCAATCTATTAATCTTTCGGTTGTCAAGTTTCATTTCATTTCTCTTCTCTCTCTCTCTCTCTCTCTCTCTCTCTCTCTCTCTCCCCTCTCTCTCTCACTCCCTTGCTCTCTTTCTCTCTATCTCTCTCTTTCAATCTTTTAATAGTTCGTTTATCAAGTTTCGTTTCATTTCTCCTCTCTCTCTCTCTCTCTCCCTCCCCCTCTCTCTCTTCCTCTCTCTCTCTTTCAATCTTTTAATCTCTCGTTTGTCAAGTTTCATTTCATTTCTCTTCTCTCTCTCTCTCTCTCTCTCTCTCTCTCTCTCTCCTCTCTCTTTCTTTCTCTCTCTCTTTCTCTTTCTCTCTCCTCTCTCTCTTTCTCTCTCCCTCCCCCTCTCTCTCTCTTCCTCTCTCTTCTTTTTTTTCTTTTATGCATCTGCCTGTCTTTACCATTTCTTACCCTTTCATCTATCTATCTATAACTATCTTTTAATTGTTATTTTCTTCATCCCTGTCTCTTTTTTATCGTGTTCCTTTCTCTCAGTTTCTCTATCCCTCCCTTTATCTTTCCCGATCTCTCTATCTCTCTCTCTCTCTCTCTCTCTCTCTCTCTCTCTCACACACACACACACACACACATACATACACACACTCGCGCATATGTACACGATATATCTCAATATATCATTTTCTTTGACTTTTCTGTCCCTATCTTTTTCTTCGTCACGATCTTCATTTCGACATTTCTTTTTCACTCTTTCTTTCTCTATCAATCTGTTTTCTTCGCCTTTTTTTAAGTGTCTTTCTTGTTCACTTCCTTTTCTTTTTTCCTCACTGCATTTCCGTATAATCGTCCCCCTGGTTTTATTTTTGTGGATTTTATAATCAATAAGGCATTTACGCGAAAAATGCTAAATTTTCCAAATAGTCTCTTTCAGTAAAAAAAATGTATGACGTTTGCTCAAAGATAATCGGGACTGAAACTTCATTTAGTTAAACAAACAAATAAAACTTTAATCATTTTTAAAAGTAGTCACCTTGTCATTCTTCTCACTTATTCCTATGGGTTTTCTATTGTTCGAAACACCTTTTATACTGTGAATTGAATTGCCATAACCAGAAAATCCGATGAAACTTATGCACGACATACGGAAACACTGAACAGCTGTTTCGGCCTTATTCGGTCTCATCAGCAGAGTATACCGTGATCTCCACCAATGGAGATCGAACCAATGACCACAGATTGCAGAGCCGAAACTCTACAACTGAGCCAACAGTTCATATCGCACACAAGTGATCTCCTGTGGTTCGATCCCCAGTGGTGGAGATCGCGGTATACACTGCTGATGAGACCTAATAAGGTCGAAACAGCTGTCCAGTGTTTCCGTATGTCGTGTGTAAGTGTTCGTCGGATTTTCTGGTCTTGGTAATTCAATTCACAATATAATTCCTCTACTTAAAAAAGAAAAATATACATCCACCAAAATATACATCTAAAATACGTTGTTAAATTGTGCAGTCGTATTTTTTCTAATGTCCTTACGTCCTTAAGTTTTTTAATACAAAAAAAGGGGGGGAAACACTGATTTCGGTGTAGCTGGTCAATAAATAATCATTTATTGTCTCTTTAGCATTCTCTTCTTAAGAAAGAGACTGGATCCGTCCCCGTTGCGTAATGACTACAATGCTTGACTGCATCCTCGAAGCAAGCAAGTTTGAACTCCACTTGCGCTAAGTCGTTTAATTTTTGACTACTACCTCGGGGAATACGTGCCGGGAGACTTAGCGAAGCTAACATAGGACCTAGTGATCTTGTGACCAGCATTGTCCAGCAGGGCACGGTTTCAGCTTGTGTTCAACCTCCCCATCCCTAAATCCCCTTGCCCAGTCGGCTCAGGCTGTAGAATACACCGGCTGCTTCTTTGCAGAGGGCAAGACCACCCCTAACGAATGCTCTGGATATGACACTAAATAATCTAATGATGAGGTACCAGTAATGCTGGAGCTTTGGATAATGCCGAGTACCCCTTCATTGCCATCGCTCCCTGGTCCACTCTAACCCAGAGTGGTAGGACCTGATAGGGTCTTATCTATGGGTCAAAAAGAACTAAACAGTGTACTTATGTTAAACTGAATTGTTTGTGATGGGACTGTTTTGACATTTAAACTGTGTACTTAAACTAAACTGAATTGTTTGAAATAGAACTGTTAATATGTTTAAAAATCGATTTGGCATTAATAATCTACAATGGTTAATGTGTCATAAAACTAAACCAAACCAAACCTAAATTCCCACAATAAAAATTACCTTGTGTGAATCCTGCCTTGTGGAGGCACGGATAAATATCTAATACTTTTGGGAAAGGTATGAGCCCTCTTAACCCCACAGCTATTGGTTACATAGTATTCTTGCTGTTCTTCTAAAAGGATGGTTTTGACTTTAAATAACCCATGGAGGTTGATATGTTATTAGAGAAAGAAAACAAACAAAACCATCAACAAAGACAGTCAAATAAATGCTTTTGTCGTTGAAGAAAGAAAGTGTCATTTGCAGTTCCAGTGTGAAAATATTGTTGATCGTATCATATTCTGTCCAAAGCAAAACGCGATTTAATATCTAAAAGATATAAGGAACACTCTTTACGGTCGAAGGAAGCCTCACTAGGGCCAGTAGTTAACTGTCATACTGGAAAGACCCTTTCCTTTTTAAGGGGTCTTACCACTCTGCAGAGCAAGTACTTGGCGTGTCTGAGTGGTCTGTTATAATTGTAAATTCAAGTAATGAGATTCTGACAATTTTAAGGCTACTCACATTATTCAAAAAATGGAAAAAAATGAATGACAATAATCAAAACAGGTTAATACGATTTCAGAATGTTCACTAGTTCCAAATCAGGGACGAACTTATAAGCGACGTTCTCAGGTGGACTCCTACACGTGGACATATCAATGTTGGCCGACTAACAAATGCATACATTTTTCGGTTCTGTGTCGATATTGCTTGAAAATAAGGGATCTGCCGAGAACAATAGCTAATAAGAGCGAGAGAGTCAAGAGCGTTGGTGTTATCAGTAAGATTTGATGATGATGATGATGATGATGATGAGTTGTCGACTATGATACAGAAAAAAAGCAAAAAGAGGTTAGTTAGAACAGAAAGAAATCGAAAATGAGAAAGATTGCAGGAAAAGGCAAAAACGGGTGGGTTAGAAAAGAAAGAACGCGAAAGCAAGAAATGTGACAGGAAAAGGCAAAAACGGGTTGGACGGGACAGAATGAGCGCGAAAACGAGAAAGATGGCAGGAAAAAGCAAAAACGGGTCGGTTAGGACAGAAAGAGTACGAAAATGAGAAAGATGGCGGAAAATGGCAAAAATGGGTTGGTTGGGATAGAATGAGCGCGAAAACGATAAATATGGCGGAAGCAGTCTTGAACAGCGATAAAAATGGCAGAAAGAAGATAAGTACGGGAAAAAGTGGTTAGAACAACAAAAAACCTTCGAAAGAAGCTAAAAATTAGGAAAAATTAAATGAATGAAATAAAATGAAATAAATAAAAAAAAACATGGCAGAAAGTGGAAGAGAACGAGTGAAAAAGTTGGAATACAGCTAAAGAGTCGAAAAAGAAAGAAAGAAAGAAAGAAAGAAAGAAAGAAAGAATTAAGCTTAGCGCGAAGAAGATGAGAACGAGAAAAAGATGAGAATGACAAAAAAAAAAGGCGAGAAAAAATAAGAATATGAAAAACATTTAGAAGAAACTATTTTTTAATATGACAAGAAAATAAAAATGAGGACAAATGTAAAAACGCTAAAAATGGCGACTTGAAGGCGAAAAAAAAAAAAGAAAAAGAAGTTGCTAAAAAAATAAGAAAAAAAATGGCAACCAGGTAAAAACTATACAAAAACACAGTGGTTGGTTAGTTGATTGAGTTTTATGGCATATCAACCCTTGTGGGTTATTTCATGATAAATCCTGTTCAAATATATATATATTTAATAAGTATGATTTGGAAGCGAATATTTTGTTGTTAATATTTTAGGACATGCCAGAATTTATTTGTTAGAGTCCATTAAATGGTTTTAAGTATTTCTATTTACCACTAATAATTCTAGTCAACACTATTTGTTCGTTTACATATAGATAAATGGTTTTCAGTATAGCGAATGATTAAATAGTTTTAAGTGACCGATAGATTGGACCCTAAGAGGTACTTGTCCAGTCGGTTAGGGGTGTAGAACACAACGACTGCATTTCTGCTGATGGATAATACCTACACCCAAAGATTGTCCCAGATATGACACTAAACAATCTGATAATGAGGCTCCAATAATGCTGGAGCTTTAGAGAATGTGGAGTACTCTTTGATCGCCATTGATAGGATTCAATCACTGGGTCAAATAGAAACGTTTGACATTTAAACTGTGAATAAACAAATGACTTGCGTTAAATTGACTTGTTTGAAATAGAACTGTTTGAACATTTAACTGTATGTTAACAAAGGACTGATGTTTAATTGAATTGCAAGTGATAAATAGCAATACTTGGATGCATTTAACTGTGTGCAAACAAATGATCATTAGTAAATAAAATTATTCGAATAAGATTGAAATAATCGCGGAGGTGCCCGTGGTGTCATGGTTATTGTCGTAGGAAATGGACACGGCGACACGAGTTCAAATCCTGGGGGAGAATGATTGCATTTCACATAGCACTAATACCCTTGGGAAAGGTATGAATCCAATTATTCTCCCTCCAGCTATGGGCAAATAGTAGGGCAGACTAGGTTCTTCAGCCTTGGTGAGGCAACTAGGCTAGGAGAAGGAAAACTCTGAATTCAAACCGGTTAAACTCCGCTTAAAATTGACCTTGTGTCATATCCTGACCGAGCGGAGGGGTTGGTAAATATGAATAAGATTGAAATAAGAAAAACCATTTAACTATGTGCAAAAAAATGAGCTAAGGCTTATTTAAAGATGTAATCTACAAAATATGTTTAGAAATCATATATTTTATGTATATGTATATAAAAGACATTGGCCTAGCGGTTAGAGTGTTTGCCACTGGCCCGGGAGACCTGGGTTCAAACCCAGGTCGAGTCATACCAAAGACTCAAAAAATAGTACTTGATGCCTCCTTGCTTAGCATTATAAGGTATTGATGCCTCCTTGCTCAGCATTATAAGGTATTGATCAAGGGTAAAGTGGAGCAATCCAGGGAAAGGAGTAGCGCCCTCCCCTACATCTTGGTGTAGTAGCTATCGAAAAGGGAACCTTCGGGTTACCCTCGACTATGGTCGCCAACTTTTACTTACTTTATATAAATAGAACTTTAAATAACCCACAACAGTTGATATACCATAAAATCCAAACAAACCAAATCTAACATGTACTACCATTTTCAGCCAGGAAGGACTTGGTTGTAATGACAATGAATTAGTACTCTACATTCCCCCAAAGCTCATTGGGTGCCCCATTCATATGGCCTTGTGCCACATCTAAGCCAAAAGTTTAGTAAATTATTACATTCCCCCAAAGCTCCACGACTGGATCCTCGCTAACAGATAGTTTGGTAGCATATCAAGTACACTCGTTAAGTGAGGGAGCCCTCCCCACCCCTGCAGAAATGCTGTCGGTGGATTCTAAAGCCCCAACGTACTGGTTTGAAAAAAGGCGAAAACGAAAAAAGAGCGGGGTGGGGGCACGAAGAGAGTGAGAAAAAGAAAGAAAGAAACACCAGAAATTAGTTTTTAAAGAAAGAAAAGAAAAGGCGGGAAAAAGCAAGAGAAATAAAAACACCAGGGAAAAAAAAGTCAAGAACAACACAAAATGGTGAAAGGAAAAATCAAGGGGGATAAAAAAATAAAAAAATAAAACAGGGAGGAAAACGAGAAACAAACAAAAAATCAGAAAGAAGGTTTAAAAAAATCAACAAAAGAAAAATCACAAGAAGAAAGCAAAAACGAGAAAAAAGGTGAGATTTCTTTTCTTTTCTTTTCTTTTCTTTCTTTTTTAAACCTGAAGTCAACGAGAAAAACTAAAGAGAAATGATTATATACGCACAAAGTGAATGTAAAAATGGACAAACCGAACCTGACAGAAGTGATATAAGAACGAATGTACATTCAGCAGCCGTAAAGAAATCTTGAGTAATGTTTTTTTTTTTGTCCACCATCTTTAGTTGAGCACGAGTCATCGGCCACTGCCATATAATTCAATGTCCATTAACCACTGACTTATAATACCATAAAGTAAAAAGGTTTCATTACCTATGTCAGCCATTGTGGATCCATTCTGAATTGTAGGTAAGCGACGAGGGCTCCAAACAAGTTTTCTCATTTTTTTTACCTTTTATATTTTCGTTTTATTTCTTTTGATGCTTATTGTAAAGGTGGTTTATCCCTCCTCGTCCTTTTTTATTTATTTATTCGATAATATCATTTACTAACTGTTCGTTTAAGCCATAACATCACGGTTAACACTATTAGAAAAACAAGCCTCGTTCTGTTCATTTTCGAAGGAAAAATTATTTACGTACAGATTGGTTTGTGTACCGAGGATCAGAGTGGAGTATCTGTGCTCTGTGGATAAAAGCAAAATATTACTTCCAGGAGTTTTAAGCAGTAAATTCCTAAGCGTTTTTCTTAGATGTGGCACAAGGCCACCGGTATTTAAGGTATAGTGTATTGGCTAATGTGTTGGATTGTGACGTTGTAATTAACGAGTTGGAACTCCAGTAACACTATTCCGTTCACTTTCGAATTCAAACACTTGAGAAAGGCATGAACCCTATTATCCCCCAACTATGGGTAAAATAGTACTACTACTGTCCTTCTACAAGGATAGCTTTGACATTAAATAACCCGTGAAGGTTGTTATGTCATTAAACAAATAAACCAAATTAAACCATACCGGCATTTAAGATTTTCTTTTGATTATTAAAATAAAAAAAGTAGAATTCAAGTTAATATAACTTACAATAATAATTACTTAAAATTTTAATTATATAACGTGTTTCAATATACAGTGGACTCCTGTGACTTCTAATAAGTCTACTACTATTTATATTGTGGTTTGTTGAGTTGTTTTATTTTACGGCGTACCAACCCTTTTCAGGTAATTTAAAGTTGAATTAAGCCATTTTGATAAATGTTTCAAACAATTCAGTTAAAGTACAGTTTTGTTTACACACAGTTAAATTTCAAAACAGTTCTAATTCAAACAATTCAGTTTAGCATACGTACACAGTTTTTTTATTTACACATACTTAAATGGATAAACAGTTAATTTCAAACAATTCAGTTTAGCGTAATTACAGTTTAGTTCTATTTGACCGATAGATAGGACCATATCAGGTGCTGCCACTCTGGGCCAGAGTGGACCTTGGAGCGATGGCAACAAAAGAGTTCTCCGCATTCCCCAAAGCTCCAGATTTACAAAAGCCTCAACATCAGAATGTTTAATGTCATATCAGGACACTCGTTGAGTGAGTTTTACCCCTCTGCAGAAATGCAGTCAGTGTATACTACAGCCTCAGCTGAACGGGTTCAATAATACTGTATGCATTTTTGTTTCAGATTTTAAAATAGTATGCTATAACAACTATTAATCCAATGCCATAGAAAACCGGCTCATTGGACTAGTGAGTAGAGTGTTCGCCAATGGTCCGAAAAACCGAGGTTCAATCCCCGGTTGGGTCAAACCAAAGACTCTAAAAATGGTACTTGATACCTCCTTGCTTAACATTCAGCAATATAAGGTATGTATTAAGGATAAAGTGGAACAATCCAGGGAAATGAGTAGCGCCCTCCCCTACACCTCGGTGTTGTAGCTAATGAAAAGGGAGCCTTCTGGGCGCCCTCGACTACGGTCGCCATCAGTTGTATATTGACCTCAGACCCGGCCGGGCTGTCAAAATAGAAAATGCACCTGTGTAAATAACAGGTGCATACGGTCGAGGAATATCATAATATAACCTTGACCGTGGACGGGTTGAATGAGTGCGATTTGTGACGCCCACAAGAAGTAGGTGGATGTCGAACTATTATATAACTCGATGCACAAGAAGTTCATTCAGTTGGAGAGAAGATGCGGTAGAGAAAACCAGCACCCAGTGAGGCTGGGCCCCAGGCCCCCGATTGAGCTGCCCAGGAGAACGGGAAAAAACGCTGTTGTGGCCATAGGAATGGGGGTCAATATGTTGCAGTTCTGTTCAGTCTCCAACTCCCTCTCACACACAACCCTTTCAATAAAGTTAGAGGTATATTTTTCTAAAGAACTGTGTCACTCGTCTTTATTGTGTCGTCGTTATGATTCTGCATGCAGATGTATATGTATTATGTGGCTATACAACACATCTTTACATTACTTTTACTATATCTTGGACAACAGTGGAAAATATTTTGGGTAACTACTTATTTGGAGACAAAATTATTCAAAACTGTCTCAAAATAGATGCCACTCATTAATATGATAATGATTTATAATTGAGACAAGAAATAAAAAAGATTGCATGTCCTGGAAGTTGATATAATCACAATTTAAAAAAATCTTTGATTTGATGTCTCTACCTCAAAGGATGCATTTTCACAAAAAAATGAAAGGAACTCGAATATATATATATATATAGGTATACTGAAAAACAAAGGGTTAACCCCTGAGATTGAATGGTCTATTTTGAAAAAATCAAATACTCCAAATAGTTTTGACGGTAGATGCAATTTGTGCTTAGAAGAGAAAATACAAATAATGACGTATAAATTGCCTGAAAAGTTATTAAATAAGAGATGTGAATTAATAGCTAGATGTAGACATAAGACAAAATTTAAACTATAGAATAACTTTTTTTTTAAATCATAGAAATAAATAGTGAAACAAGGAAAAAAACGTATCCAATATACGCACATGGAAAAAAAAGTTGGCACAGGAAATTGAATCGAATTTGATATAAATATTAATATTTCCCTTGCAAAAATTCATTACATTAATAAAGCACATAAAAGTTATTTATCGAACTTAACAAGAAAAGAAAATGAATAAAATAGAATAAATAAAAAGGTTAAATTACCATAATTCCAACTGACGGAAGAATTTTGAAAATAAAATAAATAGGCAAATAAAAAAACGAAATTTTAAAAAAACGAGGAGGTAACTCTTCACCTCTCTCCCTTCCCTTCCCCCCCGTGTCTATTCTTTTTTATTTATCCATTGGATCTGAAGAAGTCTTGTTATATTTTTCTTCGTGTTTTTGATTTACATCAGAAACGCAAAACAGGATGGAAATAAATTTATAATCTTAAAATAACCGGTCTTTGTTTTTTTCTTTAAAGAAAGTATATATATATATTTATATATATTTATGTGTGTGTGTGTGTGTGTGTGTGTGTGTGTGTGTGTGTGTGTGATGTACTTCCTCCTTGCCTTCGATGTATGAGAGGCACGAAGATTTTCGTTAGTTCTCATGCCTGTGTCACATATTGCATTTCAAAGCACAAGTTCACAGGTATGGCAAACAGAAAAGTTATTAGAGGATCTATCATCATTCGCCTTCTTTCTGAATACTTTGAGATACTGGAGTTTGGTTTGGTTTGGTTTGGTTGATATGGCATATCAACCATTGTAGGATATTTCATGCCAAAGTTAAACAGTTCTAAGTATTGCGATCTATAACTAACCATTAAATTAAACATCAGTCATTTGCTTCCATACTGTGAAATAATCAAACATTTCTGTTTCAAGAAATTCATTTTAGCATTAGTAATTTATTTGCTCACAATTTAAATTTCAAACAGTTCTATTCGATTTATATATAAGAGTCTATCAGGTGCTACCATTTCTGGTCAGAGTAGACCTGGGAGTGATGGCAATGAAGGGGTACTCCGCATCCCCCAAAGCTCCTGATTACTTAATGACATATCTAGGACACTCATTGGGAGGTTCTTACTCCTCTGCAGATATGCAGTTTGAATAGTCTACAGCCTCAGCAGATCTGACGGGAGATGCGGGAAATGGTTCGTCAAAGTTTTTGATGGTTTATAGAACCGTATTTTATAGATTTTAAATGATTTAAGCGTTAATTTTGAATTACACACACACACACACACACACACATATATATATATATATATATATGCAGGTTTGATTAAATAATAAAGACACATTAAGTCTATGTAATTTTGTTAAGATCTTTTAAAGTTTTCTGATAAATG
This sequence comes from Sepioteuthis lessoniana, assembly GCA_963585895.1. Taxonomy (NCBI): domain Eukaryota; kingdom Metazoa; phylum Mollusca; class Cephalopoda; order Myopsida; family Loliginidae; genus Sepioteuthis; species Sepioteuthis lessoniana. The sequence continues at coordinate 6,657,725 of OY757937.1, forward strand.
TCTTGGTTTTAGGTTGGAGTTGGTGGAAGAATTTACCAAAATTGTCTCGAGCACTCTCAGACCTTTCCTAGGCCATCAACAGAGGTTGTTTGCAGGTATAAAGCGCTTGGTATAAATTTTGGTAAATTTATCCACCAATTCCAACCTGGAACCAAGACATTTCTCAGTAAACTTGAAAGGATCTTAATAAAATTATATAGACAAAATGCGTCTGTATTTTTTAGTCAAACATACTTAAATGAAAAACTGCCGTCCACTCACACACACCCATATATATATATATATATATATAGACACAGAGAGAGATACAGAGAGAGGGTGTTCAGGTCCTTTTTTTTATTTTTGCTTGCTTTTTTTATTAACTTTCGTGTGTTAAATAACCAGAACCCATCCAGGTAGAAGAACAGTGTAAAAATATATAAAAATTAGGAAAAGTTGTACAACAAGAAAAGTTGGCTGTTTATGACAAGAAAAATTGGCCGTTTGATCAATGAACTTTTCCTAATTTTTATATATTTTTACACTTTTTATACATCCATCTACACTCAACATCCCTAATAAAACCCCTCACAGTCCTGATGATGGTTCAGCAGAACCGAAACGCTATAGTGTCGACTGACTTTGTTTCTCTATAAATCCCCACTTTCTATTTGGATTACTTGTTGTCAATTTTTCTTTATATATATATATATATATATATATATATATACCATGGTATTTTACTGATTTAAAATGTTTTTCGCGTTATATATATATATATATATATATATATATATATATATATATATATAACACAAAAAAAATTTAAATCAGTAAAATACAATGCTATATAAACAAAAATGCCAAAAATAATAATATTTCAACTAAATGGTTGTATTTCACTGGAGTTTGAGTGACAGCAAATCTCTTCTTGTTTCCAGAACTGTTCTCAGTATTCTGACCGATCTTATCGAGGCTGTCAGGCTGGTTTTGATTCTTTCTCTGATTTTCAATTCTTCGAGTCATTTTTTTTTTCAAGTTTTTATGGACCGTTCTAAGCTCATCATTAATAATCGGAATCACCGTCACCTTTTTCTCAGCTTTTGTCTTTTTTTTTGTTTAGTTTTAGGAGGAGGTCATCTTTTTATTTATTTTTTTTTTTTTTTTGGCTCTCTAGCAAAATCCAAGAATTTGTCTATAGTTATTATTGTTTGTTTATTATTTGCCTATTTTGTCAATTATTATTATTATTATTATTATTATTATTATTATTATTATTATTATTATTATTATTATTATTTTTCTATTATAATTATTATTATTATTCATTATTTGTCAATTATTATTATTATTATTATTTACTTATTATTTGTCTATTATTGCTATTATTTGTTTATTATTTGCCTATTTTGTCAATTATTATCATTATTATTATTATTATTGTTATTATTATTCATTATTATTAATATTATTTGTCTATTATTATTATTATTCATTATTTGTCAGTTATTATTATTATTATTTACTTATTATTTGTCTATTATTGTTATTATTCTTTGTTTATTATTTGCCTATTTTGTCTATTATTATTATTATTATTATTTTTATTTGTCAATTATCATTATTATTTATTTATTATTTGTCTATTATTATAATCATTTATTCATGATTTGTCAATTATTTTTATCATTTATTGATTATTTGTCTATTATCATTATTATTATTATTATTATTTGTCTATTATTTTTTTCAATTATTATTATTATTTATTCATTATTTATCTATTATTATCATTTATTTATTATTTGTCTATTATTGTTATTATCATTTGTTTATTATTTGCCTATTTTGTCTATTATTATTATTATCATTATTATTATTATTATTATTATTTGTCGACTATCATTATTTTTTATTCATTACTTGTTAATTATTATTATTATTATTATTATCATTGTTAATATTTGTTTATTATTTTTCAATTATTATTATTATTTATTTATTTATTATTTGTCAATTGTTATTAGTATTTAGTAATTATTTCGTTCTCAATCCTTCCACTGAAGTTCGCTAAAACAGCAACACCCAATAAATGTCAAGTTTTTCTTTTTTCGTTTTTAGCTTTATCCCCGGGCTTCTCGCCAGAATTCGGTGATCTGTAAGTATTTGAAGGTTTCAGAGAATTTAATCCTTTTCATTTTCTAGGACGGGTTCAGTTTTGTGCATATATTGTTATAATTTTAATCTCTTGCACAATTCCCAGTAGACCACCATTCCCACCCACTCATGCATCGTCTTGTATTCCTTTTGTGCAAGTCAGCTGTATTTGCTTATTATGTGTTTAAATGTATCATCTCTGACACCATATAACCCACATTTGCGTATTATCAATTTTCATCTGAATAAAATTGATCCTTATCACATTGTTTTTTGTTGGTTTTTTTTTTTGGTTTTTTTTGCTGCTACAAAAAGAAATTCAGTTTCTCTCTTCAGGTATACTCTTCTTAGCCATGTCCAGATCTTCTCATATGTAATCTCCCAAATTTGTCACTTGAAGTATCCGTATAGTTGTTTTTCATCCCATTTTTCTCTTTTAGATATTGTTTTACGTTGGGTATCACCCACCTTTTTCCATACAATGAACTAGTCCATCGTCTATATATAGCAGTAGCTACTAATACCAGCAGTCTAGAAGGTGAAGAGCAGCTTCTTATAGGAATAGTATTAGAGCGTTGGAGACTGGAGATCGCAATAGATCACCTTACTTGCTACCGTAATAACGGAAGCCAATACTATCGTTGGACTATATCTTTATTCTGTATTCACTAATCCTATGTTCTTGTCTACTAATAGTCTCTCTATTATATATACTTTTTCCTGAAAATATATCTCTATTTCCTCTCATATCGTGGTTTGTCCCTTTATTTAATATTACAAGCGTTCACTAACTAGAACGCAACAGTTTTACTGTTTGTCCTTGTATTGAAATTGCTATTAATGACTGCTGTAATTAGTATTTTTTTGCTATTTTTAGTGTCCTCTTAGAGTACTTGAATTATTGCATCTGCGTTGTACTCAGTATTGGCACCTTATTTTCTTTACACATAGTCTTTCTATATCATCTTTTTGAGCGCTTACCCAGTCATCTGGTGCAGTAGGATACACCTACTGCTTCTCTACAGAGGGTTAAGTCCCTCCCCCTAATGAGTGTCCTGGATATGACACTAAACGATCTGATGGTGAGGTTCCAGTAATGGTGGAGCATTGGGGAATTCGGAATACTCCTTCATTGCCATCGCTCCCAGGTACACTCTGATCCGAAGTGGTAGCACCTGATAGGATCCTATCTATCGGTCAAATAGAACTAAACTGCGTACTAATATTAAACTGAATTATTTGAAATGGAAATGTTTTTCTTGCTAAACTGAGTTGTTTGAAGTGGAACTGTTTTTGACATTGAAACTGTACTTACGTTAAAATGAATTGTTTAAAATAGAACTTGACATTTAACACTGCGTAAACAAAATCTATACTTATACGGAACTGAATTGTTTGTATTAGAACTGTTTGACTAAACTGAATAGCTTGAAATAGAAAAGTTTTTGACAATTAAATTATGTACTCATGCTTAACTGAATTGTTTGAAATAGAATTGATTATTTGTATAAAAATGGATTTAGCGTTAAATAACCTAGAAGTGTTTATATGCCATAAAACCAACCAACTAAATGTTGTATAGTCGTAATACAATTACACGTATACATATATATGCAGAAACATAATCAACAATAATGACGACTTCAATGAACGAACGAACACACTTCTTTATAAAAATATATCTCTCTCACTTTATTCTCGAAAGGGTTGATGTTTCTTGTGTGGAAGAGGTGACTTGGAGACGGGGACAGACTGCTACATATTGACCCAAAGTTCCTCTTACCATAGCAGCACTTCTTTCTCATTTTGGCTGGGCTGCTCAACCGTGGATCACTGTGTGCCCAAAGCCCTCTGTCTGCCGCTGGCTCTCACTCCGGCACCTTGTCCCCAACTGACTCCAACTGCAACTGGAACTGACCCAAGCCGTCTGTGGCACCAGGTTATATAATTGTCTTACGTAAACCTGCTTCCGCTGTTCCTCCGCTTATTTACACAGATGCATCTCTTGATTGACGGCTCGGTCGAGGGTCAGTATATAACATAACCAATTCTTTTAATCAAGTTTGCGGGATCCTATAGTAGAACATTTTAAAGTCTCTCAATTCCATGGGTACATTTACCCCTTGTTTATACATGTGTTGATCTATATATAGTATGTCGTCAGTTCCTCTAGTTCTCTTACAGTATCCTTTCTGTTCTTCTGGAAATGGTTCACTGTATTTAAGCGTGGGATAAAATTCTTCTCTAATCTGTGCAGTTCGAATTTTCTACACCGTAGGTAAACATATTATTGGTATGTTGGTGCTAAAGATGGTTTCTACTGCAAGAATATACCCCTTCACTATCTGTTTGATATTCTTGCTTCTTTTAGGCATTTATCAGTTGCTGAGACAATTTATAGTGTATGAATTTTTGAAAACCAGAATACATGATTTTAACATAAAAATAAACCTTCCTCAAAACACCGCTTTAATATAGGATGGAGAGATTTGGGATAGCACACAAATACCTAAATCCACAGAGTCGAGAATCCTGGTTACGGCACCAATATAAATTCAAAACTTTCCCATCAAAATACGTCATATTACTAATCGACGCACAGCTCAATTCAACCCCAAGGCGAAATCTCACTCTCTACATAGCTGGGTGTTTACAATTCGAAAGTGTCCCTAAGAAAGACAGCTTCAATCGTAGATCGTCCTGCTTGATATTTCAAAAGTGTGATGATTCTTATATGCCAAAGAAGCGGGTGTTTCCCAAATCGGTAAGTCGTGGTAAGCTTCTCTCATGATGAATGTTCTGAACAGCATAAGTCGATCTCTTCTCCGAAAGAACAATTATGTCAGTTGATTAAATATAAACAGTTTAATAACAGTATATCAATTGAAATACAATATTGGCCTAATGAGTAGAGTGTTCGCTAATGGCCCGGGTGACCGGGGTTCAATCCCAGGTCGAGTCATACCAAAGACGCTTAAAATAGTACTTGATGACGCCTTGCTTAACACATTATAAGGTACGAATTAAGGGTAAAGTGGAGCAATCCAGGGAATGGAGTTGCACCCTCCACAACACTTCGGTGTAGTAGCTACTGAAAAGAGAGCCTTCGGGTCACTCTCGACTAAGGTCACCAACTTTACTTACTATATGGTATATATAGTCATACAAAACAGAATATAGTGTCTGGACTGGCTATATGTGTGCCTGTCTTAAGTTAACTTAAAACTTTGTAAAATGCTGGAGTCATTCACTGATGAGTGTAGAGGATTGAGAGAGTTTTCTTTCGACTGGCTCCTAGAAATATGTGTGAGCTCCGTTTGTCTCAACAATGATGGATTAGTACTCACTTCAGTCAAAACGCCAACTAAGCTCGTGACGAAAAACTCTGTCGTTAAATATACATTCCTTCATAATCCAAATTTATTCCCACGCTGAAAATAAATCCTAAATCAGCTATTGTTCAAATTAAGTTCATGAGTCACGTTACCTATACATCTTGGCTAAAAACAATATTCCAATATTGTCAGCCCGTGGCACTTACTTCTAGCCAGCTTCGAAATCTATAACACGGTTCGAACTTCTCGCTCTAAGGGGTCACACCTGGTCTTCTCAACAATCAACCTGTTCTTTGGGAAAACTGCAAAAAATCGAATGTTCACATTAACCTAATCCAGACAGCCGTGGAAAAAATTATAAATAAGATATTCTTAAAATCATGTTAACCCTTCTTAATTACAATCAGTCAACCTCCTTGCAATACGCAAAGATGAAAGTCTAAAAACTGAAACATTTAACGTTGACAAATAGTTCAATAAAAAAAAACCATCTTCCAAAGCCATTGAGCTTTTTTTATTTTTATATATTTTCATACAGTCAGGTTTAATTCCAGTTTTTCCTAATCATTCCCGTGTGATTACGTAAGAAACGGTTACTGTAAACGCGTAATAACATCAACGGCCGAAAGTAAACGCGTTTTTTTTAATCACAAACTGCACACCAAAAATGAAAATTAACGTCCAATGTAGTCTCTGCTCTTAATTGATCGGGCATATATATATATATATATATATATACATATAATTCTCTTAATACCTTGTTCGGTGGCAAAAGCTGCTTGGTAGTGCCAGGAGTGCCAGTACCGCCTTGAGCTACCGAAACTGTGTTATCACCCCTGGTTGGCGGCTGATGAGGGCAGGGTCTCGCACGTGCTTTCACACGTTGTATGATGAAAATACCAACCCACTACAGGAGCAGTATACGACACAAGTTTAATTTTAAGCGTAATTTAACAGATTTAGATTCAGTTTTCATTTACCAGGACAGGTTGCCTTACCATGTTTAAAGAGACCAGTCTGTCCTACTATTAACCCATTGCTGGTGAATTCATACTTTTCCCAAGGGTATTAGTGCTATGTGAAATTCAAACAGCCTTGACCAGGGTTTGAACTTAGGCCATCGTCTACATTTTCTTCAATAGTAAGTATTTCACCACGTACAATGCCAATATATATATATATATATATATATATATATATATATATATATATATATATATATAAAAGGATCATTAAATAAGTTTCCAGACTTTTTTCGTATGGGCACTTTTATTGATAGTACACACATGAAACTCTAACCCCCTTCGAAGTGAGCTCCGCCGGCTATAATTCACTTGTTCTACCGTTCCAACAACTTCTGGAAGGCCCCATGGAACTCCTCTTATGGGAGCGTGTCAATGACCTCCGTCACAGCCTCTATCATCTCTTCAATTGTCTCATAACGAGAGCCTCTGAGCTTAGGGAATAACCAAAAGTTACAGGGAGCAAGGTCTGGACTATAGGGAGGCTGAGGAACTGTCTTGATGCCCATCTTGGTCAAATAGTCTGTGACAAGGATGGAGGTATGGACTGGTATATTGTCCAGCTTGAAATGCCACTGACCCGATTTGAAGAGTGCTGGTCTCTTCCCAGGGAATTTCTTGCTGAACTCCCTTAAAACCTCAACATAGTAACCTTAACCCTAACCCTTTGGCCAATCAACTTAGGTGTTTTGACTTCCTTACTCCTCCCACACGTCTTATCATCTCTCACAAACTCCCTGCCTTCCTTGAATGTCTTATGCCACTCAAAAACTGATGCTCAATTCATGCAAGATCCTCCAAAAGCATTCCATACGTTTCTGTGGCATTTTTTCCAAGTTTTAAACAGAATTTTATTGCATGTCGTTTTTCTAAAGTGTCCTCACATCCATATTGCATTTTTGAAATTCACCCACTGTGACAATCAGGTTTTAGTAGGGTGTATTCCAATTGCTGCTGTAGCTTTTCATTTAAATCTGAAATCATAAAAATTGGTCAGTCATCTCATAAGATGTATAGCAATAACAGAGTGAATTTTCAAGAGTCTATATCAATTTTAAATGCCTGTACAAAAAAGTCTGGAAACTTATTGAAGGGGGAGTAATGGCTAAAGTGCTGAACAAATATCGCGATTAAGTTCAATTTCAAATACCCTTTGGAAAAAATGAACCCCCTTATCCCTTGAGCTTTGAGTTAGATATTCCTCTGCAAGGATGGCTTTGTCATTAAATAACCATCGAGGGTTGATGTGCCAAGAAAGCAAACCATACTATATTTGTGAGCAGACTTTTCTTAATTAAATTTTAAATTTTGAAATTAGAGAATTTGAAGCTTTTTACTCACGATACAATTTTTAACACAAGTCGGAAAATCAAAGTCTACTTCACTCCTGTCCCTCTTCCCTTTTCTCACTTCTTTTCTTCTTCATTTTTTGTCTCTTCTTTTCTTTGTCTTCTTTTTCCTCATTTCTTTTCTTCCTCTTCTTTTTTCTTTTTGCCTTTTCATCCTTTTCTTTTTCTTTCTATCGTCTTTTCTCTCTCCTTTTTTCTCACTTCTTTTCTTCCACTTCTTTTTTTCTGTCTTCTTTTCTTCCTCTTCTTTTTTGCTCTGTTCTTTTCTCCCTCTTCTATTTTTTCTCGTCTTTTCTTCCTCTTTTTCTCTTTTCTTTTTTCTCATCTTTTTTCTCTTCTTTTTCTCTCTTTTTTTTCTCTTCTTTTTTCTCTTTTCTTTTTTCCTCTTCTTTTTTCTTCTTTTTTCCTTCTTCTTCTTCTTGTTCTTCTTCTTTTTTTCTGTCTATTTTTTCTTCCTCTTCTCCCTTCTTTTCTTCCTCTTCTTTTTTCTCTTTTCTTTTCTTCCTTTTCTTTTTCTCTCTTCTTTTCTTCCTTTTCTTTTTCTCTCTTCTTTTCTTCCTCTTCATTTTTCTCTCTTCTTTTCTTCTTCTTTTTCATTCTCTTCTTCTTTTGTCTTTCTCCTTTTTTCTGTCTTTTTTCTTCCTCTTCTCTTTCT
>OY757937.1:6668721-6761221 GCA_963585895.1 Sepioteuthis lessoniana
ATAGATAGATAGATAGATAAAAATGAACAAAATTAAGTAGATAGAGACGTAGATATATATGAATCACTTGAATTAATTGTAAAATGAAAACACAGATAGATAGATAGATAGATAGATAGATAGATAGATAGATAGATAGATAATCAAAAATAGGTCGATAGAGAGAGAAAGAGTAAATGAGAAAGAGAGAAAGATAAACAGTGAAAATAGATAGATAGATAGGAATCATTTGAATTAAATGGGAAATTAACACAAGGGACATGAATATATATATATATATATATATATATATGTGTGTGTGTGTGTGTGTGTGTGTGTGTGTGTTCATGGATGGATGGATGGATGGATGAATGAAAAACAGGGTATTCCAAGGATGATTTTATTTGTAATTAAATCAATTGATAACGTTAAACTTATCGGTTTTTTTTCATTTTACTTCATCATCAGGGCTATGTTAATCTTCTGAATTTTTAAACAAAACGAAAAAAAAGAGAGAGAAAACCCATAGCATTCTAATACCGTTAGTAGCGTTCTGTTTCAAATATATATGACGTAATTAGTATTCGAAATTACTTTTCAAGCGTGACGTATTTTGTGGATTTTTCCTTGTGAAATCAGGCAAACCATTCAAGAATTATTGTGGTTTGTTATTTACTCTTGACTCATTTAAACATTATTATGTGTGCTGGGGTCTCATAAGATATTTTCCAAAATGATAAATGTAAAATATTCCATATCATCATTACATAAAATACAAGGGGATTGCTGATAAGTTCTTAGCACAACCAAGATGAGAATGACTTTTATATTCATTCATTTTAATTGAATTAAAAAAAAGATTTAAAAACTTTTGCAAAGGTAGCTGAACTGTGGAATGAATATAAAAAGACAATTTGCATATTTTGTGGCTGTTGGTTATTCTTTAGCTGGTTGAGCTGAGAACTTTTCAGCACTAATTATAATTTATATTGAAGGAAATATAACTCAGAAGACGAAGGATGCTACCCACAACTTGATAATATTATTCAGCTAATGTTTCCCAACCGGTGGACTGTTAGTTATAAGAAAACATTTGGAGTTACAATAAAATTGTTTACTTTCTCAAATTTCAGCTTTGTGCATTTTTTTTTTTAATTTTAAGAATTATAAAATTATTTTATTTTAAAATCAAAAATTTTCCATTCTGTTTTCTGATGAACTGAATCTGAATTATTAGCAGGTTTGAAACCTTTTCAGGACTGATAAAGATTTTGGTGAAAATCTCTTGGTGTACCATATCCATATACATGAATATAGGAAATGTACACCGAACGTTCATATATATATAACGTAGAACATAGGAATCTCGAAATTCGAAAAACACTTACGACTTCTCAGTTAAGGTACGAAACCTTTTATTACCTTTGGCTTTTTCATCTACCCCCGCCCCATCTCGTGCAGCACCCGCCAAAAGGCCTCGGGAGCTAGCGAAATCCAACCGTCTTCTCCCGAGGCAGGTATCAACTCTACTGACTTTTTCAAAATCCCCAAATCCTCCGTGCGCTTCCGGTGCGTGACGTCATTCGCACTCGCTGGCCCCCGTTTTCCCATCTGGGCTATTGTGACATCTCTGAGTGACACTCCGCTCTTCGCGCGCGCGCGTGAACTCCTGTGTTAATGTTGCACCTAAGTAACCCATGCACTGAGCCGAAAGGTTCTCAGCCTAACTAAACCCAAAGGCATAAAACGAAATCCCTCGGCCATTATATTACATTGGAAACAAAATGAACAATTAGATTTAATTATCTGATAAGGATACAGAAGAATTTATAAAGACAATTGAAGCTTAAAGAAACAAAATCTCCGTAGTTTTAGAGAAATTGTTAAGAATGTAATCAATTATCCACTTAACCGAATTTTAACCGAATTGTTCAAAAACGTCAAAATAGATGACATTCTGTCCTTCTTACGAGAGACAGGGTTGAACGAAATAATATGACGAATTAAAACTGGTTAATCATGTGCAAACAAATGAAATCCTGTTTATAGAAACTTTTACCTACTTAGTATTCGTTCAGAAATCCTTGGTTGAATATATATACATATAGACAGAATTTGGCGTTAGATAACTGTTGTCGGAGTCTTACCCATCTTACCATAATGGACTCTTCTCACCGTTATTAGTACTGAGAGATTTCGCTGCCAGAGAGGCAGATCAATATTGGTGTTATCCGAACAGTACGACACTTTTTACCTTTTCTCTGTAACTCATATATATATATATGAGCATTTGTGTGTATAGAGTCAAATATATATATATATATATATATATATATATATATGTAACCCTGGAAAAAATATAAGAACACCCTCAAAAATGAAAAAAAAGATATTGTTTACAGTTTTTAAATTATGAAAATCAGATATATGAAAGATAAGGCATAAACACTATTAAATTTAAAATATGAAAAAATTTCAATTCATTTTTTTATATGTATATTAGCATTTATGCTTGATTTAAAAAATTTGTTTTGACATAAATATAAGACCAATTAGCTTAACTTTTGAATATAAAGGCATTTTTTTTAATATTTAGTATTTTATAGATCCTTTTAAAAAAAGGCCTAGTGCCACACTTGCCCGTTAGGTGGGGCGAGCAAGAAATACCGCAGATCAATATAGGTGTTATCCGAACAGTACGAGACTTCTTACCTTTTCAATGTAACTCTATCTTTCTTGTGTAATATAATCTGTTATCTAATATCCGTGTTTGCATTTTCATTAGTGACCCTTTCCGGGGCCTCAACAATAACCTACAAAGGTTGATACGCCATAAAATCCAAATAACCAACAAACTACATTTCAAAATCTATCTCTCTGCGTCTGGATTCATTATTACAAATTTAAAAACGAAATAGAAAAATCTCCTTTCTCTTACTTTTTTTAAGAAGGCGTGTTATTGAAAAATATTAAAAGTGGGCGAAAATGAAAAAATAATTGATGAAATCAAACTGATTTAGATTTGGGATCTTGTAACGATAAGTTGAAGAAACCAGGTCATTATTTGATAGTCGTTTAATTCGAAGTAATGCAAGATTCAACAATATTTCTATGCAGTTTGTTATGTATACTAATAAATATTTTAGAATCTTAAAATTAAAACTACGTGGTGCCTTCAATAAGTTTCCAGACTTTTTGGTACAGACATTTAAAATTGTAGAAAATTCAGTATCTTTTTGCTATACATCTTATGAGATGACTGTCCAATTTTTATGATTTCAGGTTACAATGAATAGCTACGGCAGCAATTGGAATACACCCTATTAAAGCCTGGTTTTCACAGCTGGTGAATTTCAAAAATACTATCTGGACGGGAGAACACATCAGAAGAACGATATGCAATAAAATTCTGTTTTAAACTCGGAAAAAATGCCACAGAAACGTATGGAATGCTTCAGACTGCTTTGGGAGCATCTTGCATGATTCAAGGAAAGCAGGGAGTCTTTGAGGGATGATGAGAGGCGTGGGAGGAGTAAGGAAGTCAATACACCAGAGTTGATTGGCCAAAGGGTTTGGGTTAGGGTTACTATGTTGAGGTTTTAAGGGAGTTCAGCAAGAAATTCCCTGGGAAGAGACCAGCACTCTTCAAATCGGGCCAGGACAATGCACCAGTCCTCAACTCCATCCTTGTCACAGACTATTTGACCAAGATGGGCATCAAGACAGTTCCTCAGCCTCCCTATAGTCCAGACCTTGCTCCCTGTGACTTTTGGTTATTCCCTAAGCTCAGAGGCTGTCCTTATGAGACAATTGAGGAGATGAAAGAGTCTGTGATGAAGGTCATTGACACGCTCACATAAGAGGAGTTCCATGGAGCCTTCCAGAAGTTGTTGGAACGGTAGAACAAGTGCATTGCAGCTGGAGGAGATTACTTCGAAGGGGACTAGAGTTTCATGTGTGTACTATCAATAAAAGTGCCCATCCGAAAAAAAAGTTTGGAAACTTATTTAATGATCCTCGTATGTTTAGTTTTTAAATTGGGTTTCATTTAAGCATTTCTCTCATGCCTATTTCTGAAATCTATGTGTTCATAAATACGTTTTTAATCGATCTTAAAGGTTATCCGATATCATTTTTATCTCACTCCGCAAAATACAAAAAAAAATCAAAATATTTTCTAAATTAAATTTCTTTTCTAAGCAACAACTATGTTATTTTATTTGATATAAAGATAAAATTAAATATGATGATTATTCTTCTTGAAAAAGGAAAAATAATTTATACCTACAATTAGGACGTAATTTTTAATTAGAAATAATTTTAAAATTCATTAAATAAAAATTTTGAAAAATAAACTTCAAATCTCAATGCATAAACATGATTTTTTTTAAAATTTTAACAATTTCTTAATTCTTGAGAGCAATATTGAACAAGTCCTGGCGACAACACCCCACAAAACACCAACTATACGACCATTTGCCTCCCATCACGAAAACTATACAAGTTAGACGAACCACACATGCAGGACACTGCTGGAGAAGCAAGGACGAGCTCATAAGTGATGTACTCCGATGGACCTCCACATATGGCCGCGCAAAAGCAGGACGACCAGCTCGAACTTACATACAGCAGCTATGTGAGGACACAGGATGTAACCCTGAAGACCTGCCAGAGGCGATGAATAATAGGGAGAAGAGGCCAGAGAAGGTCAGGTATATCCGTGATGGCGGCACGACATGCTGATGATGATGATAATGATTCTGGAAAAAGTTTAAATTTACTGGAAATTTGGAGGAAAATGTTTAAATTTACTGGAAATTTGGAGGAAAATATTTAAATTTACAGCAAATTTGGAGGAAAATGTTTAAATTTACTGCAAATTTGGAGGAAAATGTTTAAATTTACTGCAAATTTGGAGGAAAATGTTTAAATTTACCGCCAATTTGGGGGAAAAGGAATTAATTGTTAAAAGAAAAGAATAAAGAATAAATTGAACAGTTTGAATACATTTTGAAACAGAACGCTATCAATGATAATAAAACGCTAAGAAATTATCGCATTTTTTCGTTTCATTTTTTCACTTGAAAATAATTTTTCTGATGATAAAACATTGCCCTAAAGATGGCTTTAAAAAAATTAACATTGGCTTATTATTCATATGTAATGAAAATACATCTTCCAAATATCTTTTTCTTCCATATTTTCATATATTTTCAGATAGATAGATAGATGGTTAGTTGTTTTGTTTTACGCCGAATTAAATTTCAAACAATTCAGTTTAGTATAAGTATAGTTTTTTGTTTAAAAACAGTTAAAAGTCAAAACAGATCTATTTCAAACAATTCAGTTTAGCATAAGTACGCAGTTTCAATGTCGAAAAACAGTTCTATTTCAAACAATTCAGTTTAGCATAAGTACACAGTTTAGTTCTATTTAAAAACAGGTCTATTTCAAAACGTTTAGCATAGGTACGCAGTTTAAATGTCAAAACTCTTCTATTTCAAACAATTCAGTTTAGCATAAGTCCAGTTTAGTTCTTTTTGACCCATAGATAGGACCTTATGAGTTACTACCACTCCGAACCAGAGTGGACCTGAGAGTGATAGCAGTGAAGGGGTACTCTGCATTCCTCAAACCTCCATCATTACTGGACCCTCACCCTCAGATTGTTTGGTGTCATACCCAGGACCCTAGTTAGGTTTCCCCTCTGCATAGAAGCAGTCGTTGTATTCAACAGCCCCAACCGACTGAACAATTAACATGTATATATAGATGTAAACAGAGAGACACTCACATAGATATTTCTGATTTCTGTTCAACTTCGAGTTCAATGTGTGTCGTATTATCCAAAATTTTAAAAGTCGTATGATATTATTACACAACCAATTACATATGAAGCAGGCCCTGTCATAATTCAGGTTTTTCTTTTCTTTTTCTTTCTTTTCTTTTTTGGAAAATCTGTGCGGCCAGCGTGACTTGAAATATTTATATTTTCTCTGCCGAAATTGAAAAAAAAAATGTTCTTGAGTTAATTTTTATGTATTTGTTTGTTTATTTATTTTGTGAGTGTTTAAAAAGACAAAGTCGCCAGTCGTTAAAAACTGAAGACTGAGAGCTTTTCCTCCCGAAGTAGAAAAAAATAAGTTTTTTTTTTTTTGGAATATTTATGAACTTGTGTGTATTACGGTTTATTTTTACGATTTTCTCATTTGTTGAAATAAATCATTTAATGAAATTGTTGAATGAAATAATGATTTCAACTTATTTCATCTTCTCAATTTACTCGAGTTTTGATATTTGTTGAAGTTTAACTGTTTTTTTATCATATTTACCAACCCCTCCGCTCGGGTTGGATATGACACAAGGTCAATTTTTAAGCGGAGTTTAACAGGTTTCAATTCAGAGTTTTCCTTCTCCTAAACTAGTTACCTCACCAAGGTTGAAGAACCTAGTCTTTTCTACTATTTACCTATAGCTGGAGGGAGAATAATTGGATTCATACCTTTCCCAAGGGTATTAGTACTATGTGAAATGCAATCAGTCTCGTCCAGGATTTGAACTTGTGTCGCCGTGTCCATTTCCTACGACGATAAACATTACACCACGGACACCTCCATTTTTTTTTCCAATTTATTTCGTATTTTCCTCTCGCTCATATTCTTTCCTTTCTTTTTCTCCTTTTTTTTTTGCGGGAGCGGGGAATTACAATTAATTTGTTGCCTAAATAGAACTTGATACCGTGAAGTATTTGTCGCTGCCTCCCACCAGACACGACTTGACACAAGGTCAAAAGCCCGAAGGCCGATTAAAGTGGGGATAAAGGGGAGGGGAAGGTCGGGAACGAGCCGAGACTCGAACCCTGCTGGTCAATGCTGCTCATCGGCTCACTTAGTGTAATGTGAGCCTGATGAGGCAAGCAGTTTCACGAACCCAAATGTGGGTCCGGGCACGTATGCCAGTTTGCGGCTTAAACTAGACGCATGGTCTAGTGCCGTCCAAGGGGGATAAAGGAGACAAAAATGCAGTTCGCCCACCCGAAGGTAGCCTAGTCGGAACTAGGTGCCTAATTAAAGGCCCCAAGTCTGCCATTGTTCCTTTTCCAGGGCCACGCTCCGGACCGAAGTCCAGAACAGGCCCCGGGGCGCACTCGGCATTATACGGTACAGATCAAGAGTAAACTGGAACAATCCAGGGAATGGAGTAGCGCCCTCCTCTGCACCTCGGTGTAGTCGCTATTTAAAAGAAATCCTTCGGGTCGCCCTTAACAACGGTCGCTAAATTTACTTCTATTTACCCCTTGTGCTATGACGACTGCATAAAGAAAAGGTTTGATTTTTTTTTTATTTGAAGTTCAAGCTGAAACATTTCGTGACACTCCTCTACAATTCATATTGATAATCATCATCATCATATCGTGCTGGCAGCACGGATATCCCTGACCCTCTCTCGCCACTCCTCCTTATCGTTCATCGCCCTAGGTAGGTCTTCAGGACAACAACCTGTATCCTCACATAGCTGCTGAATGTACGTTCGAGCTGGTCGTCCTGCTTTTGCGCGTCCATGTGTGGGGATCCATAAGAGTACATCTCTTATGAGTTCATCTCTGCTTCTCCAGCAGTGTCCTGCATGTCTGGTTCGTCTAACTTGAATAGTTTTCTTGATAGGGGGCAGGTGGCCGTACAGTTGGTGTCTTGTGGGGTGTTGCTGCCAGGACTTGTTCAGGATTGCACGCAGCATTCTTGTGTAATTGCCATCTAGTTTCTTCTCCAGCCGTTTTGTTAGCGTCCATGTAGTGCATCCATATAGCAGTATCGATGTGACCGCTGCCACTAATTTATATCCTCGACTGGTTTCTCGATTCTTTGTTTAAATGGAATATCAGCCTTCGCAGGTTATTTCATGTCAAATCCATCTTTGTAAAAGAACAGTATAGGAAAATAAAGAAGTTTCTCGTTTTGCAAGTTTTTGTACGAAAAGGAACGACATGGGTTTGAACTCGCTTACTATGATTGCAGCGCCCAGGACATTAACCTCTATGCAAAGGAGAGCTCCATCGAGAAAGGGGAAGTGAAAGAGAAAAAGAGATAGAATGAGAAAGTGGAAAGGGAGGGGGAGATAATAGTTGAGAAATAAAGAGAGATCGAGAAATGGTTTGGTTTGGTTTGGTTTTATGGCATATCAACCCTCGTAGGTTATTTAATGCCAAATCCTCTTTATACATATATATTAAATATATATGATTTGGTCTGATTGGGTTTTATGGCATATCAACAATTGTAGGTTATTTAATGCCAAATCCTCTTTATACATATATATTAAATATATATGATTTAGTTGGGTTGGGTTTTATGGCATATCAACCAATGTAGGTTATTTAATGCCAAATCCTCTTTATACATATGTATTAAATATATATGATTTGGTTTGTTTGGGTTTTATGGCATATCAACCAGTGTAGGTTATTTAATGCCAAATCCTCTTTATACATATATATATGTTAAATATATATGATTTGGTTTGGTAGGGATTTATGGCATATCAACCAGTGTTGGTTATTTAATGCCAAATCCTCTTTATACATATATATATATTAAATATATATGATTTGGTTTGGTTGGGTTTTATGGCATATCAACCAATGTAGGTTATTTAATGCCAAATCCTCTTTATACATATATATTAAATATATATGATTTAGTTGGGTTGGGTTTTATGGCATATCAACCAGTGTGAGTTATTTAATGCCAAATATTTTTTATATGTGTATATTAAATATATATAATTTCTAATGAAACCGAGCTCATTTTTTTTTTTTTTGGCACACGGTTAAATGGTTTCACTTATTTCCATCTAATACGAATAACTCTTTTTACTGTTAATTATTTGTTTGCACTTAGTTTAATGTTTTCAAATATTGCTAGATATCACTAACAATTCAATTAAACATTAGGCCTTTGTTTATGCGGAGTTAAAACAGTTCATTTCAAACAATTTAGTTTTGCATAAGTACATAATTTAAATGTCAAACAGTTCTATTTGACCCATAGATAGAATCCTGCTATCCCTCCCAGCCACAGTGGACCTGGGAGCGATAGCAATGAAGGGTTACTCCGCATTCCCCAAAGCTCCAGCATTACTGGAGCCTTACCATCAGATCGTTTAGTGTTATATCCAGGACACTCATTTGGAGGAAGTCGGTACCCATGGTGTAATGGTTATCATTGTAGGAAATGAACACGGCGACACGAGTTCAAATCCTGGACGAGACTGATTACATTTCACATAGCACTAATACCCTTAGGAAAGGTATGAATCCAATAATCCTCCCTCCAGCTATGGGTAAATAGTAGGGCAGACTAGGTTCTTCAGCTTTGATGAGGCAACTAGTCTAGGAGAAGGAAAACTCTGAATTGAAACCTGTTAAACTCCGCTTAAAAATTGACCTTGTGTCATATCCTGCCCGAGCGGAGGGGTTGGTAAATACGGTATTCTACAGCACCAACTAACTGGGCTGAGATTGTTTAACGTCATCTCAGGACACTCGTTAGGGAAGTCTTACTCTGCTACAGAGAAGCAGTCGGCTTATTTTGCATTCCTAGACGAATGGGCTGAGATTGTTTTGTGTCATAAATAGGACACTCGATGGGGGAGTCTTACCCCTCTGCAGCGCCCCCAGCCGACTGAGCCAGAGAATAAAATCTCTCTGCATAAAACGAGAAACACGGTGCTAATGATTCGCATTTGGTTTGGTTTCTTTGTTTAATGGCACATCAACTTTTGTGAGTTATTTAATGCCAAATGATTCCTTGGAGAAGAGCAACAATGATATTATTTAACCAATAGCTGGTGGGTATAAGGGGGTTCATTATTTTCTCAGGGGTATCAGTCCCAAAGGGAACATAATAGCGCAGCTGGAGCTCGAACTCTCTACGATGTCACCATGTAGCTCGTTAACCAAAACACCACAATGATTCCCCCGCTAATATATATCCTAGGAAAATACAAAGAAAGCCAATTGTTCACATAATAAACATTTCTTATGCTTACGGGTGATGACAAAATGAACTGACAACTTTAATACAAAGAGTTAACGTCTTTATTGAAGGCGAAGAGATAGAATTTGGAATTGAGGAATTACCAATACTCGAAATGTGTTATGTTCCGCTCTCTGGTCAAACAAACGATAACACGGAATATATATATAACAATATATATTCATTTTCTCGACGGACGCCTGTGTGAAGTAGGAGCAGTCAGGAGAGGAATTAGAATCGTTCGTCTATGAGGTTTGAACTCTTCGATGTAAGTAGACGATGGCCGAGACAACGCACACAGAGTGACGACGAGGTCAGCTTCGTGAACAACGGAATCTTTTCTTTTCACGCTTTTTTTTTTCTTTTTTTCTTTTGGAGTTGCGCTGTTTTTCTTTTCGGTGTTTGACTTTTCTCCTTTATCTTTCTGGGGGGGTGCCGAATTTGTTCTTCTTGTTTTTGGTCTCTTTTCCTTGTTTCTTATTTTCTGGGGACCTTGTGTTTTCTCTCTCTCTCCCTCGATCGCCTGAACAAGCCACTCCGAAATAGATTTCTAATTATTCTCAGCCGCTTCTCTGATCGTGTCCGTGGAACCATGGTAACCCCGTCGCACTATACCCATGATACGGATATGCCTAGCTCTGGCGCCAAATAATCATAGATTTACCATCAGCAGATACGGCAATTTGGGAAATAGACATATAATGTTCATAACGATAGAACATAGGAATCTCGGAATTCGAAAACACGTAATGACTTCTTGATCAAGTACGAAACCTTTTTATTAACTTCGAGTTAAAGGTTTCGACGTAAGGAGGAGAGACACAATCTTCTATGCTGTCTTATTCATTTGGTCCCCATCTCGAGCGCCCCCCCCCCATAGGGCACAAGTTCGCCTCGCGTCTTCGAGCTCCAAAAGACGATCCTTCTCGTTTGGCGTCTAATTCTCAACTCTTACTTTCTTCAAATCTCACACAAACCTCCGCGCGCTTCCGGTGCGTAACGTCACCCGCACACTGTCACCGCGTTTCGTCTCGGACTATTATGACATCTGAGTGACACCTCCATCCGCCCGCGCGCACCCGCGTTAACACCTGCCTCAATGTTGCACCTAACTAACCCATGTGCTAAGCCGAAAGGTTCTCAGCCTAACTAAACTCAAAGGCATGAACCGAAATCCCTCGGCTATTATATAACAAATGAATAATTGTAGAAAGAACAGAAGGAATAGAATTACCCGGTTAGGAATCTGTCTAAGCGCAATGAAAAGAGGACACATAGCGTAACGATTATAGACGTTGGTTCCCTAAAGCTTCTAAGGAGACAATCATCTGGAGGTTACAAGTTCAATCCTGATTGCAGGCGAGTAACAATACAGGAATACTTAACACTTATACCCGGTTATGGCTAACGGAACCAGAAAAGGCGAACCCCGTGGATTCAATAAAGGACGTAGATCGAAGTTCTGTGACGGTTCCTGAGTTCGACAAACACCTGAAGAAAGCCGGACGACATATCGTCCGAAACGTTGTGGAAAGAACAATTAAGATAAAGACAATAGTCTGAAAACCCTTAATGAAAAAAGCTATGAAAGTATTATCATCATCAGCAGCAGCAGCAGTATCAAGACATGCTGACACCATGGATTCCTTTCACCCTCTCTCACCATCTGTCCCTCTCGGTCATAGCTCTATGCAAATATTCTTCAGCACAGAACTGATGAATATAAGTTTTTGCTGATCGGCCAACATTATTGTGTCCATATATAGTCTTTCATAGGAGAATGTCATTTATGAGTTCGTCTCAACATTATGGACAGTGCCAAGTTGCGTTTCTTACCTGAATGTTTTTTTTTTCATAACTAACAATATGAAAATCTGTTTATCATGACATTAAAATGCATCTGCCATTACGGATCTGGAGCAGGGTGCAAGTCTCAATTAACTGCGAAGTAGTGAAGACGGAAATGGCAAGCAAGCACGTGCGAGGACCATGGCTGAAAATGAGAACAATAATCTTAAAGTCTGAGTCTGCTCCCTATCTATCTATCTATCTATCTCTTCTTAGGTCGTATTATTTCTCTCTAGCTAAAGCGGTGGACTCATTTTTCACATTCTATTTCTCTCTTTTCGACGACTACTAAGAGGTGTAGTAGCGAATAAACTTTGTGTATAAAGTGGAGTTTAATTTTGAATAAGATCAAAATTAATTTTCTTTTCTATTTTTTTATTTGTGTTCCAATAAAAAGAGAATATTCAACCGGATATTGTATTTCTGATTTGTACTTTTTATTGGGTGTTTGCCAATGGCCCGGGAGACCGGGGTTCAATCCCTGGTCGAATCATACCAAACACTCAAAAAATAGTACTTTATGCCTCCTTGTTTAACACTCAGCGTTATAAGGTATGGATCAAAGGTAAAGTGGAGCAATTCAAGGAAAGGAGTAGCCTCCTTCCCTTCATCTTGGTGTAGTAGCTATTGAAAAGGGGGCCTTCGGGTCACCTTCGACTAAGATCGCCAACTTTACTTTTACTTATAGGGTAATATTTATGTAAACCAATGAAAGTGTTGATCATAACTAACAATGGTTTGGTTTGGTTTGGTTCGGTTTTATGGCATATCAACCACTGTGGGTTATTTAATGCCAAATCCACTTTATATATATATGATTTGCAAACACGTTTTGTTGAAAACATTTTTAAACGAGTTTGAGATTATTTTACTGCAAACAGTTAAATGATTCCAAGTATTACTATGTATGTTAAATGAACAAACAGTTCTATTTCAAGCAATTCAATTTAGTATGAGTTATTTGTTTGCACTCGGTTTAAATATCAAACATTGCTACTTGACCCAATAATTGATATTGGTATCCCATCCGACATGAATGCCAGACGGCCCAACTAAAAAGCCAGGTAATTCGTAACAAGTATAAAAATTTGTTTATCATGCGTTAGCCATCATGGATCTGGAGCTGGTGCTCGTGCAGGTACAAAGGTAAGTTCACATTTTCGAAGTCCTTGATCATTTTTAACCTGATTTTAGAAGGATAGAAACACATTTCCCAGAAATCCAGCATTCTCCCTCTAATTTAAAAAAAAATATTAATAAACGCCCGTGACATAATGGTTATCGGCGTTAGCAGCGAAGTAAGCTATCCGAGTTCAAAACCTGAACGAGGCTGTTTGCATTTCACATAGAACTAATACTGTCGAGAAAAATACCTCTTTCTATTCTGCCACAAGCTGTGGGTAGAGAGTGAGGCAGAGTGGGCTCTTTAACCTTGGTATAGAACCAGTCTAGGAGAAGAAAAAATCTGAATTCATATCAGACCTGGAGAGGGAGGGGTTCTACCCAGGTATTTGTGCCCACTATATGCTAGCACCTCAATGATCAAACCTGGTCGTGTGATGAGTCTCAAATATATTAGTAGAGCCACACACACACACACACACAAATATATATATATATATATATATATATATCTGTGTGTGTGTGTGTGTGTGTGTGTGTGTGTGTGTGTGTCGTTAGGCAGGAGTCTTTCATTTAAGCATATTTGATTAAATAATAAAGTCACATTTTGTCTGTATAATTTTATTAAGATTCTTTCAAGTTTCCTGATAAATGTCTTGGTTTCAGTTTGGAATTGGTGGATTTATTTTTACCAAAATTGTCCCGAACGCTTTCGGAACCTTCATAGGCCATCATCAGGGGGTTATTTGCATAAATGAGTGCTTTAAAGAGTTTTTTAAGCGATATTTTAGGTTTTTATAGCATTTCAAAATTACGTAAACGCGGAGTTGGATAAAACTGAGATGCTGATGAATTTAAAAAACAGAATACTATCAATAGAAATAGAATATTATCAAGAAATATAGAATATTTTTAAAAATTAAAAGAATTAAAAAATAAAGGCATTTCAAAATAGTGTCGCTATTTTCAAAATTAATTCTATTAATTCTGGTGGGGGTTGCGGGGTTATATGTAGGGTTTCTAGGATTTGTAATCGTAGCTTATCATTTTCGTGTGCAATTATAGTGGTGTTTTCAACTAGAATTTTTCGAAATTTGGATTTGGATTTGGGAATAGAATGGATTTTAAGATGTAAGGCTATGGAGCTAGAATCATTAAGGTGCATCTTAAGCCTTCTTGAAAGAGTTGTAGTGGTAAGACCAACATATGCATTATTTTCGTTGGAGACACAGTCTCCCAAGGGATATTTGAACATATATACGACGTTTGTCCAATCAAGAAGTTCAGTGGAGGAGGAAGAGTTTTTAGAAATAATTAGGTTGGAGGTTTTAAATCTGTTGTAGTAAGTGATAAGTCTTTTTTTTGGTAGGATCAATACATATATATATATATATATATATACAAGCACACATAAGAGGTTCGGCTCATAAAATATGACCAAAAGAGATTTATTTTTCAAAATAGCCCCTCTTGCGGTCCACACACTTCTTCCATTGATGCTGCAGTTCTCATTAATCAAAAAGGTCACAAACAGTTGATATGACGTCATCAAATGAACTTTTCAGCCCACTATCGTATATGTATATATACATACATATGTATATATACATACATAAAAACACACATATATATATACAATGAAAGCGAATTTTAAAACAAGTCGGTGTATTGCTATGAACAATTTAAAGATATAAGACGCTTTTTACTCGTATATATATATATATATATATATATATATATAATATTCCCGAATAATTACATGTACATTTTCTTTTTTAGGTAGAGGATCTATATTGTAAATTGTATTACCATGACCAGAAAATTCGGTGAACACCTGCACGAAACATATGGAAACACTGGATAGCTGTTTCGACCTTATGAGGTCTCATTATCCGTTTTATACCGTGATCTCCCACACTGTAGATCGAACTAGCGACCACAGAGTGCAAAGCCGAAACCCTACCACTAAGCCATCAACCCACATCGCACAAAAGTGATGCCAAATCAACTAGCCGTGGTAATTGCGCGGCCAATTAACCTGAATGTGTCGTGCAAGTTACATCCGTACTCTTTAGAGAGGACACAGTCACCTCCAGGGCCACGTTTTCCCAGGAGAATTGGAAATACGCATCTGCGTAATTATTATAACCTCAAGGGCAAGGATATAGATGTACATTTTCTTTTTTAAGTAGAGGAATTATATTGTGAATTGTCCAGTGTTTCCGTGTATCGCGTGCAGATGTTCGCCGAATTTTCTGGTCATAGTAAGTCATTTCACAATATTACTATTACGTCTTCGTCCTTCCTGTAGGTATTTGTAGCACCTTACGTTTTACGACAAAAAATTACCTTCTTTTATTTTCTTTTTCACTCAGGTAGGATGCACATTAAAACGTACGTATTCTGGTACCAAAACCCACATAGATGCCTGTATGTGTGAGCAATCGCGAGTGCATATGTGTGTGTATAGGTGTGTGTGTATCTCCTTTCACAGACACATACATGCACATATATATATTCACTTCTGTACACACATATATATATGAGCGTGTGTGTCTGTATGTCTGAATACGTATATATATATATATATATATGTGCATATATATATACGTATATCTATACATATGCATATATATATACATATTCATGTGTATGCATATATATACCTCTCTCTCTCTCTCTATATATATATATATATATATATATATGTCTGTTTGTCTGTGTCCCATTGCACTGACATACTCATTCATATATATATATATATATATATATATATACCCCAAGACAAAAATATAATACCATCATCAAAAATGAAGAAAAAGATATTGTTTACAATTTTCAAATTATGAAAATCAGATATATCAAAGATAAGGCATGAAGACAAATAAATTTAAAATGTGAAGAAATTTCAATTCATTTTTATATGTATATTAGCATTTATGCTAAATTTTAAAATTTATTTTTGACATAAATATAAAACCACCTATAAATCTAAAGAAAAAATGACTTAATTTAATTAAAAAATTAATAATATATAGTCTTCTTAATATAAAAACTATTAAAACTGTAATACTTAAAATACTAAAAGCATAAATGGCTTAAGGAACTAAATTACCTGTGTTTGAAAAAGGCAAGAATACAGTTCTGAAAAGAGTCGGTGAATCTCTGAGAGAAATTTCAAAGACCTTAGGACGCAGTAAAACCGTTATTTTCAATTACTTGAAAAGTTCAAATTAGTATGGAACAAGAAAACAAGATTACTACAATTCAAGAGAAGAATTGCTCGCGAAGAAAAAAAACTTCAACATCAAAAAATATTGAAATCTCAAATGGATGCACCTTGCAGTACTAGAACAATTAGAAATCATTTAAACAACGAAATAATCCAGCATAAAAAAGAATTCATCGTCTAAGGTTAACTATTAACCACAAAGAGAAACGACTGGAATATGCTTGTCAATGTCAAACCATGGGTGCTAAAGAATAGCAAAAAGTTGTTTACTCGGACGAAAATAAATTCAATTTAGACTGTCCGGATGGTTTTCAGAAGTACTGGCACGCAAAAAATTTTCCAGAAGGGAATTACTCAATAAGGCCTAGTGGAGGAAGATCTCTTATGATTTTTTTTTGTGTGTGGGGGGAGCTTTCTCATCTTCAGGAAAATTTAAACTACAATTTGTCAGTGGTCGACAAAAAGTAGCAGATTATGTGAAGATACTAAATGATTTATCTCTCACACAAGCAGGGCTTTGTCTATGTGAAGAAGATTGGATTTTTCAGCAAAATAATGCTGCTATCCACAATGCATCAATAAGAAAAAAGTACTTGCTTGAACAAAAAATAAGACTTCTTGACCACCCAGCGTGCTCTCAAGACCTCAATCCTATAGAAGATTTGTGGGAATTGATTGTTGCAAAAGTTTATGAAGGAGGTTGACAGTATTCAGCAATTTCTGAACTCAAAAACGCAATCTTACACGCCTCGGAAAAAATACCTTCAGTTCAACTTCAAACTTGTTGATTGTATGCCAAGCCAAGTTTTTGAGGTTATCAAAGCTTACGGCGGATCTATAGAATACTAAATATTAAAAAAAAATGCCTTTATATTCAAAAGTTCAGCTAATTGGTCTCATATTTATGTCAAAACAAATTTTTTAAATTAAGCATAAATGCTAATATACATATAAAAAAAATGAATTGAAATTTCTTCATATTTTAAATTTAATAGTGTTTATGCCTTATCTTTCATATATCTGATTTTCATAATTTAAAAACTGTAAACAATATCTTTTTTTTTCATTTTTGAGGGTGTTCTTATATTTTTTCCAGGGTTACATATATATATATATATTTGACTCTATACACACAAATGCTCATATATATATATATATATATATGTGTGTGTGTGTGTGTGTGTGTGTGTGTGTGTGTGTGTGTGTGTCCCAGTATGAACAAACGCATACAAAGCCATTCACACACACTAACCTGCGTGCATTCTCACACACATATACAGATGTTTGTGTATGTTAGTGTGTGTGTGTGTGTGTGTGTGTGTGTGTGTGTGTGTGTGTGTGTGTGTGTGTGTGTGCGTGTGTGTGTGTGTTCACACATGAATATATATTTTCATATTTGAGTTGTTTTTACTGCTTATCTTTGCTAAAAACTTTTTGCGAATCTGTCTTAGTTGAAAGGTAAGTATAAAAGAAGGTGAAACGAAGTTAAAAGAAAATCACACACAAAAAAATACCGAATAAAAAAGAAGAAATATTGCCTGATTGTCTGCAAAAAAATGTTTGAAATTCATTCGTTCGTTGGCTGTTCATGCCGACACAAATTTGGTTTGAAATTATTCAAAAGACGAAAGATTCTTGCAGATATATTCAATGAAATCTCGCGTTGATCGAGACTTTTCGAGACATTTGGCCTCTCGCCAGTCGCCTAAGGGGGCGATCAGACAGACACCTCATCTGTTGATCCATGGGAGATAGTTATCGCTTTCATGATCAATAAATTAATTGGGTTGGAGGGTAAATGAGTACGTTGTTAAAAGGGAACCGCAGGGAATGCTGAATCGGGGACGGGGGGGAATAAAGAAGGAATCTTTCTAAAAGGAAAGATTTTAAGGTAATAATGGAGGGAAATAGAAACGGCAATGATGAAAACAAATATATGGACGAAGAAGAGGGACTTTCAGGGAAATGGAGGAAGATGACAGGTTGAATGGAAGAAAGTAAGAAAAGAAAAAACTTTGAAAAGAAAGAAAGAAAGAAAGAAAGAAAGAAAGAAAGAAAGAAAGAAAGAAAGGCGTTTCGATGGCTGGAATGGTAAAATGAAATTGCAAAGAAAGAAAAAAAGAAAGAACATTCAGGCTAATGAAGAAAGAAAGAAAGAAAGAAAGACGTTTGGTGGCTAGAATGGGAAAATGAAATTCCAAAGAAAGAAAGAAAGACGTTTGGGTGGCTAGAATGGGAAAATGAAATTCCAAAGGAAGAAAGAATATTCAAGTTAATAAAGAAAGAAAGAAAGAAAGAAAGAAAGAACAAAATATAATTCGTTTAAAGAAAATAGAAGTTTCTTGAAAGCAACAAATATTGACTGATATAAAAAGCATTGCCAAATGTACAAAAACTATTTAAATAGAAATGTAATGAAAAGAAAATAACAAGTAAAAATGAAACACAGAAAAGGGCCAAGTAGGTTTGTTTTTTTTTTTTTCAAACAATAGAGTAAATATATTTTTAAAGTATCGGAATTTTTTTATCTTTATTAATGTGCTTGGAAGAAAGAAAGAAAGAAAGAAAGAAAGAAAGAAAGAAAGTCAAATTGTTTAAAAAGTTTACAAAGAGAAATGGAGTCACTTTTTTCAGAGACTTCAAAGGAAAGTGTTTGTAAAAGAACGAAAAAATATTGGCAAATCGCAACAGTTTCTACAAGTTCCGTTACCAAAGGAACTGTTACTAAAAACGTTACCAAAAGAACCTTTACCGAAAACGTTGCCAAAAGAACTGTTACTAAAAACGTTACCAAAAGAACCATTACCAAAAACGTTCCCAAAAAACCGTAACTGAAAACGTTACCAAAAGAACCGTTACTAAAAACGTTATCAAGGGAACTGTTACTAAAACCGTTACCAAAAGAACCTTTACGGAAAACGATGCCAAAAGAACCGTTACTGAAAACGTTACCAAAAGAACCGTTACTAAAAACGTTACCAAAAGAACCGTTACTATAAACGTTACCAAAGGAACTATAACTAACGACGTTAACAAAAGAACAGTCACTAAAAACGTTACCAAAAGAACCGTTACTGAAAACGTTACCAAAAGGACTGTTACTGAGGGAATCCTTTTTAAAACTGTGTCGTTACCAAAAAAGGAAACAAAAAAAATAGATACAATCAGATCAAAGAAAATCGTTTCAAATCAAAAAAGGAAAAAAAGCTGCCGATAGGCATTGGCTTTTACGAGAACTCAAATAAAACGGACTTTTGTTTTAAAGAATATGGTACCATCTCTGAAATGAGTAGACCATTTAACCTACCTCGGTAGTAATATCTCATCTACGAAAGGTGATGTTAACATACGTATTGGAAAAGTATGGACTGCTCTTGACAGGTTTTTAACTCTATGAAAATCTGACCTCTCTGATGAAATTAAACGGGAATTCTTCCAAGCTGAAACCACGCCAGAACTACTGTATGGCTCCACCACCTGGACTCTGACGAAACGCTGGTAGAAGAAGCTTGATGGGAACTGCACAATGATGCCCCATACTATTTTAAACAAACTCTGGAAACAGTACCCCTCAAAACAGCCACTGTAGGGCAACTAACTTTCAATTCCATAAATCATGAAAGTAAAACGAACCAGATTTGCGGGGCACTTCTGGATAAACAAGAACAAATTCATAAGCGACGTTCTCCAATGAACTCAAACTTATGGACACACCAGTGATGACCGACCAGCAAAGACGTACATTCATCAGGTTTGCGCGGATTCTGGGTGGATTTTAAAGGACCTTTCGAGAGTGAAAGTCCATAGGGATGGATGGTGGGAAAGAGTCAAAGTAATCCGTGCTATCAGTACGACATCATCATAATAAAATAAAAGACAAAAAGATTTTTGTTTTTGTTTTGTTTGTTGTTTATGTCTTCGTTTTTGTGAATGTGCGTATGTGTGTGTGTGTGTGTGTGTGTGTGAGTAGCAGGGTTGTTTGTTTTTCTTTTGTTTTTGTCTTTTTTTGTGTGGGGGGTATTATTGTTTTTTCGTGGGGTGGGGATTTTTTTGTGGGTTGCTGTTGCGTTTTTTGTAAACTGTAGAATTTTTGGAATTTCAAAACACTGAATATTTGAGATTTCAGCGAGTAGAATTTCTGAAATATTTATCAATGAAATTTTTTCAGCTACTGAAATTTTTGAAATTTCAATCAGTGGAATTTTTGACGTTTATAACTGAGTAATTTTTTCAAACAGTAGAATTTTAAAAAATTTCAAACATACCAAAGATTAGAAAAAAAAAGAAAAAAAAGAAAATATAACCAAATAACTAAACTAAAAAAAATTGTGGAACATTTAAGTGACAGTGATACGAACTGTCGCTGGTTGGTGTCCTTAGAACGATCCCCCAAAGGTCTAAAAAAAAAAAAGACTAGGAAAACTGTTAAGATGAACTATAATATGTAACAGACTCTTGGAGATATGAGGACACTTTCAGTCACTCGTAATTCAGTAAAAAGAAAATTAATTTAAAAAACTCTATCTTGTTTGGAAAACCTTCGTTGAGTGAAAATGATAAATTGTAATCTTTTTGTGATTAAACAGAATGAGATAAACATTGATTTTCACACATATATATATATATATATATATATATTGGGTGTCCCAAAAATTTGACACCATTTTAAAAACAATTATCATATAAACCACTCAGTCTACCTCAATGAAATTGAACAGTTTAGGTGTTGAACATCGTAAGTTTATTCTGGGACCGATTTCATGGGGGGGTTCAATGTGTGCTCCGCCTGTGACACGGTATACATCAAGTCGGGAGTTAGGCGCTTGCCAAACCCGCTATAGTATGTTTCCTATAACATTAGTCAGTGCGCAGGTAATTCACTGCCTGAGTTCATCAATGCTAGCAGGAAGAGGCGGGCAGAGACCAGTCTCTTCACATATCCCCATAAAAAGAAATCACATAGGGACTGGTCCGGTGATCACGGCGGCTATTTCATCAGAAAACTTTCTTCAGGTCCACTGCACTGATCTCTCTCTCTCTCTCTCTCTCTCTCTCTCTCTCACTGGAAGGTTCTAATTAAAAAAAGCACGTATAGTCCCATTCTGTTAAATATAAAATTTTGACCTGTTTCAATACATTCTGTGAAAATCTTAGCTTATTTCAACAAAAATTGCCCAAATTACTGATCTGCAAAATGATGTCAAATTCTTTTACACACCCTGTATATATTAATGAATATATATATATATATATGTGTGTGTGTGTGTGTGTGTGTGTGTGTGCGTGTGTGTGTGTGTGTGTGTGTGTGTTCATGTATGTGTCGGTATAAATAATATACATATGTACATATAGAAGGTTGGTATCATACACTAACTGATGTTTGTACAATAGCATTGCTTCCAACAAAGCCTTCATCAAATGATGATTCTGGGTTCAGGCATGGTTTCGGGGCCGAAGCATCATTACCACTGGCCCAGAGCGCCCCAGCAGTATCTCACGACACCACCAGACTTTGTCAGATTGTTGTCACTCTATGGGATTGCCAGGTCCACGCTGATGGAGTTATAGCCTTATCTTGGATCTTTTCCATGTATTTCCTCTTGTCTGATGGAGGGAGTCTAAGATTAGTCAAGAAAACGGATGTTGAGTTGCATCTGCATCCGACTGCGATAGAAAATACATTCGTTATCCAGCCATTTCTGACACATTGTTCTCGCAGATCCTCATATTTTTCCAACTTACGCTGATGTGCCCAGGGAATATTTACTTCAAAAGGGACCGTTAACTCAATAACGAAAACTTTTTTTGCTTTAACAGACCAAATGACAATATCTGGACGCTTTGTTGTTAACACTGTTTCAGTCGGAAATATGAAGTTATGTTTTAAATCGGTTGCGACGTGCCAGTCTATGCAGTCCTCAAGTAATGATCCTTTACGCATATTTTTACGTGCAATTTTCGAAATATTTCCTTCTTTCACGAACTGAATTGCTCTGTTATTGATAATATTTAGAGCTTTATTAGCAGTCTCACAACATATTTTTGAAACTTTTATGGGTTTTAAAGTGGGGGTTCTGTGAATATTCCCGTAAAAATGACACCAGAACCAAGTGAAACGTTTCACTGATTTATTTGATAAGTTACGTTTAGAGATGATAATGAATGAACTACTAGATGTGCGATGATAAATCTCCCGTTCTACCACTTCGGGATCTTAATCAAATGTGTGATGGCCGTTCTCCTAACCCCAAGGGTGATCACTCCGTAGTCATTCAAAAGGGAAGTAATTATTTTCTTTGGATTGATCCTCACAGAAACCTCAGCAAAAATCTCCAGGAGTTCGTTATGTCTCCAAGTATAGCTTCTTAGAGCGTACTCACATCCAGATGTATATATTTATATAAATCATATTGTATAACATTGAACTTAACAAAGGTTAGAAAGACGTAAAAACTAGTCTCTGAAAAAAAATGTTTTATTAACAATAATACTACTAATAATAACAGCGTTATTATATGGATATTTCAAGCGTCACACTTGGGGGACTGCACATGCGATGAGCAGAACAAGAGTTGATAATATATAACAGAATTGCACGTGAAAGTTACGTGGAGACGTAGATGAGATGTAGACCATGAAAGTGACCGTGATACCCATAGTAGTGGGTGCACATGGAACAGTCGCCTTTGGCTTGGAAAAGAGACTGAAAAAAATGGAAATCCGAGGAAAATTCAAGACCCTAGCATTGTTAACGTATGCTAGAATACTGAGAAGTGTCCTGGAGACCAGAAGAGACTTACTATCGCTCAGACTTCAGTGAAATGTCGCCAGTTAATGATACTGTAAAGAATTCACAAAGACTGCGGCTGACCACAGAATAAAACTGAAAGAATATGAAAAGAAGGATAAGTACTAAGACCTTGCTAGAGAATTGAAAAACTATGGAACATGAAGGTGACAATTGTAACAATTGTGATTAGTGCTTTTGTCACAGTAACTAAAGGATTATTAAAGAGACAAGAGGACTTGGAAGTTGGCGGACAAGTGGAGACCATCCAAACGACAGCATTATCGAAAACGCCCAGAATACTGAGAAGAGTCCTGGAGATTTAAGGAGACTTGCTATCTCTCAAATTCCAATGAAAAACCATCAGCTAACCATATTAACTAACCCCAAAGCTCAGGCAGGATATGACACAAGGTCAATTTTTAAGCGGAGTTTAACAGGTTTCAATTCAGAGTATTCCTTCTCCTAGACTAGTTGCCTCACTAAGGCTGAAGTACCTAGTCTGCTCTACTATTTACCCATAGCTGGAGAGAGAATAATTGGATTCATACCTTTCCCAAGGGTATTAGTGCTATGTGAAATGCAATCAGTCAAGTCCAGGATTTGAACTCGTGTCGCCGTGTCCATTTCCTACGACGATAACCACGGGCTAATGCAGATGTGAAAAATTCTAAAGGAATAAATAATAATTAGAAAATGAGATGCACAAAGTCCTTTGGGATTTTGAGATACAAACGAATCATCTAATCTCGGCCAGATGACCAGACCTAGTGATAGTCAACAAAAAAGAGAACCTGTCGAATAGTGGACTTGGCGGTTTCGGTTGACCACAGGGTAAAACTGAAGAAAACGAAAAGGGAGATAAGTACCTAGACCTTGCTTGAGAACTGAAAAAACTATGGAATATGAGGGTGGCGGTAATACCACTTGTTATTTGTGCACCCTGTACAATCCCCAAAGGACTGGTACAGGGGCTGGAGACTTGAGGAGACTTGCCTGTCACTCAGACTCCAGTGGAAAACCATCAGCTAATGTTAATGTGAAAAATACTCAAATGAATAAAAAAAATAATTTGCAGAAAATTGGCGTAAAAAAGAGTACAAGTATACACAACTGTGTAGGGACAGTGAACGATCGGGAATTGTGCAAAAATATTTAATTTGACCATACTATCAAATGATAGATTTAGAGACGCATAAAATTGTGTGTTATTTTAAGATACAGACAGATGACCAAATCCCGACCTGAAGACTAGACCAAGTAATAATTTAAAAAAAAACAAAAAAACTGTCGACTGGTGGATTTTACCGTCCCGGCATACCAAAAAGTAAAAATCAGGGAAAACAAAATCAGAAACAAGTACTTAGACTTTGACAAACAACTAAAAAGGCTATGAGGGATAACTGACAGTGATACCAATTGTAATCGGTGCACTTGGAACGATCCCCAAAGATTTGGTAAAAGAGCTGGAAGAGTTGGAAATCGGGGGACGAGCAGGGACCATCGAAACTATTGCATTGTAGAGGTCGGCCAGAATACTGAGAAGAGTCCTGGAGACTTTAGGAGATTTGCTGTCACCCAGACACCAGTGAAAGACCATCAGCTAATGCTCGAGTGAAAAACTTTGTAAGGAGTAATATGAGAATTATAGATCTTAGTATTAAGGAAGTTTATTTTCATAAGTTTTTCTGTATTTATTATTGGGCGCTTGAGTAGTTGAATTGTTATGGGCTTTTTTTTTTTTGGCAAAAAAGAAATTCTACAAATTAATTAGACAAAAAATAGTTAAAAGCATTTGCTTTGGTACTTAGAGAAAAAAAACTATTTGCTACTTTTGTAACAATGTTATAACGATATTGACATTTCTCAGGTGCGTCTGTTAACAGTTCCATTTTTAATGTATTCTGTCTCTATTATCTCCCTTACTTCTCGTTTTATGTTTTTCTCTCTTTCTCTCTTCTAATCGAGGGAGGGTGTCCTTGTGGTGTAATGGTTAAAGCGATGGACTGTGGGATCGTAGTAAGCGAGTTCGAACTCCAGTCGTGCTATTACGTTCACTTGCGGACGAATACCTTTAGGAAAGGTATGAACCCCTTATCCTCCTAGTTATGGATTAAATAGTACCACTACTGTTCTTCTTGAAGTATAGCTTTTCCATTAAATAACCCACGAAGGTTGATATGCCATTAAACAAAGAATCCAAACCAATCTTCTAATCTATATTCCCCTTTCTCTGATTCATCTTTTCATCCTCTCTCTCTCTCTCTCTCTCTCTGTCTCTCTTAGCCCCGTCAGCTGGAGTAGTAGAATACCCAAACTCTATCTCTCCAGAAGAGTAAGACCCCCCCCCAACGGGTGTCCTGGAGGGTAAAGCTCTCATCCTGGAGCTTTGGGGAATGTGGAGTACTACTTCATTACTATTACTCCCAGGTCCACTCTGACTCGAAGTGGTTGTACCTGTTCGAGTACCATCTATGCATTTAAGTGTCTGCAAAAATTTTATTATTGGTATTACATAGCCATACTTGCAAAAATTTAACTGTGAATAAATGAATTGTGTTGAATAGAATTATTAGTAATAAATAGCAAGACTTGAAACCATTCAAATGTTTGCAAAGAATAGCAATACTTTATTGCATGCAAAAGAAAATTTGCTCTAATTGATTTAGGAAATAAAATTACCAACAAACTATTTCCTGACAAATCATATATGCCCAGTCG
Source organism: Sepioteuthis lessoniana (assembly GCA_963585895.1). Taxonomy (NCBI): domain Eukaryota; kingdom Metazoa; phylum Mollusca; class Cephalopoda; order Myopsida; family Loliginidae; genus Sepioteuthis; species Sepioteuthis lessoniana. Next base: position 6,694,445 of record OY757937.1, read on the forward strand.
GCTTGGGCTGTAGAATACCCCGACTGCATCTCTGTAGAGGGGTAAGATCCACACACACGCACCAACGAGTGTCCTGTTATGACATTAAACAATCTGATGGTGAGGCCCCATTAATGTTGGAGTTTTGGGAATGCAGAGTATCCCTTCATCGCCATTGCTCCCGGAATAGTAGCCATTAGGCCTGAATGGCAACACTTGATAGGTTCAAATAGAACTTTTGACATTTAAACTGAGTGCAAACAAATGACTTATGCTAAGTGCAATTGTTAGAAATAGAACTATTTGATCATTTAACTGTGTGTAAACAAATGACTGATGTTTTATTGAATTGTTAGTGATACATAACAATACTTGAAACTTTTTAGCTGTGTGCAAAATAATTCCATAAAACTAGACCTAGCCAAATTTAATCATATACATAGATGTATAACCATTTGACTATATGCAAACAAATTACTGATTTTAAATTGTTTGTGTTACATAGCAATGTTTGAAGCTATTTGGCTATGAGCGGACGAATGGTTGATATTGGGTGGAATTGTTAGTGTTAGATAGCAGTACATGAAACCATTCAACTGTGTGCAAACAAATGAACACTGGCTCATGTAAAAATTGTTACCAACAAACTAATCGTTTAATCATGTATATTTAATATATGTCAAAGCAGGATCTGGCATTAAATAACCTACGAGGGTTTATATACGAATAAACCCAACCAACCAACCAACCAACCCAATCTCTCTCTCTCTCTCTCTCTCTCTCTCTCTCTCTCTCTCTCTCTCTCTCTCAACACATTTTTCTCTTTGCTATAACTCCCAAATATCTTGTCTCTAAATTTCTATTCACATATTTCGTTTTTCCCCTCTCCTGTATTTTCTGGCCCAAGTCAGCAGGGGCTGCAGCCTACACCGACTGCATCTCTGCAGAAGGGTAAGATTTCCCCAATGAGTGTCCTTGATATAGCTCTAAACAATCTGATGGTGAGGCTCCAGTAATGCTGCAGCTTTGGAGGATGCCGGGTACACTTTTATTGCCCTCACTCTCAAGTCCATTCTGGCCTGGACTGGTAGCGCCTGAAATGGGTCAAATAGAACGAAATTGTGTGTTTATGCTTAACTGAATTGTTTGAAATTGAACTGTTTTGACATTAAACTGAGTGTAAATAAATGACTGATGCTTAATTTAATTGTTAGTGATACATAGCAATACTTGGAACCATTTAATTTTGTTGACTGAACTGAATAGTTTGAAGTAGAACTGTTTTTGACATTTAAAACTGTGTACTTATGCTAAACTGAATTTTCTGAAATAGAATTGTTAATATGTATAAAAATGGATTTGGCATTAAATAACCTACAATGGTTGATATGCCATAAAACAAACCAAACCGTGTTTTCTATATTATCTTTGCTCTCTGTCTCTTTGTCTTTCTTTATCGTTCATACTCTCTGCTATTTGTCTTTTTTTATATTTCTTTATCATTTCCTCTCTTTTACTTAGATTTTTTTTATTTTATTGTCTTCTCCTGACGTCTATCTATCTATCTATCTATCTATCTATCTATCTGTCTATCTTTTCCTACAAAGCTCATTGGGTTAGACTTATATTATGCTGATTGTATTCACCGCAGAAAATAAGAGAATGTCCTAGGTATGACAATAAACTGCATTTGATGGCAAGACTTCTGTTATAGAGCTCAGAGGAGTGTGTTATACCTCTTCGTTGCCATTACTCCCCGGTCTACTCAGACCTGAAGTGGTAGTACCTTTTAAGGTCTTATCAATGGATCAAATAGATCTATTCAAAACTTATTTAAATTTAGTAGGACCGTGAGCAAAAAAAAATCGCAAGAAACAATTATACAAAAATATAAGTAAGAACATACAATGAACACGATTCCCTAACTTCAATTAAGTTGATGTGCCATTAAGATTTATCTACAAATCACAAATTTTATCTATCTTTACAGGGTGGAACGATAAAGTTGTCGTCCTAGAAAAGACGACATGATTCCATTTCCGTTTAATGAAAACCGGTTTTCTTTTTTTGTTACAGACCATCTACTAGTTGGCCAGTTGTGTACAAATCACAAGAGCGATAGGAGCCTTCTATCATGTCTGAAAGTGACACAATGTTCAACGAGCGAGATCGGAGATGCATCGCTGTACAAGTCATGCTCTCTACCGATCCAAGTTATAACAACGGGACCATTGCCAGCACCCTCAAAATGCAAATCTGAATTGCCGCGAATAATAGGGACGTGTCCAGGGTGATGAAAACAAGGTTTCCGACTATGGTTATGGTCTTTGGTGTGGTTTCAAGTGAGGGCCACATCATGCCACCTCACATCTTCGAAGTCGGCCAAAGTGTACCTGGATGTGCTGAAGAGTGTGGTGATCCCCTGGTGCAATCAGGTGGCCGGTGGCAGACCCTGGGTGTGGCAGCAGGACTCGACGCCGGCCCACAAGTCCAAAGAGACCCAGGCTTGGCTTCAGAAGGTGTGCTACGACTTTGTACCCTTCCCCTCCTCCCCGCACCTGAACCTGCTGGACTACTTCGTTTGGCCATACGTCGAGAACATCACCAACATGACCTCCCACAACACTAAAGCCAGCCTGATCACCGCCATCCACCGAGTATTCGCCGAGTACCCACCGGCGCTTGTGGAAAAGGCATGCTTCCAGTTCCGGATCCGTATCGACGTGGTGATTGAGGCTGAAGGCGGATACATTAAATAGATGTCAACCCCACTACATAATCAAGTTACCTGAATTGATTTTTTCAATAAAGATTTTAATATAAAGCAGTAGTGTTGTTTTCTTTAGGACGACAATTTTATCGCTCCACCCTGTAGATGTCAGCTCTACTACATAATCAAGTTAGCTGAATTGATTTTTTCAATAAAAGTTTTAAAATAAAGCTGTAGTGTTGTTTTGTTTAGGACGACAATTTTATCTTTCCACCCTGTAATTCAATCTATTCCTCGTTCCCCCCTCTTTTTTATTGAGGGTCAACGTGGACTACAGCTACTTGATCTCTTACCCGACGTTAGAAGGTATTTCAGCTAGTAAGTATATATAAATAATTTTGTAACAATTGACCCGGTTCGTTTTTTTTATCGTAAATGTTTGGGGTTTTTTTCTCTGTTTTAACAAATTTCTTTTAAGTTTATTTTTTCGGTTGGAAAATTTTATTTTTCAACTTTGAATACAGAAGTGGCTAAACACACACACACACACACACACACACACATAAATATATAATTTTAAAATTGGACCTTTTCCTTTTTTTAAGGCTGGGATTTTTTTAAAATTTAGTTTAAGCTAGCACCTGGGTTTTATTTAATCAATAATCGATCAATAATAAACTTTTCACACCTAAAATATATTCTATATTTTATTTTCTATTTATTTTCAAAAAAATTATTTTTATTAGTATAATGTGGTATCTTACACCAACATCTAGTTGGTTCGCAGATGCAGCTTTTTAGATGCTCGCCTGTGGCTGGATAATGAATAAAATGGAATGGTCGAATATCGTCCAAAATAGAAAACTTGTATCAATAAATATCTCGGACAATTTCAACTCTTCTCCAAGCAAGTGAAGCTCAAAAAGTCGAACAAACTGGCTTCTTTGGCTTTGATACGGCAACTAGTTTATGAGAAGGAAAACTCTGGATTCAAACCAGCTTTACTTACCTTAAAATTGACCTTGTATCAGTTACTGCTGAAGGGACTGGATTAATATATACATTTAACATGATGAGAATAGGAGAAAGTCTCAATTACTATAAACTTCTTCTTCTTCTTCTTCTTCTTCTTCTTCTTCTTCTTCTTCTTCTTCTTCTTCTTCTTTCACTTTTTCTTCTTCTACTTTTTCTTCTTCTTCCACTTTTTCTTCCTCTTCTCGTACTTTTTCTTCTATTTTCTTCTTCTTCACAAATTTCTTCTACTATATCTTCTTCTTCTACTACTACTTTTTCTTCTTCTTTTACTACTTCTTCTTCTTCCACTTTTTCTTCTTCTTCTACTTCTTCTTCTTCTTCTTCTTCCACTTTTTCATCTTTCCACTTTTTTCTTCTTCCCCTTTTTCGTCTTTTTCCACTTTTCTTCTTCTTCTTCCACTTTTTCTTCTTCTTCTACTTCTTCTTCTTCTTCTTCCACTTTTTCATCTTTCCACTTTTTTCTTCTTCCCCTTTTTCGTCTTTTTCCACTTTTCTTCTTCTTCTTCCACTTTTTCTTCTTCTTCCCCTTTTTCTTCTTTTTCTACTTTTTCTTCTTCTTCTTCTTCTTCTTCTTCTTTTACTTTTCTTCTACTTCTTCTTCTTCTTCTTCTTCTTCTTCTTCTTTAGCATTTCCCTGTTATTGAGTTTGTGCTGATTGAAAAATTTTTTTTCGCAAATACCGACCTAACAAAATTACCAATAAGTTGCAAATTGGACTGGAAATTGTTTTATTCTTTAAGTCTGTTCGTTTTAAGTTATTTGTTAAAATAGATATCTTTCTATGATTTGTCGGTTTTGCTGGGTTAGAATGACATACTTACGATTGGTTTGGTTGGGTTAGGTTTTATGACACATCAACTATTATAGGTTATTTATTGCCAAATCCGATTTATACACATATATATATACATATATATATATATATATATATATACGATATTTGGTTTGGTTGGGTTTTATGGCAAATCAACCATTGAGGGTATTTAATGCCAAATGAATGTCTTAGTTTTTGTTATAAATTTTTCCTATTTTCAATTTCAATTTTATTCTCACGTAAAATTATGTCTACCAGGTTTGGTGAAATCTGGTAAAAGTCAGGTCGTTGTTTAATGTGTTTGGGCTGAGAGCTGACAGCCGATTCTAACAGTCGATGAGACTTTTTGCAATGTATAGGTTTAATAAATTAATTATAGGGAAAATTAAAAGTGCGTTTGAGATCGAACATGTGGCAGAAAATGGTATTTCGGTTGTCATTTAATTGACACTATTTACCAACCCCTCCGCTCGGGCAGGATATGACACAAGGTCAATTTTTAAGCGGAGTTTAGCAGGTTTGGATTCAGAGTTTTCCTTCTCCTAGACTAGTTGCCTAACCAAGGCTGAAGAACCTAGTCAGTCCCACTATTTACCCATAGCTGGAGGGAGAATAATTGGATTCATACCTTCCCCAAGGATATTAGTGCTATGTGAAATGCAATCTGTCTCGTCCAGGATTTGAACTCGTGTCGCCGTGTCCATTTCCTACGACGATAACGACTACACCACGGGCACCTTTAATTTAATTGAGTGTTTGTGTTCGAAAATCTTTTTTCTTGTTTACGTTTGATTTCCCCGATGTAATATTTGTCACAATCTTTACATGGAATAGAATATATGTCCGCATGAGAAGTGGTTATGTTGTTGGTACGTTTCGAGTTGTTAATGAGATTTTTAATGGTTTCTGATGTGGACTGTGTAATCGTATTCCTAATTTAGTTAATTTGTCATATAGATGTTTCTTGTGTGTGTTAGTGGGTAGAGGGATAGGTCTGTAGTTAAAGAAATAGTGGGAGTGTTTTTATTAATCGTCGACTGTTAGAATCTGCAATCATCTCTCAGTCCAAACACATTAAATAACGATCTGGCTTCGACCACATTTTACCCTACTTGACTGACACTATTTTATGTGAGAATAATATTAAAATAGAAAATGGATTGGAAAAAAAGTATTAAACAAACAAGACATTTATTTCCCTACTATACTTCCATACTTCTGGACGATTTTTCATTTTTTTCATTTAGATATTCCATTTCTGTTGGTCAAGTCTTTGATGAAATTTTATATGCTTGACGGTGGCTGTAGCCTCCCCCTTTTCTACATTGCTGTGGCCCAGATGCTCCAAAAATGAATCATTGCCACAGCCAATAACCCCTGCTGCCACCACTCTGATATATATCTCTATCTCTCCATTTTTTTCTTTTCTGTCTCTCCTTTTTATGATCACTCCCTCTTTTATTGTTATTTTTTTTATTATCTCTTTCCTCCTATACTGAATTTTAGAGAAACTCGCCATTCGGATGAAGTCTTTTTGAAATAAAGACGAAATATCATTTTTGAATCAGTTGTCAGTTTTTGGGTTTATCTACTTTTCCACTTATTCTTTTTTCATCTTGTCAGATTTACCAAATCTGCCATTTCTCCCTATATATATATATGTGTGTGTGTGTGTGTGTGTGTGTGTGTGTGTGTGTGTGTGTGTGCGCGCGTGCGCGAAGAAAAGGTAAAACAGAAGAAAGATATGTTTGACGGTTTGTTTGTTTTACGTGTTTCAACTTCAGTCTTTTTTGGAATGCAAAAGTTTTTTATCAAAATTATTTTAGTATAAAAATGATTATGATAGATAAATTTTGATTCAATTAGAAATCTTCATCAGGGTTTGTATATCCTACTATGTGAAAAAATGGGTCAATACAGGTTGAAATGATCAAATTACGTCATGTCATGTGATGGAATTTTTTTGAAAAGTAAAGGGCGTTTTGTGGTTTGAGGAACGGATTTGTGACGTTTTATTACTTTGAATATTCAAAGAAAAGGGGACTAATCTTTTGTGTGAATTTTGAATTCTTTTAATATTATTCTTCGTATAGATGGTGAAATTTTGAAAATACCCCGTTGTGGTATTGTGTTGTGGTGTTCTATGGAACATACTTTAATTATCATTCTTTTATTTTTCTCATGAATGAAAGCAAATATAGCAGAACTTTGAAAGTCAAAAGTGTGGTTAGCAAAAATGTCATGAAAAACTAAAGAGTTTGTTGTGTTACCAGTTTTAAAGACATTTTTCATGTTCATGGATTCTTTTGTTTAAATTTCTGCTTGTTTCTCCTATGTAAAATTCATTACAATTTTGGCAATTTTACATAAAGTTCTTTTTTTCATTTTTTTAATATTTAGTTATGCAACTAAATGAAACATAATTGAAATCCATGGTTCCTTATTGGGATTCATCAGCACCCCCTCTCGAGAACTACACCTATAACCCTTAACCGAGAGTCGGTATCAGTTCCTGGCTCACATCCACCAAAATGTTGTCTCGGTCGTGTTCAGTATCAATGGATATAATAGTACTTACTTACTGACTTACTTGTACTTGTATTGGCTTTCACCCCGGGGGTCGGGTTGAATCGGCTTCCTCCCGAGCAATGCTCATTGAAGAAGGTACTTTGGGATTTGATTGGGGGAAGGGTCCCAAGTCCTACCCGGAAAACGCCCTATTTACCGCAGATTTTCCACAGACACATTGACAGAACGACCCGAGGCCGCCGGTTCCCGGGACAGACACCGCCTTGATTTTCACCAGAGCCCTTTAGCTGGGTTGTGGCCCTAATACCGCTTGGTGCCAGACCAATTCGCCTTGGGTGGCCCGACCAGGAACCGAAGTTCCCGACGGCATAGCTCTGGTACTGCCCGTTGCCACCGCCCTGCCACGTTGAGGAAGGGTTGGACTTTAGGGTGGAATGGATACAATAGATATGATAATAAATATAATAATAGATATAAGAATAGATATAATAAAAGATTTAATAGATATAATTACAGGTATAATAAATAGAATAATAGATATAATAATGGATATAATAGATGTGATAATATATAGTCTTGTGATACATCCATAGAATGCATACAGGAGGGTCATTAGTGATGCACTACTCCCATCGCCAATTTCGGGTTCTTGTACATCAAATTAGCTCAAGTAGCACCCCGACCAGTATCCGGAATTTCTGGTCGCCACCCTGTAAGCAACGTGCTACTCGTCGGAACGATAAAACTAAAAAAAAAAAAAACTAAAAAAGTCCCAAGCGTTTATATGGTGAAATCCCAACCAGTATCAGGTTCTTCAGCCTTGTTGAGGCAACTAGTCTAGGAGAAGGAAAACTCTGAATTCAAACCTGTTAAACTCCGCTTAAAAATTGACCTTGTGTCATATCCTGCCCGAGCTGAGGGGTTGGTAAATATGGTAAATACGATCAGCCAATGAGAAATCTCAACTGGTATATTCTTTGTATAAATTACAAATTTAGATTCTTCCATTTTCTTACTTTCACACGGCCTCTACTCTCGGTACGTACTCCTTCATTTTGTAAGAAAAAATTTCTTCTGTCCTTCCATTCTCAGCAATTTACAATAGATTTCTTTTATTTCTTTTATTTCCTATTTTCAACTAAAATCGCTTTTCTTCCTAAAGGCATACTACCAATATACACACCGTCCTCTCACACCTATTTAAATATATACACCGTATAATTCGTATTTATTTACACTCACATATCAACTCACATACCTGCATGCGACTAATCTATCACCCTCCCCAAAATCAAAATTTGACTAAATTCGAAAGTTAAGTCAAATATATATATATATATATATATATAGATGAAATTATAAATACAATAATATAAAGAATAGCACATATAATAGACATAATAACAGATATGATAATAGATATGATAGATGAAATATAAGATATAATAGATTTAATAATAGATATAATACAGATATAATAACATATACAATAGATGAAATGATAAATGCAATAATATATATATAATAGTACATATAATAAATATTGTACCGTGCCATTGGCCTAATGAGAAGATTGTTCACCAATGGTCCGGGAGACCGGGTTTCAATCACCGGTCGAGTCATACCAAAGACACAAAAATGGTACTTGATGCCGCCTTGCTTAGCACTCAGCATTATAAGGTAAGAATTAAGGGTAAAGTGGCGCAATCCAAGGAATGGAGTAGCGCCTTCCCCTATACCTCGTGTTACACATCGACCTCCGACCCGGCCGGGCTGTCTAAGAAGAAATGCACCTGTGTAAATAACAGGTGTATCCGGTCGATGATATCGGGGAATAACCTTGACTGTCAACGGGTTGAATTGAGTACAAATGTGACGCTCGCAAGAAGTAGTTGGATGTCAAATTATTATATAACCCCGGCGCCAGGAAGTTCAGATCAGTTGGAGAGAAGATGATGGAATGAGAACCATGTCCCCAGGCCCCCGGTTGAGCAGCCCAAGAGAACGGCAAAGAAATGCTGTTATAGCCAGAAGAGTTGGGGTGTCAATATGTTGCAGTTCTGTTCATTCTCCAACTCTCCTCTCACACAGTAACCCTTTCGTAACCAACTTTCGAATAAAGTGAGAGGTATATTTTTCTAAAGAACTGTGTGCTCTCGTCTTTATTGTGTCGTCGTTATGTTTCTGCTCGTATATGTGTATAGTTGGTCATGGCTATACAACCCTCGGTGTAGTAGCTATTGAAAAGTGAGCCCTTGGTTCCCCTTCGACTGAAGCTGCCAACTTATAATAAATGTAATAATAGATATAAAAATAGATTTAATATATAATATAATGGCCGAGGGATTTCGTTTCATGACTTTGGGTTTAGTTAGGCTGAGAACCTTTCGGCTCAGTGCATGGGTTACTTAGGTGCAACATTAACACAGGTGTTCACACACGCGCACGTGGAGCAGACGTGTCACTCAGAGATGTCACAATAGCCCGAAATGGGAAACGGGGTTACAGAGTGCGAATGACGTCACGCACCGGAAGCGCGCCGAGGATTTGGGGAATTTGAAGAAAGTTAGTAGAGTTGAGAACTGGACACCGAACGACAAGGGTTGACTTTCGCTTGCTCGCGGAGGCCTTGGGCAGGTGTCGCACGAGATGGGGGGCAGATGAAAACGCCAGGATAGAAGGATTGTGCCCCTCTCTCCTTATGTCGAAAAACCTTTAAACTCAAAGGTAATGAAAAGTTTCGTACCTGAACTGAGAAGTCGTAAGTGTTTTTCGTGTTTCGAGATTCCTATGTTCTGTGTTATATATATGTGAACATTATATGTCCATTCCATACATGGCTGTATCTGGCTATGGTACAAATAGATAAAATAATAAATATGATTATAGATGTAATCGTCCCAAAATATTTTAAGGGAATCTCTAGCATTAATGGCTAATGTGGTAAACTGCGAGGTCGTAATAAGCGAGTAAGAACTTCAATCGAGGTCTTTCATTCACCTTCGGAATAATACCATTGGGAAAGGCATGGACTCACCTTATCCCTCCAGCTATGGTTTAATCAGTACAACTATTTTTCTAAAAGGATAGTTTCGGTATAAAATATCTCCAAAGGTTGATATACCATTAAACAAAGCAACGAAAACAAACACCAATACATACATATATATTACTTTTATAATTGTTGGTAATATAGCATTTTATATGAACAGATAACAGAAGGGATATATGATACACTCGGGTGTAACGTTACCCCCCTCGCCCCCACATACGTCACGTCAACTCTTCTAACCATTCGCTTCTCGGCCGGTGATCAACTAGTGGTTCCAAGGGGGGGTAACGCACATTTCTTGCCACTACAAGAATACGATCGAGGGGACAGGAAAAAATAAAACAAACGAACAAACAGGACAAACGATATGCTTGGGGTTAACCAAGAGCAGAAGGAGTTATGCAACACTACATTTCCGATAGCATATATGGACTAACGCTAGCGTGGATTACTAGCAAAAATTCCACAAAGCAACTGGAATGCCGACATCTTGACTCGGTCTTCTTCGCTGGACCCTATCTTCTCCCACTGGTCTCACCGCTCCGGTGTCCGGTGTCGACTGTCCCTGTCCGTGGTTCCACGCCAACTCCTCTGAGCTCCTTTGTCCAACCAACTCTCTTTCGCGTCCCGTTACCACTTCCGGATACCGCGAAATTTCAGATCCAAAAACCCTTTGTCTGGTTTCGCACCAAAACAGACAAAGGAATCGTCTGCTTGGCGGGCCACCTATATAGTGTTACACGGGTACTGTCCCTGTTTTTACAAAGATCGTGCCATCGCCATATTAAATGTCAAACCTTTGAAATTAGTAGAACAGCTATGAGTTGAATAGCACCATCACTGTCTTTCTGTAAGGTTGGTTTTGGCATTAAACGACTCAAAAAGCTTATTGTGTCATTAAAGATTAAACCGAATCAAACTGAATCGAAATCTCACATGGTTCTTACTTCTCAGCTACCAAAAATTTTATGACAGACCTCTGTTCCAGCCTGGAACACTCTGTTTGATTTGCCGCCATTTTCAATAACTTTAAAATAAATATCCATTATCCTATCTTTTATATCTATTTTATCTATAACTACATCAATTATTATATTTATTCTATCTATTATATCTATTATATTTATTTTTTATATTTTATGTCTATTATATATACATACTGGACATTGGCATAATGGTTAGAGTTTTCGCCAATGGCCAGGGAGACCTGGGTTCAATCCCAGGTCGAGTCATACCAAAGACTTTTAAAATAGTACTTGATGCCTCCTTGCTTAACACTCAGCATAATAAGGTATGGAACAAAAGTAAAGTGGAGAAATCCAGGGAAACGAGTAGTGCCCTCCCCTACACCTTGGTGTAGTAGCTATCGAAAAGGAAGCCTTCTGGTCACCCTCGACTATGATCGCCAACTTTACTTTAACTTTTATTATATATATACATATTATATATATAATACAGCTAAGATTTACTTATCACAAACTGTTTTATCACATGGTAAAAGTCTGTTGTTTTTTACAGCTTCTTTTCTTTTCTTTTCGCTTTTTTTTTATTTTTTTATTTTTTTAGATTTCATGCGTTTCCCAGGAAGTTCAATATGATACAACAATCGTTGTTGAAATTGTAATTGTGGTTTCAACACTCGAAGTTCCAAACACACTAAGCACTTGCAGACATGAACGCGAAGGTTACAGAAAAGCGAAGAATCGAAACCAGCAGTGTTATATGCCCAGATTCTATCAGCTGGACAACTAGAAAAGTAAATGTCGCCCGCTGGTCTTCTCCCCAGAAACAAGATTGGATCAAGCTACAGTCGATATTCCTTCGCATTCATCTACACTCAGCTTGAGACGCCTATACTTCGATCACAAATCGATCTGATCAGAGAACTGGAATAGATACATTTGGAAGGCCCCATGAGATTTTTTTGACGGGCGAGGGATACAATAGGATTGGATCTCATGTATTGGACAGAAAATAACGTAGATATATGAGAAAAGAGAAAAAACGTAGCAGTTAACACCTTTGCGAAGTTTGGTCCATCGATCAATATTGTTAATAAACAGAATTGATTGATAATTGTTGGTTTTCTTTCTATCATATGATTGGATGTTTGTTCATTGCTTTTTTTTTCCTGGTGTTAAAGTCCATCAGTCTTTTTTATTCTTTCAGCTGAAAAAAATGAAACATGAAAAACAATGTCTTTGAAAAGGAAGACAAAATTAGTTAATTGAATATTGACTGCATAGCATTTTTGTAAATAATAAAACCTTCAAAGAGAATGGTGCCTAACCATTGGTTAAAGATGCTAGCCTGATTGGTTTGGTTTGGTTTGAGTTTTTTTGTTTAATGGCATATCAACCTTCGTAGGTTATTTAATGCCAAAACCATTCTTCTAGAACAGTGGTCGTGCTATTTAACCCATAGCTCGGAGGATAAAGGAGTTCATACCTTTCCCAAGGGCATTTGTCCGGCAGTGAAGCTAGCCTGATATATATATATATATATATATATATATAGAGAGAGAGAGAGAGAGAGAGAGAGAGAGAGACGGTGTCAAAATAGATACGACCCATTAATATGATAATGATTTATTACTGAGACAAACTCAACAGCAGTCATTTTGAACATGTCCTATAAAAAATGCATCCTTTGAGCTTGAGACATCATATCAATGATTTTTTTTTATTATATCAGCTTCCAGGACATGCAATCTTTTTTTGAGTTTCTTGTCTCAGTAATAAATCATTATCATATTGATGGGTTGTATCTATTTTGAGACCGTTTTCAATGATTTCGTCTCCTAGTAAGTAGTGACGCAAAATATTTTTCCTCTCTTGTCCAAGGCATTGTGATCGAGGATTGATAGTTGTTATAGTATACTATTTTCAAATCTGAAACATAAAAGAACATAAAATTATTATAAGTTGAATTATAAACAGTCACAGGGGCTCCATGTATGAAAACTATCAAAAATAGACCAACCAGATATGCAGGACACTGCTGGAGAAATAGGGACGAGCTCATAAGCTATGTACTCCTGTGGACCCCTTCACATGGACGAACAAAGGCAGGACGACCAGCTCGAACCTACATACAGCGCCTATACGGGATATAGCTCTGAAAACATACCGGAAGCATGGGACGATTGGGAGGGGTGGCGAGAGAGGCTCAGAAATATCCGTGTTGTTAGTGTGACCTGATATATATATATATATATATATATATATGGTGGCCCAAGATTGGGCAGAAAGTACTTGTAAAATAATTAATTATGGAGGTCAATTTTTTAAGCGGAGTTTAACAGGTTTGGATTCAGATTTTTTCCTTCTCCTAGACTAGTTGCCTCACAAAGGCTGAAGAACCTAGTCTGCCCTACTATTTGCCCATAGCTGGAGGGAGAATAATTGGATTCATACCTTTCCCAAGGGTATTAGTGCTATGTGAAATGCAATCATTCTCGTCCAGGATTTGTCCATTTTCTTCGACGATAACCATTACACCACGGGCACCCCCATAAATTATTAACCAATTACTGCCGGATATCATAGGATCGATACGACAACTTGAAAGGATTAACAAAAATATGTTGACAAAAAATGTCAAAAACGTTCAACTATATATATATATAGGAGGGTCATTAAATAATTAAAGGGAATTCTATAAAAAATCTTTTTTCTTTTCCCCCCTAACTGTAGACTTTGCATTGTTTGGAATTGGTTTAGAGCAAAAATTATTTTAATCTCATGAAAATATTTCTTTTAAGGCAATTCAAATTAGCAGTAAATCCAACAGAGTTCTACTCCAGGCTTGAATAGAAGTCTGTCATCAAATTTTTGGTGGCTGAGATAGGCAAACCATGTGAAATTTACAAATTAACGAATAATTTATATATTATACAAATTAATGTGTTATTTATAGGGAGAAGCAGAGAAGAGCCTGATTACTTTTAAATTAGAATAAACACAACAATAGACAAGTGTTAACCTGAGCTGTAACTACTTTCAAATAATATTTTACATAATCTCTTAAATATTTTAAGCGGGGATGAAAAGGATTAAAAAAAAGAACTTAAGTAATAGAATAAACCCCTCCACTGCACTAACAAATTTTCATAGAGGATATCCTTATTTTCTATGATAAAGACTTGGATACAAGATTAGATTTAGATTTATTTACATGAAGGAATTTAGGTTAGAACAAAGTATGGTGATAGACATTTTATTTCAGCAACTGGTTTGGTTTGGTTTGGTTTCTTTGTTTAATGGCATATCAACCTCTGTAGGTTATTTAATGCCAAAGCTATTCTCCTAGAATAGTAGTGCTACTATTTAACCCATACCTGGAAGGATAAGGGGGTTCATACCTTTCCCAAGGGTATTTGCCCGAAAGTGAATGTAATAGCGCGACTGGAGTACGAACTCGCGTACTACGATTCCGCAGTCCATCGCTTTAACCATTACACCACGAGGACAAATGTGTCTAGAAATGGGCTAAACAACGATTTACACAATGAGCCTGATTCGAAACGGCGATATGCGGAATGGAAACACACTTACTCACCGGTAAAGAAAAGGTTCTGGGTGCAACCGGCAGTGAAGAAGAAGATGCTGACGGTCTTCTGGGATATGAAAGGAGTAATCACTATTGATTTCCAAGAAAAGGGTGCATCTGTAAACAGTGCTTTCTATTGTCAATACCGCAGGCTGAGTGTTCAGCAAGGAAGTATCGAGTACCATTTTAAAAGTCTTTAGTATGACTCGACCTGGGATTGAACCCCGGTCTCCCGGATCATAGTAAGATTTATTAACTCGTGCGAAAAACTTGCAATAATAATAATAATAATAATACGAACAAATGGTATCTACACAACCCGGAATCCGTCTTGGAAAATGAGATGCACAAACTCACTGGGATTTTGAAATACAAACGGATCACCTAATCTCGGCCAGACAAACAGACCTAGAATTAGTCAACAAGAAAAGAGAACTGTAGACTTTGCAGTTCCGGCTGACCACAGAGTAAAGTTGAAAGAAAGAGTAAAGAGAGATAAATACCTCGACCTTACTTGGAAATTGAAAAAAACTGTGGACATTGAAAGTCACAGTGATACTTTTTTAATTGATTCTCTTGGTACAGTCACCAAAGGATTGATAAAGAGACTGGAGGACTTGGAAATAAGAGGACAAATGAAGACACACTTCAATATTTTTAAGATCGGCCAGATACTAATAAGAGTTGTGGAGACTTGAAGAAACTTGCTGTCACTCAATTTCCAGTGAGAAACCATCAGCTAACGCTGGCGTGAAAAACTCTCAAAAGATTAATAATAATAAATCATATAGGGAGAATAATAATAATAATAATAATAATAATAATAATAATAATAATAATAATAATAATAAGAAGAAGAAGAAGAAGAAGAAGAAGAAGAAGAAGAAGAAGAAGAAGAAGAAGAAGTGGAAACGAAAGAAAAAATTAAAAGAGAGTATCTCAGAAGAATCAGAAAATTACTCGAGACAAAACTCTATAGAAGGTACCTTTTCAGAGTGATAAATACATGGGCTGTTCCCCTTGCAAGAGACTAGGGATCATTCTTAAATTAGACTAGAAAAGAACTTAAACAAATGGACCAGAGAACAAGAAAACTAATGACCATGCATAAGGCATTGCATCCCAGAGATAACGTTGCAGACTATATGTGTCAAGAAGAGAAGGAGGAAGAGGATTTGCCTGCATTGAAGACAGCGTTGATGCATCGATACAACGACTCGAAGACTACATAGAAAAGCGCGGAGGAAGACTGATCACAATCACCAGAAACAATACTAACGAGGACCAGCGGAACGACAATTTCTGGAAAACAAAAGTGGGAAGAAAAACAACTCTATAAACATTTTAAGCGATTAACAAGCGACATCTCACACGAGAAAACGTCGACGTGGCTAAGAAAAAGAAACCTTAAGAAAGAAAGTGAATCTCTTCAAATAGCAGCACTAAACAATGCTATAAGGATTAACCATATCAAAGCGAGAATAGATAAGACTCAGCGAAACAGAAGATGTACGTTATGTGGCGAATAAGCGAATGCAGCAAATTAGCCCAGAAAGAGTATAAGACAAGACACGAACAGGTGGGCAAGGTGACCCAGAAAGAATTGTGCAAGAATTGAAGTTGTACCATACGAATAAATGGTATATGCACAACTCAGAATCTGTCCTAGAGAACGAGGCGCACAGTCTCCTCTGGGATTTTAAGAGACAAACGGATCACCTAAACTCGGCCAGACGACCAGACCTTATAAAAATCAACAAAAGAGAGAAAACTTGCAGAGCAGTCGACTTTGCTGTCCCGACTGACCACAGAGTAAAAATGAAAGAATGCGAAAAGAGAGATAAGTACATCGACTTTGCTAGGAAATTGAAATAAACTGTGGAACAAGAAAGTGACGATTATACCAATTGTAATTGGTGCTCTTGGTACATTCAACCAATGATTGGTACAAGGACTGGAGGACTTGGAAATAACGGGACGGGTGAAGACTGTCCAAACTACAGCATTATTGAGATCGGCCAGAATACTGAGAAGAGTCCTGGAGACTTGAGGAGACTTGCTGTTACTCAAACTCCTGTGGAAAACCTGATGTGAAAAATTTTCAAAGGCATAAAACAATAATAAAAGATATTGTTTCCACTATTTAGTATATTTATATATTTATTTACAAAATTAAACAGGTGTAACATATTGACCCTCGACCGAGCGGTCAATCAAGAAACAGGTGCATCCGGTCGAAGATATCGGAATATCACCTTGACATGTGGACGTGGTTGAATTCGGTGCAGATACGTACGCCCACAGGAAGTAGGTACTATTTACCAACCCCTCCGCTCGGGCAGGATATGACACAAGGTCAATTTTTAAGCGGAGTTTAACAGGTTTGAATTCAGAGTTTTCCTTCTCCTAGACTAGTTGCCTCACCAAGGCTGAAGAACCTAGTCCGTCCAACTATTTACCCATAGCTGGAGGGAGAATAAGAGGGTTCATACCTTTCCCAAGGGTATTTGCCCGAAAGTGAACGTAATAGCGCGACTGGAGTACGAACTCGCGTACTACGATTCCGCAGTGCATTGCTTTAACCATTACACCACGAGGACACCCCACAGGAAGTAGGTGTACATCAACCAATTATATAACCAGGTGCCACAGACGGCTTGGGTCAGTTGGAGTTCGAGGCAGGCAGACAGTCAGTTCGAGGCAGTGAGTTCAGTTCGAGTTGCAGTTGCATTTGAAGTTCGAGTTGCAGTTCAGTTCCAGTCGCGGTTGAGCAGCCCAGCAAGAATGAGGAAGAAGTGCTGCTATGGTCAGAGGAACTTAAGGTCAATATGTGGCAGTCTCTCTCCGTTTCCAACTCACCTCTTACACATAACTAACATCAACCCTTTCGTAACCCTTTCGCAATCCTTTGGAGAATAAAGTGAGAGGTATATTTTTCGAAAGAAGTGTGTTTGTTCTTATATTATTGTTGACAATGTTTCCGCTTATATTTGTATCTGCATACGTTTAGTTCTATGTGGCTATACAACACAGGCCCAACAAAAAAGGGCTCATGATTTTCAGTAGAATGTACTTTTGTTTAAGAACCTTGTGTGGAGAATGTATTTTCCCGAATCCTCCTCTTTGAAGAAGCGACACACGTTCAATTATTAAGCGGAGTAAAGCTGTTTTAAATTTCTGGTTTGAATTTCTATTTTCCTTTTCCTAGACTGGTTGCCTATTATTTACCCATAACGGCTGACAGAACAGATAGGTTCATCCTATTTACCCAACCGCTCCTCTCGGGCAGGATATGACACAAGGTCAATTTTTAAGCGGAGTTTAACAGGTTTGAATTCAGAGTTTTCCTTCTCCTAGACTAGTTGCCTCACCAAGGCTCAAGATCCCATTCTATTTACCATAGCTCAAGATCCCTACTATTTACCCATAGCTGGAGGGAGAATAATTGGATTCATACCGTTCCTAAGGGTATTAGTGCTATGTGAAATGCAGTCAGTCTCGTGCAGGATTTGAACTCGTGTCGCCGTGTCCATTTCCTACGACGATAACCATTACACCTCAGATAGATTCATGCCTTTCTCAAGAGCATCAGTGCTAATGGAAACGAAACGCTTTCAATTTGCACTGTTCCTAAACGTGGTAGAAATATAAATTAGATGAAAGAAAATACTTCGCAAGAACAATGACTTTAATAGAAAATTTTCATATTTTCAAATAAGTTGTTGCTGTTGTTGTTGGCGACCATAGTCGAGGGTAACCTGAAGGCTCCCTTTTCGATAGCTACTACACCAAGGTGTAGGGGAGGGTGCTACTCCTTCCCTGGATTGCTCTACTTTACCCTTGATCCGTACCTTATAATGCTGAGTGTTAAGCAAGGAGGCATCAAGTACCAATTTTTGAGTTTTTGGTATGACTCGACCTGGGATTGAACCCAGGTCTCCCGGGCTATTGGCGAACACTCTAACCCCTAGACCAAGGAAACGATAACGAATTCTCGTGTAAATTCTACAACGACTTTATATTCCTTGAAAAAATAAAAGCTATGCTAACTTGAAGGGTAAAAGAAATTTTGCCCGACTATTTAAGCCCCCAGGGACACTACAGATTAAAACTTGTCAGGCACAGCCGTTCGTGGCTCAATTTGTGCGATTGATTAAACAAAGGACGAATACTTAGATCGATTAATTGATTTTGTATATGCCATTTCATGCGAAAACTGTGTCATTGTCTTCGTGACTATATATGACGTCTTGTTCTCTTTCTGCATTGAAACGATTATTGGGAGCAGAGTCTAAATTAGAAGCCTGATAGATAGATAGATAGATAGATAGATAGATAGATAGATAGAAGAAAAGAAATAGATAGATAGATAGATAGATAGATAGATAGATAGATAGATAGATAGATACGAATGAATACGTCAAGATAGATAGATAGATAATTTACTCCGATAATAAAAGACATAGATAGATAGATAGATAGATAGATAGATAGATAGATAGATAGATAGAGAGAGAGAGAGAGAGAGAGAGAGAGAGATGAACAAGCCAAGATAGATAGATAGATAGATATGAATGAATAGGTCAAGATAGATAGATAGATAGATAGATAATTTACTTCGATAATAAAAGACACATAGATAGATAGATAGATAGATAGAGAGAGAGAGAGAGAGAGAGAGAGAGAGAGAGAGATGAAAAAGTCGAGATAGATAGATAGATAGATAGATAGATACGAATGAATAGGTCAAGTTAGATAGATAATTTACTCCGATAATAAAAGACATAGATAGATAGATAGATAGATAGATAGATAGATAGATAGATAGAGAGAGAGAGAGAGAGAGAGAAGGACAAGTCAAGATAGATAGATAGATAGATAGATAGATAGATAGATAGATATGAATGAATAGGTCAAGATAGATAGATAGATAGATAGATAGATAATTTACTTCGATAATAAAATATATATATATATAGAGAGAGAGAGAGAGAGTGAGAGAGAGAGAGAGAGGGAAGGAAAGAGAGAGATGAACAAGCCCAGATAGATAGATAGATTCCAATAATAAGATTATTTTAATGCATTCCTATAATAAGACTCTTTCGTATGTATCCTCATAATTAGATATTTTTTCAATGCATCCCAAAGAGAAAACACTTCTTAATTCATTTCTAATGTAAAACCTTTACCAATGCCTTCATATGGTAAGTCCTTTTCCAATGCAGTCCGACAGGAAAAATATCTCTGATACATTCTTAGAGTAAAACTATTTCTAATACATCATTATTGTGAAACCTATACCTATGTATCCCTAGAGTTAATTCAGTTCCAATGTATTCCTATAATCAAAAAGACCTTCCTCACAGATTCCAGTATTAAAACCGATTCTTATGAATGCCTATAGTATATTGTAAATCTCATTCCAATGCACTTGTATTGTAAAACCCTTTCTAAAGAATTCTCGCAATATAACCTTTTCCAATACATTCCTACATTAAGTCTCATTCCAATGCATTCCCATTGTCAAACCCTTTCCAATGCCTTCTTAGAGTAAAACCCATTCTCATACATTCCTATATGAAATTCCATTCCAATGCGATCCTATAGTAAAACCCTTTCCAATATATTCTTGTCGTAAAACCAATTCTTACGTATTCCTATCGTAAAATCCTACACAATACATTCCTGTATTAAAACCCGTTTCGAAGTATTCCACTAAGAACTCCTTCGATGCACCCGTATAAATCCGATTGCTATCGATTCCTATCAAAAATTCTCTTGTATATTCAGCCCTGCAGAAAATCCTATGAAAATAACCCCGATACGCCAATGACTTTTTATTATTAATTTTGACTTGTATTTTCTTTTTTTTATTTTATTTTGGTGGCTTTTTAATGCAACTAACTTGTTTTTTTTATTTCTACATTAGCAAGGAACAGCACGTATCCAATTTTATATAGCCGTAATACAAATACAAGCGGACTCTGTTGTTCAGGTACGAACCGTTTATTAATTTCTGACTTCAGTTCTTCGACACGAGGAGATTTGAGTTTGAGTTTGAGTTTTGTTTAACGGCATATCAACCCCTGTGGGTCATTTAATGCCAAAAAGGTTATTTTTAATTTCAGTCATTAAAATAGCTGTTCTATAGAGATGTTTGGTTATATCTTACTGAAAAAGTTGCTTTTTTTTAGAAAATTAAAAATGTTTTCAGGGTTTGTATTCTTAAAGATGTCCCTCAGGTTTCTTGCTTGATAGTATTTAGTGCGGATATGTTTAAGGTTGTTACAATTTAGAAGGATATGTTTGGTTGTGAGTTGTACTTTGCATGATGGGCACACTGGGGCATCCTCCCCTTTTAACAGGTGTGAATGAGTAATGTGGGTGTGCCCAATACGCAATCTGGCAAGTATTACTTCTTCTCTTCTGTTACTTCTGTAGCCTGTTGGCCACTCTCCGATAGCTTCTTGTATTTCATGGAGTTTGTTTTGGGTCTGATTGTCCCATGATTTCTGCCATTTGTCTGATATAAATTTCTTTATACGAGGAGAGAGACAATTCTTAAAAGTCTTTCGTATCATACTATGCTAACAACACCCCAACGATCGGCATATTTCGTGGTCCAATCTCAATTTCTCCACAGTATGGTCGGAACTCAACTTCTCAACACCATGGTCGGACTCAACTGAATCTTTTTTCAAAATCTTCCAAATTCTCAATCTCTTCTGGGCATGACGTCATCCACACTCCAGCCCTATTTCCTGTCTGGTATTTATTATGACAATGGTGATTGTCATATCCTTTGCACGCGAGCGTAAACTGCACCAATTGACTACACACCTGAACTCTTTAGCCGAATAGTTCAAAGCCCAACCAAACTGAAAGATAAAATATAATTAATGAAAAATGATTAAAATAGAATAAAAAACATTCCTTAATTATATAACACCAAGACAATAATTCCGGGGAGTCTCTATAGCGTCGAGGCAAAAGTGTCGGACTGTGAAATCTTAGTAAGCGAGTTAGCACCCTAGTCTCGCTATGACGCTTACTTTCGGACTAATACCCTTGAGAAAAATATGAACATCTTTATTTCCACCCAACTATGTGTTAAATTGTACCACCGTTTTTTTCTGTAAGGATAGCTTTGGCATTAAATAACCCATGAATGTTGGTATGCTATTAAACAAAAAAATTTAATACTAAAGAACAAATTGAATTACTAGAAAATCTGGCAAACACTGTGCGTGACATAAAAGTAAAAATAATTCTATTTCAAGCCATTCAGTTTAGCATAAGTACACAGTTAGTTCTATTTGACCCATTGATAGGAACCTATCAGGTGCTACCACACCGAGCCAGAGTGGACCCGGAAGCAATGGCAATGAAGGGGTACTCCGCATTCCCCAAATCTCCAGCATTACTGGAACCTCACCATAAGATTGTTTAGTGTCTTATTCCGGACACTCTTACGAGGGGTCTTACCTCTCTGCAGCAAGCAACCACTTCAAAATGATCTACATTTAAGGAAGTAGCCATGGGCGAGACTTAAACTAGTTCGTCGCGATTCAACAGTAAATATACAAATGGAGCTGAAATTGAAATCCTTCAACTCTCTCTCTCTCTCTCTCTCTCTCTCTCTCTCATACACATACACTTTCCCTCTCTTTCACTCTCTCTACATTTATGTATGTGTGTGTGGCTGTGTATATGTACACGTACGTGTGTGTGTGTGTGTGTGTGTGGCCAGAATTTTCTTTTGCAGACATGTTTGATCATTTTTAAATATTACAGCAACGTTCTGAAATGCCTTAAAGAATTTTCCCGCCAATTCTTTCTCAAATAAAGTTCTTCTCAATAATAAAGATTTTTAACGCTTCATTTAAAAGTAAACAAATCTTTCGTGATCCCTGATTTCAATTCACAAGGGTCATCTTGCCCAGTCGGCTCGGGTTGCAGAATAGACCGACTGCATCTCTGCTGAGGGATAAGATTCCCCTAATGAGTATCCTGTATATGTCATTAAAAAAACTTGATAGTGAGGTTCCAGTAATACTGGAGCTTTAAGGAATGTGGAGTACCCCTTTATTACCATAGCTTTCAGGTCCACTCTGGCCCAGAATGGTAGCACCTGATAGAGTCCTATCTATGGGTCAAATAGATATAATTGTGTTCTTATGCTAAACTAAATTGTTTGAAATAGAACTGTTTTGATATTTAACTGTATGTAAACCAAAAACTGTATTTATGCTAAACTGAATTGTCTGAAATAGAACTGTTTTTATTTATGAAAATAGATTTGAATAACCAATAATGGCTCATATGCCATTAAACCAAACCAAACCAAACTAAAGACGAGGATAAGCTGAAAAAATCATTGACTAACCATGATGCTTCCATGGAACGTGGCCAAATGAGGTTTATTTTTCAACATAGTCCCCCCCCCTTGTGGTCCATACACATTCCAGTCGCAGAGCTTGGATCCCGTTGATCAAAAAATTTATTTGATACGGTACAGTAATGGTTTCTTCTCAAAGCTTCAAGTACCTGAAAATCAAGAGTATATATATATATATATATATATGTGTGTGTGTGTGTGTGTGTGTGTGCGTGTGTTTCTTCGAAATATCACGAAAAATACACATATTTGTTTTTTAATGCTTTCACACTTATGGTCTTTGATGTAAATACAGTACAATATTTTTTACTGTTTTTTTTAAGATATTAGAGATCATTTCTTTATACTGGTGCTATTTGTCTCTGCCTTCCACCAAACAGGACTTGACACTAGGTCAATGACCCGACGGCTGTCGTAAAGTGGGAGGTCGGACACGAGCCGGGGCTCGAGCCCAGCTTGACTATGCTGGTCATTGGCTCACTTAGTGCAATGTGAGCCTGATGAGCCTAGCTAGACATGGACCCAAATGTGAGTCCAGGCACGGATGTCTGAATATAGCTTAAACTGGACAGCAAGTTCCAGTGCTATACAAAGGTGATAAAGGTGTCAATGATGCAGCTCGCCCACCCAAAGATGGCCCAACCGAAGCCTCAGGCCTTTCGGCCTCAAGTCTGTCTTTGCTGGACGATGCCCGCCGTATTTGACGCGTCTCATTTTGGGCAGGCATTAAAAATAGATAAGCTGGTTTAACCCATTAATGTTACTGATTTCTTTATTTTAATGGTACATCAACCTCCGTGTGACTTATTTAATGCCATAGCTAATTTTTGTAGAACAGTAGTTTTACTATTTTACAGCTAGGGGAGGGATAAAGAGATTTATACTTTTCTTAAGTGAACGTAATAACGTGGCTGGAGTTCGAACTCACTTACTGTGAAACGGCAGCCCAGTACGTTAGACACGACACCACGAGGACTATCCCGCCTCCTACGAACGTCAGATGAAAAGTTTTCACCTGACGTTTGTAGCTCTTCTCACAATCAAATCATTTTTTAAATTTTATATATATTTTATATATATTTTTTTACGTTTTCGCTTACATGGATTGTGTTCATACGTCTTTCATATGTTTTATTTACATTTGCGGAAATATATGTGATTCAATTTAAGGGCTATAAAGTAAATAAAGTTGGCGACCGTAGTCGAGGGCGACCAGAAGACTCCCTTTTCAATAGCTACTACACCAAGGTGTAGGGGAGAGTGCTACTCTTTTCCTTGGATTACTCCGCTCCATTGATACATACCTTATATTGCTGGGTGTTAAGCAAGGAGGTACCAAGTACCATTTTTAAAGTCTTTAGTATGACGCGACCTTTGATTGAACCGAGGTCTTCTGGACCATTGGCGAACACTTTACCCACTAGACCAATAGCAGCACTAAAACTCAGCTAGCCAGCAACCCAAAGCTGACCTTTGAACCTATAAGACCTTGGGTGATTTTCTGAGACATATATTGAAAAAGGTGAGTCCTATAGTCTGTCTTCTTATCATTTCCCTTATTCCCTTATTTAGGAACCATTTCAAATGCCCCAGATAATTACACCTACTATTTACTACGACGTTGATTCAATAAATAAGGTGAAATATTGCCTAAGGAGTTGGCAATAGGAATCTGTTGTGATAGATCTTTTCATATCCTACAAGACTATCAGCATGACCTTCTTTACTAACTGTTATGGCCGAGACCTTTTCTTAACAGGAGAGTCAGTGTGTTTTCACTCAATGGACTGTTCTTTCTTATTTTTTTTTTTTTTTTTTACAGGCTTGTTGTGGCAAACCCATGCTCAGATCATCTGCAAACATTTTTTTTACAGAAGCCTTCTTCTCTGTACGCGTCGCAATTTCTTCCGTAAATTTCACATGGTTTGCACTTTTTACCCACCAAAAATTGAATGACAGAGTTCTGTTCAATCTTGAACCACTCAGTTTGATTTGCCGCCAAATTTGAATAGCCAAAAAAAGAATTTTCTAGGCGAGATAAAAAAATATCCTTTATTCTAAATGCAAAGTTTACATTTATGAAAAAATTCTAACTAGTTCGTTGGTTAGGTTTTATGTCCTATCAACCATTGTTGGTTATTTAATACCAAATCCTCTTTATACATATACATTAAATATATATGATTTGGTTGGGTTGGGTTTTATGGCATATCAACCATTGTTGGTTATTTAAAGCTAAATCCTTTTTATACATATATATTAAATATATCTGATTTGTAAACATTTTGAAGCCGGAACTCTTTTTGCAGTCAGTTAAATGGTTTCAAGTATTTCTATCAAACAAAAATAATTCTATTTACTATGAATTGTCCGTTTGCCTACAGTTAAATAGATATACATATAATTTATAAGTGACTAATTTGTTGAGAATTTTATTTCTAAATGAGTTAGAACTGGTTTCTTTCCACGCAAATATTGGTATTGTTTCAACAGACTTCATCGTCATCCTCATCATCATAGCGTGTTGCTTGCCCAGATTTCCCTGGCCCTCTCCTGCCACTCGTCCCTATCGTCCATCGCTCTCGGTAGGTTTTCCATGCAACATCCTGTATCAGTATAGAACTGTTGTAGATAGGTTCTTGCTGGTAGCCCTACCCTTACTCGTCCGTGTGGAGGTGTCCACAGGACTACATTCTCATGAGCTCGCCCTTACTTTTCCAGCAGTGTCTCGCATGTCTAATTTTGATGGTTTTTTTGAGATGGGTAGTAGGTATCCGTTCAGCTGCTGGTTTTAGGATGCTGCCGCCAGGACTTGTTCAATACAGCTCGCAGCATTCTTGTGCAATTGCCGTCAAGCTTTCTGTCTATACGCTTAGTCAGCGTCCCTATGGTGCATCCATACGGCAGTATTGCCACGACCGGTACTCGGAAAAAACTGTGCTTTATTTTATCTGATAGGTCTGACTTTCATATGACCGATAGACTTAAATGGTTTCATTTATTGATATCTAAAACGAATAATTTAATTCAATATAACTCATTAGTTTGCAAACAGTGAAATTGTTACAAGTATTGCTATTCAACACTAATTATTCAATTTAACACAATTTATTTATTTGCACACAGTTAAATAGATCCAGTATTGCAAAGACTTTCAAGAATTCCTATTCAAAACTAATTATTTGACTCAACATTACTTATTCTTTTGCCCAGTCGGCTGGGGCTGTAGAATACACAGACTGTACCTCTGCAGAGGGGTAAGACCCCACCCCCAACGAGTGCCCTGATTATAACAATAAACAATCTGATTGTGAGGTTCCAACAGTGCTGGAGCTTTGGGGAATGCGGAGTACCCCTTTATTGCCATTGCTCCCAGGTCCACTCTGGTCCGGAGTGGTAGCACCTGACAGGGCCCTATCTATGGGTTAAATAGAACTAACAGTATACTTATGCTAAAATGAATTGTTTGAGTAAACTGAATAGCTTGAAATAGAAATGTTTGTGACAATTAAACCGTACTTACATTTAAACTGCGTGCTTATGCTTAACTGAATTATTTGAAATAGAACTGTTTTTCGACATTAAAACTGCATTTACACTTAACTGAATTGTTACATATAACTGCTTGAATAGTTTGAAATGGAAATGTTTGTGACAATTAAACTGTGTACTTATGCTAAACTGAATTGTTTTAAATAGAACAGATTATTTACATAAAAATGGATTTGGCGTTAAATAACCTACAAAGGTTGATATGCCATAAAACCCAACAAACCAAACCATTACTTATTCTTTGACTCTCAATTAAATGATTCTAAGTATTGCTACGTATCACCAACAATTCTATTGAACATCAGTCATTTGTTTACACACAGTTAAATACTCAAACAGTTCTGTATCTAACAATTCAATTAAGTGTAAGTCATTTTTTTTGCACAGTTTGAATGTCAAATATTTCTATTTAACCCATAGATCATGTAACACAATCATAGTGTTACAAGTTGACAGGCGATATAAGATTAAATACTTAGGACTAATTGGAATAATTTGTTGAAGATTAGTTATAGTCTTTTGGTAATGTAGTGCAGTTGGCGCTACTTCTCTTGGGCAGAATAGACCTGGAATCAAGAGCAATGTAGGGGTATTCCACATTCCCTTTGGAGCCTCACCATTAAATTGAGTAGTGTTTAGTGTCATATCAGGACACTCGTTGGGGGGGGGTCTGACCCCTCTGCAGAGATGCAGTCGGTGTATTTTACAGCCCCTGCCGACTTGGTTTTAAAAAGTTCTGAAAAATAAATTTTGCCTTTTAATCAGAATTTTCCCTTATTTCTTAAATGACACACACACACACGCGCGCATATATATATATATATATATATATATTTTATATATATATATATATATATATATATATATATATGTATTGTTTCTGATGCATTCTAGAATTATCTACGAGTCCTACGAGTTAAAGTAAATGTAAACCAATCTTGTTCCTATTTCTACTTGTCGGAGTATTATTTTTCTCAAATACGGCTGGACAACTATATTCGTCTTTATTATTTCGGTATCCAAGTTGCTGGATTCGATATTAGTGATTTCAATTGATTTTTTTTTCTTTTACTTTTAGGTAGGGGACAATGTACGTCCCCTTGATGAGGTTTATAGATTAATCGATTTTGTATCTGGTGTCCGATTCTTATAAATGAATGTCCAGGAAATTCCCATCCTATCAGAACAGGATACACACATCTGAATCTAAGGTTAGTGGAGCCTTCCAGGCGAGGGTGTTTCTTTCTCAAAATGGCCAGTGTGATTATTAGCCGAGAAGAAATAGGTAAACGCTAGTGGTATACTGACAAAGTCTAGACGAATCAATGTCAATCAGAAAAAAAATATGAAGACAGCTCGATAGATTTGATAAGCAGTTTTAGGTGAAACACAACATTGCGCTAGTGCAATGTCTGAAATTAACTCCTGTAGTAAAACATTTTCTATCATGAAGTCATTTCCGATGTATTCTCATTGTAAAACAATTTCCAAAGCATTCTTTTAATAAAAACATATCCAGTGCATTCCTATCGTAAAACCATTTCCAATGAATTTCTATAAAACAAAACATGTCCAATGCATTCTTTTAGTAAAATCATTTCCAATGCATTCCTACTATAAAATCATTTCCAATACACACTTGCAATAAAACCATTTCCAATGTCTTGCTATAATAAAACCATTTTCAATGCATTCTCTGCGTAAAACTATTTATAATGCATTCCTGCAATAAACCCATTTTAAATGCATTCCATAGTAAAACAATTTCTAACGAATTCCTTTAGTAATAACATTTCCAAAGCGTTCTTTTAGGTTTGGTTTGGTTGGGCTTTATGGCATATCAACCTTTGTAGGTTATTTAATACCAAATCATCTTTATGCATATATATTGAATATATAGGATGTGGTTTGGTAGGGTTTTATGACATACCAACCATTGTAGGTTATTTAATGCCAAATCCTCTTTATACAAATATATTAAATATATATGATTTAGTTTGGTTGGATTTTATGGCATATCAACCATTGTAGGTAATTTAATGCCAAATCCTCTTTATACAAATATATTAAATATATATGATTTAGTTTGGTTGGTTTTTATGGCATATCAACCATTGTAGGTTATTTAATGCCAAATCCTCTTTTTGCATATATATTAGATATATAGGATTTCGTTGGGTTGGGTTTTATGGCATATCAGCCATTGTTGGTTATTTAATGCTAAATCCTCTTCATACATATTTATTAAATATATATGATTTGGTTTGGTTGGGTTTTATTGCATATCATATTTACCCAACCCATCCGCTCGAGCAGGATATGACACAAGGTCAATTTTTTAAGCGGAGTTTAACAGGTTTTAATTCAGAGTTTTCCTTCTCCTAGACTAGTTGCCTCACCAAGGCTGAAGAACCTAGTCTGTCCTACTATTTACCCATAGCTGGAGGGAGAATAATTGGATTCATACCTTTCCCAAGGGTATTAGTGCTATGTGAAATGCAATCAGTCCAGGATTTGAACTCGTGTCGCCGTGTCCAATTCCTGCGACGATAACCATTACACCACGTTGCATATCAACCATTGTAGGTTATTTAATGCCAAATCCTCTTTATACATATATATTAAATATAATGGTGTAATTGTTATCGTCGTAGGAAATGAACACGGCGACACGAGTTCAAATCCTGGACGAGACTGATTGCATTTTGCGGTTTCGACCTTATTAGGTCTCATCAGCAGTGTATACCGTGATCTCCCCCACTGGAGATCGAACCAGCGAACACAGAATACAGAGCCGAAACTCTATAACTAACTACTGGCCACAACCAATGCCAAATTAACTAGTCATGATAAATGCGTAGCCAACGAACCTGATATGTCTTGTCGTTTTACCCTTACTCTGACAGTGGACACGGTCACATCCAGGGCTACGTTTTCTCAAAAGAATTAGAGATACGAATTTGCGTAATCATAACCTCATGGGCACGGAAATAGATATATATTATGCAGATGAGACTTAATAAGGTCGAAATAAGGTCCTATATGTTGCACGCAGAGCTTGCTGAATTTTCAATTCGTGGTAATTCAATTTAGAATGTATAATTCCTCTATTTAAAAAATGTGTCGTCTGCTTCTTGTCTTTTTTTTAGTGTGAAACCATTTTCTTTTACTAGATCAATTGACGTTTGTCGCACGTAATCTCGGCATCCTAGGAATATAAATGGTGTCTGTGTATCTCTTTTCGAGGCTCCCATGACAATGTAAAAGAAATCAGAAGCTCCCAAGTGTCTTTAAAACGATTGATTATAACCGTAACTGTTTATTTCGTAAAATCACTTGACACATGTATTCAATTTGGTTAAGTCTGGTTGTTTAAAGGTCTATGAACCTTCTTGGGTTATTTAATGCCAAAGCCATCCTCGTAGGAAAGCAATAACGGTACTATTCAACCCGCAGAGATAAGGAGATTCATACCTTTCCAAAGAGTATAAATCTGTAAGTGAATGTAATGGAGTGAGTGAAATTCGAACCTGCTTACGGTGATGTTGCAGTCCAGCACGTTAACCACTACATCATTGAGACTCTCCCCAAAAGTATTTATTACTGTGATATCATATAACTTGATATCAAGAAACAACAATACAAAAAAGGAAAATAGAGAAGTACAATGAATGCAATTCCCCAACCTCTTGGTATGCAATAACCCCGGAGGTATTGACATGCCGTTAAACTCAGTCAATCAATTCGTGGTTGTACAAATGCTGCATCGCCACCATACTCACCATTCCTAACTGCGTGCGACATTTTCCTGTTTTCTAAAAAGAAAATTCATCTAAGATAGTAAGATCAATACACGGGGGCAGATTCATACTATTTTGAAAGAGAAATTGCGGTCAATCGGGGAAAAAATGGCGAGAATATGTGTTGTACACCAAGGGGACCATTATGAAGAAAATTAGTTTCGTTCGTTTCTCTCTTAGAAAATACATCTTCAATCGAGATATTTTTTACACATAATTAAAAAAAATCAAAGTATGCTTTCGATTTCAGTTGCAGTCTCGCTGATAGCTAATGAGGCCAATACGTTTCTAAGTGTGCCTTTCCAAGCAAATTTCCAACACTTCATGTCATGTGATATGTTTTCAAATTTAGAACTACTTAAGGCCTTAGGCCCGATTAATGTTTCTGAAGGTAAACCAAAATCGATAATACCTTTGCCAATGATCTTTTCTTCCTGTGGTTTGATTTGATTTGGCTATTTTAAGGCAAATTAACTCTTCTGGGTTATTTAAAGCCAAATCCTACTTATATATATATATTATTTAGTTCTACGAGAATAGTTTGTTGATAACTTTATTTTTAAACAAGTTAGAGTTCATTTTTTTGGAAACTTGCTAGTTATTGTTTGCGCTCAGCTAAATGGTTTTTAGTATATATATATTTTGATATATATATATGTATCATACAATAACTGATGTTTATATAACAGCACTGCTTCTAACAAAGCCTTCATCAGATGATGACTCTGGGTTCAGGCATGGTTTCGGGGCCGAAACATCATTACCACTAACCCAGAGCGTCCCAGCAGTATCTCACGACACCACCAAACTTTATCAGATTGTTGTCGCTCTGTGGGATTGCCAGATTCACGCTGATGCCGTTAGATCCAAGAGGATCTTTTCCATGTATTTCCTCTTGTCCGATGGCGGAAGTCCGAGATTAGTTAAGAAAACGGAGGTTGAGTTGGCAATAAAACCTCTGCATTTGACTTCGATAGGAAATACATTCGTTATCCAGCCATTTCTGACACATTGTTCTCGCAGATCTTCATATTTTTCCTACTTACGCTGATATGCCCAGACGAAATTATTGCTATCTGTTGTGGACCAGTAAAGGGTCCAGAAGAAAGACACGAATTCGGGTTTACATTGAACAAAGTATATTAACGAAAGGATAATACAACATAGATAAAGAGGTGTTGAACGTTAGTCTAACTGCCAAAGTGCTAAGCTGGGGAGAACTCGGTATTCATCCCACCAGCGGACAAGTATGGCACAAGGCTGTTTTTAAGGTGGGTCCAGTCGCTGGGCCGCAGCCCACACGCGTCCGGTATTGCCAAAAATACCTTCGGCCCCGT
The DNA here is from genome assembly GCA_963585895.1 of Sepioteuthis lessoniana. Taxonomy (NCBI): domain Eukaryota; kingdom Metazoa; phylum Mollusca; class Cephalopoda; order Myopsida; family Loliginidae; genus Sepioteuthis; species Sepioteuthis lessoniana. The sequence continues at coordinate 6,726,202 of OY757937.1, forward strand.
CGGCATTTCTCTTATTAGGGGTACCTCAGGCATCGGGTAATAAACCTAACCCCCAGGAGGGGATAAAAGCCTGGGGAGATGGACCCCTGAGGCCGGAGGAAATGGTGAGGCAACCAGCCAGCACTCGGCCAGATCCGCGCCCGAGTCAAACATGACAGACCGAGATTAGGGAGAACTCACGCCGCGATGAATATTCTGCCGGTATTAATAACAACAGGCAGAGTTCATTACAGTCCGAAGGTTGGTTACCATAACATTATCTAAGGGGTGTCCTCGTGGTGTAATGGTTAAAGCGATGAACTGCGGAATCGTAGTACGCGAGTTCGTACTCCAGTCGCGCTATTACGTTCACTTTCGGGCAAATACCCTTGGGAAAGGTATGAACCCCCTTATTCTCCCTCCAGCTATGGGTAAATAGTAGGACGGACTATGTTCTTCAGCCTTGGTGAGGCAACTAGTCTAGGAGAAGGAAAACTCTGAATTCAAACCTGTTAAACTCCGCTTAAAAATTGACCTTGTGTCATATTCTGCCCGAGCGGAGGGGTTGGTAAATAGTACCATAACATTATCTAACACTAGTAGATCTATTTGCTCTCAGTTAAATGGTTTCAAGCTTTGCTATTTATTGTTTGGACTCAATTCAATAGTTTCAAATATTACAATACATTGTTTGCACATGGTTCGATTGTTTGAAGCATTGTTATCAAGTACCAATTATTCAATTTATTTCAGTCATTTGTTTAGACTTAGTTAAATAGTCTAAAGTTTTGCTATTTGTAAGTCAGACCTGACCGATAAAATAAAATGCAGTTTCTTCCAAGCTGCGGTCGTGTCGATACTGCTGTATTGATGTACTACATGGACGCTAATTGAACGCATGGAGAAAAAGCTTGACGGCAACTACACAAGAATGCTGCCAGGTCCTGGAGGCAGCACCCCACAAAGCAGCAGCTGTACGGCCACCTACCACCCATCACGAAAACTATCAAAATTAGACGAACCAGACATGCAGCACACTGCTGGAGAAGTAGGGACGAGCTCATAAGTGATGTACTCCTGTGGACCGTTTCACATGGACGAGCAGTGTGTCGATACGGGATATAGCCCTGAGTACCTGCCGGAAGCAATGGACGATAGGGAGAGGTTGCGAGAGAGGATCAGGGATATCCGTGCTGATGGCGCAACATGATGATGATGATGATGATGATGATCACTATTTAATATTAATCATCCGTTTGCACACAGTTGAATGGTTTAAAGTATTGCTCTCTCATACCAACAATTCTATTTATTACCGAATTAGGACACAGTTAAGTTTGATTTGATTTGGTTTTATGGCTACTAAACTACTGTAAGTTATTTAATACAAAACCTGGTTGGTTGATTGGCTTGTTGGTTGGTTGGTTGGTTGGTTGGTTGGATTTTATGGCATATCAACCTTTGTTGATTATTTAACGCCAAATCCGTTTTTATTTAAATAATCAGTTCTATTTCAAACAATTCAGTTTAGCATAAGCACGTAGTTTAAATGTAAGTACAGTCTAAGTGTGAAAAACATTTCTATTTCAATCTATTCAGTTTAGTCAGAAAGTTCTAATTCAGCTAATTCAGTTTAGTATAAGTACAGATTTTGTTTACACACAGTTAAATGTCAAAACAGTTCCATATTAAATAAATCAGTTTAGTGTAAGTAAAGTTTTATTGTCAAAAAACAGTTCCATTTCAAATAATTCAATTTGGAATAAGCACACCCTTTAAATGTAAGTACGATTTAATTGCCAAAAACATTTCTATTTCAAACAATCCAGTTTAGTCAAACAATTCAGTTTAGCATAGGTATGCCGTTAGTTCTATCTAACCCATAGTTAGGGCCCTATCAGGTGCTGCCACACCGGGCCAGAGTGGACCAGGGAGCAATGGCAACGAAGGGGTACTCAGCATTCCCCAAAGCTCCGGCATTACTGGAACCTCACCATCAGATTGTTTAGTGTCATATCCAGGACACTCATTGGGGGGGGGGTTACCCCTTTGCAGAGGTGCAATCAGTGTATTCTACAGCTCCAGCTGAATGAGCAAACTAAATCTAGTTTATACACATATATTAGATATGTATGGTTTGTAAATATAAGTTAATAAAGTTAGATAGCTCCAGGTAATGCTATGTATCACTAACAATTCAATTAAACATCAGTTGTTTGTTTACACACAGTTAACACGGGAGTCACCTGTTCTGCAGCACACATAGCGTAACGGTTATAGGCGTTGGTTCCCTAAGCTTCTAAGGAAACAATCATCTGAAGGTTGCAGGTTCAATCCTGACTGCAGGCGAGTAACAATACAGGAATACATAACACTTGTATCCGGTTATGGCTAACGGAATCGGAACAGGTGACCCCCGTGGATTCAATAAAGGACGTAGTTCGAAGTTACGTGAAGGTTCCCAAGTTCGACAAACACCTGAAGAAGGCCGGAGGACATATAAGCCGAAATGTTGTGGAAATAACAATGAAGATGAAGACAATAGTCCGAAAACCCTAAATGATAAAAATCATCAAGCTTCGTCTCAGAAATTTAGACAACAGGTGAGGATTATACAAAAGTGAGAGATGTGAAACCAATCAAAAATCTAGGTGAGGCTTAGAACTTTTTGAAAGAACCGGTTAATCTCTTTAATAAAATAGAAATTCTTCTCGGCAGAAACTGTATCAGTACTAGTATATGGCTGCACTTCCTTTAATTTAACAAATTGCTTGGAGAAAGAGCTTGATGGGAACTATTCAAGGAGGCTGCTCACCGTTTCAAACGGATCCTGGAAGCAGCACCTCACATGCCCACTCATATCCCATCTTATAAACAATCCAAAACGAACAAGTCCCTGCTGGTGAAGCAGGGACGAACTCATAAGCGAAGTTCTCCCCTGGACTTACACATATAGACACACCAGTGTTGGTTGACCGGAAAAATTTATATTCATCGGTTCTGTGCCGACAATACTCGGAGCAATGGATGATAGAGAGAACCAAGGTAAACTGTGCTATCAGGACGGCATGATGATGATGACGATTATGATAATGTATTGTTACATGTTTTTTTTTTTCAGGTACATTCACTCTATAGGAGGCGCCTACTACCTCTCACCCCCAACCAAAAAAAAAGAATTAGTGTCCTAGTACTGACACTAAACTCTAAACAGTGGTGAGGCACTACTTCTAGGGCTCTGAGGAATGTGGAGTTACCACTTTGTTAAAATTACTTTCAGGTCCATTACTTATATAGATATAATAAGTTCATACGATAAGTTTCCAGAGTTTTTTCGTATGGGCACTTTTATTGATAGTACACACATAAATCTCTATTCCCCTTCGAAGTAATCTCCTCTGGCTGCAATGCACATATTGTACCGTTCCAACAACTTCTCGAAGGCCCCATGGAAGTCCTCCTGTGTGAGCGTGTCAATGACCTTCGTCACAGCCACTTTCATCTCCTCAATTGCCTCATAACGACAGCCTCTGAGCTTAGGGAATAACCAAAAGTCACAGGGAGCAAGGTCTGGGCTATAGGGAGGCTGAGGTGCTATCTTGATACCCATATTGCTCAAATAGTCTGTGACAAGGATGGAGCTGTAGACTGGTGCATTGTCCTGGGGGAAATGCCACTGACCCGATTTGAAGAGTGCTGGCCTCTTCCCAAGGAATCTCTTCCTGAACTCCCTTAAAACCTTAACATAGTAACCCTAACCCTAACCCTTTGGCCAATCAACTCTGGTGTATTGACTTCCTTACTCCTCCCACACCTCTCATCATCCCTCACAGACTCCCTGCCTTCCTTGAATCTCTTATGCTACTCAAAAACTGATGCTCGATTCATGCAAGATGGTCAAAAAGCAGTCTGAGGCATTCCATTCGTTTCTTTGGCATTTTTTCCAAGTTTAAAACACAATTTTATTGCATATCGTTCTTCTAAAGTGTCAGATTGTATTTTTGAAATTCACCAGCAGTGACAATCAGGATTTAGTAGGGTGTATTCCAATTGCTGCTGTAGCTGTTCATTTGAACCTGAAATCATAAGATGTATGGCAATAACATACTGAATTCTCAAGAGTCTACGACAATTTTAAATGTCCATACGAAAAACGTTTGGAAATTTATCGTATGCACTTCGTAGTATCTGTGACCCTGGGTTTCATGCTCCCCGCACTCATCAGACTGTGTGAATTTTTTTTTAAAAAGTCCGATTAATATGTTTTCTTTTTTAGTGATGTTGGAAAGGGTATTTTATTTGTATGTATGAGTTCCTAAGTTTGTGCGTGTTTGAATTTTAGCGTGTTTGTGTTTGTATTTGTGCTCTCCCTCGCGCATACATATATAAGTTTATCTGCGCATATAATGGCATACGCATATATATATATATATATATATATATATTTCCGCTGTCTGTTGTTGGGAAGGAGTGAGGCAAATGAAAAGAGTGATAGAAGGGAAGAATGGGTGAGAAGGGGATAGAAAAAAGTATTGTTTCAGTGAGAATGATTTTTCTTTCTCTTGATCCTACCTCTTTTTCTGATCGCCAAAGGTTCATTTGAGGTGAATATGTCTGTTTCGTGGAGAATTTTATTGGGTAAAGATGATGATGATTAAAACGAAAATCATCATCACCTAACTTTTTTGAAAAGATTTTTTGTTACTGTATTTTTTATTCATTTTTTATGTATTTCTATCATGATTGTGTTGTCAACGATTTATTTGCATTACTCATGAGTTGTTTGATAATACCTCAAAATATGGTCCCTATTAACTCACCAAGTGAGCTAGTGTTAATCATAAACCACCACAATATATATATATATATAGAAGTAAATGATGGAAAAGAATCTGACAGGGTGGAGAAAAGATGAAAAACAAAGTTTTCTCTCTTTCTTCTTCTTCTTCTTCTTCTCGATGTTCTTTTCTTTTCTTTTCTTTTTTCTTTCTTTCTAATCCATTATATCTCTTGATGATTCCATTTATTTTACGTCATTGCTTTACACAATCATTTGATACTTTTTGAAATCTGAACGCAGATTTAATGATTGAACGGTCCAATGTTTTCTCTGCTTTTATATATATATATATATATATATATATAAATGATGGAAAAGAATTCGACAAGGTGGAGAAAAGTTAAAAAACAAAGTTTCTTCTTCTTCTTCTTCTTCTTCTTGATGTTCTTTTCTTTTCTTTTCTTTTTTTCTAATCCATTATATCTCTTGATGGTTCCATTTGTTTTACGTCATTGCCTTACACGATCATGTGATAATTTTTGAAATCTTAATGCGGATTTAATGATTGAACGGTTCAATGTTCTTTCTTTGCTTATATATATAGAAGTAAACGATGGAAAAGAATCCGACAGTGTGGAGGAAATTTGAAAAACAAAGTTTTCTTTCTTCTTCTTCTTCTTCTTCTTCTTCTTCTTCTTCTTCTTCTTCTTCTTCTTCTTCTTCTCGATGTTCTTTACTTTACTTTTCTTTTCTTCTTTCTTTCTTATCCATTATATCTCCTGATGGTTCCATTTGTTTTACGTCATTACCTTAAACAATCACGTAATACTTTTTGAAATATGAACGCTGATTTAATGATTGACCGGTTCAATGTTCTTTCTTTGCTTATATGCTTTCCACACTTGGTTTTGTATTTTATTAATCAGTCATCGTTGATCTATCAACATTTGGTATCATCATTTCTAAATGATTTGAGCTCTCTGGTATCCGGTAAGGTATAAAATGTAAACAAACGGACGCTACTACTTAATACCTTATAATTCTCGAGCTGACGTGGTACGCTTGTTAGCTGAGCGGTATGATACTAAGTCTAACGTAAAGTTAGTCGGGTTTCGATCCCAGCTTCAAGTGTCCTACGTATCTACCCACACTGAACAGTTGTGATACAACGAAACAGTCTCCCTGTGGAAGACAATACATATATATATATATATATATATATATATATATGTATCCAGTCTATGTGGCTTATAATAAATAGACTTTATCCTTTACAGAGTGTTAAGCCCCTTCCAACGAAGAATGCTCTGGTTATCATAGTAAACCGCCTCCGGTTCATGAGACCTCAGTTCTTGATGTCTGGGAATACAGAGTACCCCCTTGGGTATCCATTACCCACTCTGACCAAGAGTAGTTGTACCAGTTACAATTCTATCAATTGGAAATAGATCTTTTTCGGAGATTATGAGAATCATGATTGATTTTCCTGAGTCTATATAATTGTGTGTAGACTATTTGTATTGAGAATAGTCACTTGAATCTATTATTGTTTACGAAGAACAAAAATCATCTTAAACATTCATTCAATAGTCAATCTTATATCTTGAAAGATAATCTGAATTTACAACCATATTATAAATGTACCAACTATATTTTTATTTTTTAGCAAGCTAGACTAGCACACATACACGACTAATTTCGAGACTCAATGGAGGCCCCATTCCTACGGCTTTTTGCCACATCTAAACAAAAAGCTTACGAAACAACAAAAATATTCCTAATTTATAAATACTATTGCTAAACTTTAAAAAGTATAGTTGGCGACCGTTGTCGAAGGCGACTCGAAGGCTTTCTTTTCATTAATTACTACACTAAGGAGGTGGTGAAGAAGCTACTCCTATTCCTGGATTGCATGTAATACCATTTTTAAGTATTTGGGGCTTGGACCCGGTCTCCCAGGACATTGGCGAACACTCTACCCACAAGTCGAAAGGGCCGGTTTAAACTGACCAGCTTTAAATAGCCTACAATATCCTGGTCATGACACTAACTGCATCTAGTGGTGACTTCATGATAGGTAGAGTTCTAGAGTGTTGCAAGTTATGTAAACACTTAGTTGCCGTGTCAAGGACAGTTCAACCGCCAGGATCCCGTCTCTGAATATTACGGGTCACCACCCACAGCCAATGGGTGACCTCGTTGGATGAGTTTTGCCACTCTGTAGAGATGAAGTTAGATTATTCTGCAGTCACAGCCGACAAAACAAAGGGATAATTAATATTAAAACATTGATCGGAAAAATAAATACTTCAGCGTTAAATAATCCATTAATGATTGATATATCACAAAACCAAACCAACTAACCAACCCAGTTCCTGGAGTAAATTCTTTTATTGCTTTTTCCTTCTGCAGCCACAGAGTATTATCCTTTCTTAATAAAAATAAACACTAAACCGAAACAGTGCTTTACGTACATTTACATTGACCTACATTCATAGGAGTCTCGATTGCAAAATATTAACTGCACTAGATGACATCCACAACTGCAACTTTGTCTCAAACAACTGCACAAAAAATGACACAGCAAAGAGTGTTGAAAAAAAAATCATACGTTGATTTTTTAATGTTTTTTGGGTTTTTTTACATTTGGTTTATATTGTTTGTTTGTTTGTTTGTTCATCAATTAAATATATCACGGAGGCGGCTTGGCACTTTCGGAGTCAAGCCGGGGTTACTGTCGGAGCTGATATGATGTAGAAATAACCCGAAATCGGCAATGAAGACAGCGCATCACTGAAGACCTACCTTATGCATCTAAGATGTATGATTGAAAATAAGGTAAACTTCACACTTTTTTCTCTTTTTAAGCGTTCAGCCTTGTACACATTGATTTTTTACCGCTACTGTCATTGAGAGCCGGAAAAATGATCACGGTGATACCAGTTATAATCAGAGAACCCGGAACAACCCAAAAATCCCTTGAAAAGAGATAGTGGGAAGTAAATGAGTCCAGATCACAACACTGTTGAAAACGGCTCAAATAAATGAAACCATCAAAAACTGATGAGACTTGCAGTCACTTAGACTAGAATTGGACATTCACAGACACAAATCCCGGAATTAAAATGAGCCACGACCCCAATCAAAACAGTGGCCACTATAAAAACCAAAGAGAACGCTCAAATCAACCATTAACTTCCTACAGACGACTTTAAACGTCAGAAACACGTGTTGAAGGAAAATAAATAACCTGAAACCAAATTCACTTGTGGACCTATCATATTTATCAACCCCTCAGCTCGGGTAAGATATGATACAGGGTCAATTTTTAAGCGAAGTTCAGTAGGTTGGAATTCAGAGTATCCCTTCTAGACTAGTTACCTCACCAAGACTGAAGAAATCAGTCTGTCCTACTATTTACCCATAGCTGGAGGGAGAATAATTGGATTCATCCCTTTCCGAAGGGTATTAGTGCTATGTGATATGCAGTCAGTCTCGTCCGGGATTTGAACTCGTGTCGCCGTGTCCATTTCCTACAACGATAATCATTACACCACGGGCACCTATAATATATTTACTTTTTTCTCATTTTGGACCAAACAAAAAAATCATATTGAGAGAGAGGGGGGAAGAGGAAGAGAGACGGGAGGGGAGGAGTTCTCGAGATGTTGTGACTAACTTGCTGGACTGTGACGTCCCAATAAACGCTACTGCGTTCAGTTTCGGCTTTGGGAAAGTTATGATCTCCCCTACACACACTTATCCCCACTAAGCTATGGCTAGGAGGATAAACAAAAAAAAAAATACATGAGGGTGGGCTGAAAAGTTCATCTGACGTCATATCAATAAAAGCACTGCAAAACCGATGGAAGAAGTCTGTAGACCACAATTGGGACTATGTTGAAAAATGTTCCTCATTTGGCTACATTGGCCTAGCGGTTAGAGTGTTCACCAATGGCCCGGGAGACCTGGGTTCAATCCCAGGTCGAGTCATACCAAAGACTCAAAAAATGGTACTTGATGCCTCCTTGCTTAACACTCAGCATTGTAAGGTATGGATCAAGGGTAAAGTGGAGCAATCCAGGGAAAGGAGTCGCGCCCTCCCCTGCACCTTGGTGTAGTAGCTATCGAAAAGGGAGCCTTCGGGTCACCCTCGACTATGGTCGCCAGCGTTACTTATATTGATCAACTGATGAACTTTTCAGGTGACTTTCCTATACACACATATACACACACGCGCGTGCACACACACACATATAAAAAAGTAAAGTTGGTGACCTTTGTCAAGGATGACCCGAAGGCTCCTTTTTCAATAGCTACTACACTGCAATGTATGGGAGAGTGCTACTCCATTTCCTAGATTGCTTCACTTTACCCTTGATCCTTACCATATAATATTTTAAAGAACGAAAGAAAGAGAGAGAGTGTGTGTGTGTGTTTGTGTTTGGTTTGGTTTGGTTTTTTTGTTTAATGGCATATCAACCTTTGTAGGTTATTTAATGCCAATGCCAAAGCCATTCTCCTAGAAGAACAGTAGTGATACTATTTAACCCATAGCTGGGAGGATAAGGGGGTTCATACCTTTCCCAGGGGTGTTTGCCCGAAAGTGAACATAATAGCGCGACTGGAATTCGAACTCGCTTACTATGATTCCGCAGTCCATCGCTTTAACCATTACACCACCACGACACCCCCTCTGTCTCTGTGTGTGTGTGTGTGTGTGTGTGTGTGTGTGTGTGTGTGTGAGTGAAAGAAAGTAAGGTGTAGATATAAAATGACTGACAAGGTTTGCTTTTGTAATAATCGAGACTAAAGCTGTCTTTGCCCAGACATAAATGAATAATCAATGGAACGTGATTTTCTTCAAAATTATTTTCATCAAAGAATGTTACTTGAAGTAATAATTGTATCGAACTTTTCTTTTCATTCTATCCGATTTTTTCTCCACTAGTTTTAATAAGTGCTTTTTCACTAAAGTCTGTGTGACAACCTCCTCAGATCTCCAGGACTTTTTAAGTATTCTACCTGATCTTAACAGTGATGTAGTCTGAGTGATCTTGATTATTCCTTTTATCTCCGGTTCCTCCAGTTTTAGAGATTCTTCCAAGGGCTCCAACTACGATTAGTATTACTGCCACTTTCATTCGCCACTGGAAAGATCCCGGTATTTGTCGATCTTTTTGCTTTTTTAAAAATCTCACCCTATAATCTAATGAACCGCCTGAAATTCTTTAGACGACTAATTCTTTTCTTTTTCTGAATTAGGATTAGGTCTGGTCTTCTGGCCGGGATTCAGTGATTTGTTTTAATCTGAAAGTCCCAGAGAATATCAATGTGTTTCTTGTTCTTGGACAGATTCTGATTTATCCTTCACTATATGTCAGCAGAGCCAAATTCTAGTCTTGCATGATTCCTGGGGGATCTCCTTTCTTGCGTAATCCTGTCTACTTTCGCGTTCGTTTGGTGCCTGCTGTTGTTGCTGCTGTTGCTGATGATGTTGTTAGGTAAATTATATAATTGCACAAAAAAGACTTTATCCATAAATAACTACGCCATGAAACCAACCAACCAACATACACACTGGTTCTACAGTTTTTCGTCAAGAATATTTGTCCTTCTGTTTTTCTTTTTAAAGGTGATATTTGTCAAAATGTCACACAGTATTTGTCAAATAAGTAAACACAGTATTTGTCAAAAAGTCACACAGTATTTGTCAAAAAGTCTAAGAATATTTGTTGGTTGGTTGGTTGTTTGGTTGTTTGGGTTTAATGACATATCAACCTTCATAGGTTATTTAACGCCAAATCCATTTTTATGCAAATAGTCAGTTCTATTTCAAACAATTCAGTTTAGCGTGAGTACACAGTTTAATTGTCAATAAGTACAGTTTAGGAAAATAATTCTATTTCAAACAATTCAGTTTAACAAGTATGCAGTTTAAATGTTAGTACAGTTTAATTGTGAAAAACATTTCTATTTCAAGCAATTCAGTTTAGTCAGAAAGCTCTAATTCATTTTAGTAGAAGTACAGATTTTGTTTACACAGTTAAATGTCACTACAGTTCTATATTAAACTAATCACTTTCAAAAGTAGGTAAGTACTGTTTCAATGTCAAAAAACAGTTCAATTTCAAATCATTCAGTTTAGAATAAGCACGCAGTTTAAATTTTAGTACGATTTAATTGTCAAAAACATTTCTATTTCAAACTATTCAGTTTAGTCAAACAATTCAATTTAGCATAAGTATGCCGTTAGTTCTATTTAACCTATAGATAGGGCCCTATCATGTGCTACAACGTTGGGCCAGAGTGGCAAAGGTAATGAAGGGGTGCTCCGCATTCCCCAAAGACCCAGCATCACTGGAACCTCACCATCAAATTGTTTAGTGTCATATCCAGGACACTCATAGAGGGGCTTACCCCTTTGTACAGGTGCAGTCGGTGTATTCTACAGCCCCAGCCGACTGGGCAAAAGAATATTTGTCTAGTAGTCAAAAACTATTTGTCGAAAAGTCTAACAGTATTTGACTAGCAGTCAATAAGTATTTGTCAAACAGTATTTGTCTAGCAGTATACGTTAAACAGTCTTACAGTTGTTTTCTGAGAGTATTTTTTAAATATTCTAAAAGTTTCTGTTAAAGAATCCAATAGCATTTGTCGAACAGTCTAAAAGTATTCGTTTAACAGTCGAGGATTATTTGTCTAACAGTATTCGTCAGTCTAACGGTATTTGTCAAATAGTTTAACTGTGACAATACACCACTGGACGAACTCCTCTATCTCAACCTCCCAAACCACTCATGGCCATCCGATCGTCTAGTGGTTTATCTCATCTCCGACCAGGGATATTTCCCAATTCTTCATAGACACACAAAACACAACATACACAACCGAGAGAGTGGAAGAAAAGAAGAACAAACAATCATGGACTTGGGTTAGCTCCAAGCGCAAGAAGGGAGAAGTTTGTGACACTTTTGTGTAGCTTTCTGTGCATCTGTGGATTTTCACGAGAATATATTCGAGCGAAATTCCCACAAAGCCACTAGGAACGCTGACTTATCCTCTCACACTGGCCAACCTGGCCTCTGGGTCCACAGGTCATAGCAGTCGACTTCCCCCGACTTCTGTTAACTGCTCTCTCCCGTCGACTGCCCCGGTCTGACCTGCTCTCTGATTTCTTCTATTCTCTCTGGGACCTTCCTTCCTTTGTCTTCTTCCGGTCCCGTGGGAAATCACTCGTGCAATCCCTTTTGGATGAATTTCGCGCCAAATCAGACAAAGGGATCCTTTGACTGGCACCCACTCAAACCTATAGAAACGAATGCCAACCAACGTGTCACATAACAGAATTTGTCAAATAGTTAAACAGTATCTAACAGTCAAATATTTTTTGGCGTTGTTGAGATAGATCCAAATCGTCCTTGAAGCCCCAAACAATATATTTATTATTATTTACACACATTGATTTTATCACTAGTAGTATCAGAGAGCCGTCACTGAGAAGTGAAAAAGATATGGGAGAACGATGGGGACGGTGATACCAGTTATAATCGGAACCCACGGAACAATCCAAAAGAGCTTTAAAAAGAGACTGTGGGAGACTATGAATCGTGAAAGAACTTAATCGAAACGGATTCCAACGCTACTGAAAGCGGCTCGAATACAGAGAAAAGTCTCCAAAAACTTATGAGACTTGCTGTCACTTTTCCCCCGCGAAGGCCACCAACTTGTATTGATTTGAAAATTCAGAAAGAGTATAATAATAATGATAATAATAATAATAATAATAGTAGTAGTAGTAGTAGTAAGTAAAGTGGGCGACCATAGTCGAGGGTGACCCGAAGGCTCCCTTTTCGATAGCTTACTACACCAAGGTGTAGGGAAGGGCGCGACTCCTTTCCCTGGATTGCTCCACTTTACCCTTGATCCGTACCTTATAATGCTGAGTGTTAAGCAAGGAGGCATCAAGTACCATTTTTTGAGTCTTTGGTATGACTCGACCTGGGATTGAACCCAGGTCTCCCGGGGCATTGGCGAACACTCTAACCGCTAGACCAATGTCCGGGCTAGTAGTAGTAGTAGTAGTAGTAGAAAACTTCTCAAATTCAAACTATATTGCAGAAATCTCATCAAATGGATAAATACCTGGGCTGTCCCCCTCGTAAGATACTCGGAACGATTCTTAAAGTAGACGAGGAACAAACTTCAACAAAGAAAACTGAGAACAAGAAAAATCATGACGATACACCCCAGAGATGACGTAGACAGTCTGTATGTGTTAAGAAAAGGAATAAGAAGACTCGCCAGTCTTAAAGATAGCGTCGATACATCGATAAGACGTCTCGAAGATTACATAAGAAATGTAATATAATGGCCGAGGGCTTTCGTTTTATATATCCTACCTTTGGGTTTAGTTAGGCTGAGATCCTTTCGCTTTGCGCATGGGTTAGTTTGGTGCAAACTTGAGCGCAGGTGTTGACGCGCGCGCGGGGAGGATGTGTCATTCAGAGATGTCAAAATAAATATCCCAAATAGAAAATTGTGACCGGAGGGATGTGAATGACGTCATGCACCGGAAGCGTGCGGGCAGGATTTGGGGAGATTTTGAGAAAAGAATTGAGTTGAGCCTTGCCGTCCGAAGAAGAAGGGTGACTTTCGCTTGCTCGCCGAGGCCTTGTGGCGGGTGCCACACGTGTTGGGGGGGGGCAGTTGAAAAAGCCAGCATAGAAAGATTGTGCCTCTCTCCTTATGTCGAAAAAACCTTTTAACTCAAAGGTAATAAAAAAAAGTTTCGTACCTGAACTAAGAAGTCGTAAGTGTTTTTTGTGTTTCGGGATTCTTATGTTCTATGTATATATGTGCGTTATGGACATTATGAACGTTTTGCGTACCGGTATGAATATGTCTATTTCACGTGTTCATATCTTGGCCATATCGTGGACTTGGACGGTAATGTAACAGAAAGAACAAAGAAAGAATGATTTCAGCGACCTGAAACAACACAAACAATACAATGAGCAATAATGCAACAATAACAAGAAATGGAAAGAAAAACAATTCTATGGACTTTCCAAGCAACAAACGAGCGAAATCTCATACAAGAAGAATTGGACATTGCAAAGAAAGAGAATCCTAAACTGAATCTCTTCTGATAGCAGCATAAAACAATTCTATAGACATTCCAGGCGACAAACAAGCAAAATCTCGCACAAAAAGACTTGGACATTGCAAAGAAAGAGAAACCTAAACTGAAGCAGACCTCAGAAAAAATGTAAAAGAAAGCAAAAAGATGGATTAGTACCTTGGTTTCGTTTTGTTTTCTTTGTTTAATGGCATATCAACCTTTGTAGGTTATTTAATGCCAAATCTATTCTCCTAGAAGAACAGTAGTGGTACTATTTAACCCATAGCTGGGAGGATAAAGGGGTTAATACCTTTCTCAAGGGTATTTGCCCGAAAGTGAACATAATAGCGCGACTGGAGTACGGGTTTGGTTGGGTTTCTTTGTTTAATGGCATATAAACCTTTGTAGGTTATTCAATGCCAAATCTATTCTACTAGAAGAATAGTAGTGGTACTATTTAACCCATAGCTGGGAGGATAAGGGGTTTCATGCCTTTCCCAATGGTATTTGCCCAAAAGTGAACATAACAGCGCGACTGGAGTATGAGTTTGGTTGGGTTACTTTGTTTAATGGCATCTAAAACTTTGTAGGTTATTTAATGCCAAATCTATTCTCCTAGAAGAACAATAGTGGTACTATTTAACCCATAAATGGGAGGATAAGGGGGTTCATACCTTTCCCAAGGGTATTTGCCCAAAAGTGAACATAATAGCACGACTGGAGTACGGGTTTGGTTGGGTTTCTTTGTTTAATGGCATATAAACCTTTGTAGGTTATTTAATGCCAAATCTATTCTCCTAGAAAAACAGTAGTGGTACTATTTAACCCATTGCTGGGAGGATAAGGGGGTTCATACCTTTCCCAAGGGTATTTGCCTAAAAGTGAACATACTAGCAGGACTGGAGTACGGGTTTGGTTGGGTTTCTTTGTTTAATGGCATATAAACCTTTGTAGGTTATTTAATGCCAAATCTCTTCTCCTAGAAGAATAGTAGTGGTACTATTTAACCCATAGCTGGGAGGATAAGGGGTTTCATACTTTTCCTAATGGTATTTGCACGAAAGTGAACGTAATAGCGCGACTGGAATTCGAACTCGCTTACTACGATTCCGTAGTCCATCGCTTTAACCATTACACCACGAGGACACCTCCTCATTAGTACCTTGACCTCTCATGAGAACTGAAAAAACTTTCGGAATATGAAAGTTACGGTGATACCAATTGGTGCACTTGGAACAATTCCTAAAGAATCGGTAAAAGGCCTGGAAAACTTGGAAATAACAGGACAAGTGGAGTTCATCCAGATTACAGTATTATTAAGATCAGTCACAATACTGAGTAGTGTCCTGGAGACTTGATGAGACTAGATTCGTTCAAACTCCAGTGAGAAACCATCACTTAATGCTGCATCAAGAATCAAAAGATTCATTAAAATCTCGAAGATTCCAAATTCCTCGATTCTCCAACCTAAAACTCGTATTCACTAATTCAGGTTCCCATCCGATGTATCGATTAAATTCATTAATGATAAATATGGCAGCTCATCGACATTTGATGACTGCAATCGCTTCATCATCATCATCATGTCGTGACGCTGGCACGGATATCTCAGACCTTCTCTCGCCTCTTCTCCCTATCGTTCATCGCCTCTGGCATGTATTCTGGGCTACATCCCGTATCCTCACATAGCTGCTGAATGTATGTTCATGCTGGTCGTCCTGCTTTTGCCCGGCCATATGTGGGGGTCCATAGGAGTACATCACTTATGAGCTCGTCCCTGCATGTCTGGTTGTATAGTTTTCGTGATAGAAGGCAGGTGGCCGTATAGTTGGTGTCTTGTGGGGTGTTGCCGCCAGGACTTGTTTAAGATTGCTAGCAGCATTCTTGTGTAATTGCCGTCTAGCTTCTTCTCCAGCCGTTTTGTTAGCGTCCATGTAGTGCATCCATACAGCAGTATCGACACGAGCGCTGCCTGGAAGAAACGGCGTAATACCTAAAATTCATGAATAATCTCTTCGCTTACAGTAAATTTTTATTTAGTAAGAAAATCGACTTCATACGTGTCAGTTTTATGTTATTGGTTGGTTGATTGGGATTTATGGCATATCAACCATTGTAGGTTATTTAACGCCAAATCCATTTTTATGTAAATCATCAGTTCTATTTCCAGTGGGAAACCATCAATTAATGCTGGTGTGAAAAAAAAAACACTAAGAGAGGTTCCGTCTAGTGTGGAAATCTCGCCTGCTTGATTAAAGCACATATATTCAGTTTTGTGTGCATTGACATGGAGGCCAATGCCTGCGGTGGCTCGTTCCAAACTATGCAGTAGTGTTTCGACTTGGTTGGGTGTATTTGCTAGTAAAGCTATGTCATCGGCATAGTCGGCGTCGGTAATTGTTTTTGCGGGGTATCTTCTGCTTCTTTTCTTTGTCAGCTCGAAGCCGTTCTCTCTGATCTTATCGATCGACGATCTAAGCACGTAGTCTAGACAGATGATAAAGAGGTATGGGGCTAAAAAAAACTCTCAAAACAATAATAGTATCCAGAAAAGAAAAACGGAAAGAAAAACAACTCTATGAACGTTCTAAGCAACAAACAAGTAACATCTAACACGAAAAAACGTGAATGTGGCTAAAAAAGGAAACTTTGAGAGATAAACTGAATCTCTTCTGATAGCAGCTCAAAACAACGCCATAAGGACCAATCATATCAAAGCAAGATTAGATAAGATGCAACAAAACAGCAGATGTAGGTTATGTGCAGTTAGAAACGAAACGATCCATCACATAATAAGCGAATGCAGAAAATTAGCACTGAAAGAGTATATTACTAGACACGACTGGGTAGACAAGGTGATCCACAGCGAATTGTGCAAGAAATTGAAATTTGACCACACTACCAAATGGTAGTATGGTCAGAACTATGGGCACAACTCAGAATCTGTCCTGGAAAATGAGACGCACAAATTTCTCTGGGATTTTGTGATACAAACGGATCAGCAAATATCGGCCAGTCGACCAGACCTTATAATAATCAACAAAAAAAAAGAACTTGAAAAATTGTGAACTTTGCTGTCCCGGTTGACCACAGAGTAAGTGAAAAGAAGGATAAATACCCTGACCTAGCCTGAGAATTGAAAAATTGTGGAACATGAAAGTGACGTTTATACCAATTATAATTGGCGTTCTTGATACAGTCACCAAAGGATTGGTACAAGGACTGGAGGACTTGGAAATAACGGGACGGG
The DNA here is from genome assembly GCA_963585895.1 of Sepioteuthis lessoniana. Classification (NCBI taxonomy): domain Eukaryota; kingdom Metazoa; phylum Mollusca; class Cephalopoda; order Myopsida; family Loliginidae; genus Sepioteuthis; species Sepioteuthis lessoniana. The sequence goes on from OY757937.1 coordinate 6,743,335, forward strand.
TGGAGACTTCCAAACTACAGCATTACTGAGACCGGCCAGAATACTGAGAAGAGTCCTAGAGACTTGAGGAGACTTGCTGTCACTCAAACTTCAGTGAAAGACCATCAGCGTTCGCAGCTGTGAAAAACTCGCAAAGAGTAAATAATAATAATAAAAATAATTCCAAAATTTTCTTCTCATATTTCAGAAAGAATTTTTTTCATTTCTTTTTTTCTTTTGCTTATTTAAACCTTTCCAACCCTGACACACACACACCTCCTGCCCCGGGGGTCGGGACGGTAATTCTTTTTTATCTTTTTATTTTAACTTGCCTCGATTTTCAATCGTTATCTTCCTAATTTTTTTTTTTTTTTTTTTTTTTGGGTTTATTTGTTTTCGAAACTAATGTATTTTCTGTTCCACTTCTTTGATTTCTTCTTCACTCACTCATTCCTGTGCTTTCATCTGCTTCTTTTGTTTTTCTTAATTTATTTGTGTATGTTTTTTTTTATGTGCGTCTTCTTTTATTCCATCTCTCAATCGACTTCTTTGTTTTTCTCTTTCCTTCGTTCTCTTTCCTTTTTCATTTATTCAGATTCATTTTTCTAATCATCATGTCATTCTTCTTCTTCTTCTTCTTCTTCTTCTTCTTCTTCTTCTTCTTCTTCTTCTTCTTCTTCTTCTATTTTCTCTTTTCGTCTATTTCGTCTTCTTTTTTTTGACCCAATCTCTCTTTCTTCTTCTTCTTCTTCTTCTTCTTCTTCTTCTTCTTCTTCTTCTAATTATTTTACTTTTTTCTTATTTTTCTCAAAAATAATATTTCCTTTCTTCCTTCTTTCCTTCTCTCTTTTTCCTCATTGTTCTTTCTTTATCTATTCTTTATGGATTACTATTATTATTATCATTATTATTTATCAATTCACCTTGACCAATTCTCCTCGTTCCCACCTTTCTTCTTCTTCTTCTTCTTCTTCTTCTTCTTCTCGAATTATTTTACCTTTTATCATGTTATTTTTTCCTGATATCATTCTTTTTCTTCCTTCACTCCACTTTTATTCTTATTCTTCTGTCTTTTGCCGCTACTAAATTATTATTATTATTATTATTTTGTTATTATTTTTATTATTATTATTATTATTATTGTTATTATTTATTAATTCCACTCATCCTACACCTATCCTACACCTTCTCTATTTTACTTATTCTGTTTTCCCTCTCTCTTTTTTTTATTCTCACCGAATTATTATTATTATTATTATTATTATTATTATTATTATTATTATTATTATTTTACTGCTCTTGTCTTCCTTCTCCTTTTTCTCTTCTTTTTTCTTTTCTTTTTTTTTTTTTTTTTCTTTCTCTGTCCTCTTTGGTTTCTATCTCTATGTTCTTCTCTCTTTCTTCTCTCGAACATTCTTCTTACTCTATCGACCCTTTCTCGATTTCCAATCAATAATTCTTACAAGACATCAATCCTGCTTACTCAAGAGTGATCTGATATTGTCTTCTGAAAGAACGGAACGGAAATCGTTTAAATATTCTGCATCAAGAATCAGAAGATTCATTAAAATCTCGAAGATTCCAAATTCCTCGATTCTCCAACCTAAAACTCGTATTCACTAATTCAGGTTCCCATCCGATGTATAGATTAAATTCATTAATGATAAATATGGCAGCTCGTCGACAATTGATGACTGCAATCGCTTGAAATACCTAAAATTCATGAATAATCTCTTCGCTTACAGTAAATTTTTATTTAGTAAGAAATTCGACTTCATATGTGTCAGTTTTATGTTATAGGTTGCTTGGTTGGGTTTTATGGCATATCAATCGTTGTAGGTTATTTAACGCCAAATCCATTTTTATGTAAATAATCAGTTCTATTTCAAACAAATCAGTTTAGCATGAGTACACAGTTTAATTGTCAAAACACTTCTATTTCAAAAGAGTGTTATTTCAGATAATTCAGTTTAGCATAAGTACAGTTTAGATGTCATCACAGTTCTATTTCAAACAATTCAATTTAGCATAAATACGCCGTTCAAATGCAAAAAACAGTAAAGTCAAGAGAGCACGGTTTAGTTCTATTCAACCCATCGATAGAACCCCATCTGGTGCTACCACACCGGGCCAGAGTGGACCTGGGAGCGATGGCAATGAAGGGGTACTCGTATTCACCAAAGTTCCAGCATTACTAGAACCTTACCGTGGAATTGTTTAGTGTCTTATACAGGACACTCGTTGAGGTGGAGTTACCCCTCTGCAGAGAAGCAGCCGGTGTATTCTAAAGCACCAAGACAGAACTGAACAAAGAATAAAACGTTCATTTTTGACAACCTACGAGCTGTGTTTAAAAACTATGTAGACTGAAACTGTATTTACCATTATTTTCTTAGCTGTTCTTTCAAAAATTGTGGCTGGTTCTACTTAAACCTTCACCTATATTAACAAATCCTCTAAGCCGCAACATCGTTAATACATGTCTTCAATTCTGATAGACAATCATTCTATATACGTGTCTGTGTTTGTATATATGTATGTGTTTGTAAGTGTGTGTGATTGTATGTTTGTGTCTGTGTATGTATTTCTGAGAATTAATTTTTATTTATTGCGGACTTTTTGTCCTCATCTTGGTAGTATTGTTTCTTCTTTCACTACGTTTCGGCCAAATTTCACCTCTGGCCTTCTTCAGGGGATTTACCGCGACCACGGATAGGAATGGTGAGTCTTGTAACCGTATCCCCAGTAATTACTTCCTTCCATAGTTGTTGTCTATCGCACCACGTTTTTGACCAAGTAAACCTCTGGCTTGGGTGGGATTTGAAACCGCTATCGTCTGACAATGCTCACCTGGAACCGTAGAGACTCAACGCCTCTATCCGCTGCCCCACAGGCCCCGAAGGGCGATCAAGGATAGATTTTTTGGTCTTATAAATCCTTATCTGGTCTTCCAGAGTCGGGTCCGTACCGAATTTTTGGACTTGTCTTTAATTGGAATCATTTTGAGATGAGGCTTCTTAATCTGGGAATTAATTTTTATTTATTGCGGACTTTTTGTCCTCATCTTGGTAGTATTTCTAAGTCTGTGCGTGTTTATGTCGAAGATTTAACCGCTGGACAAACAACGAAGAACTCGTAGATATATAAAAATATAATTTATATTTTTATTCTTCAACGGTGACATTTGTATGAAGTTGGAATACAGCCAGAGAGAGTTCACGCATATGTTGCTTCTGTGGCAGCCGGAGAACACACACGAGGGGGGAGCTAACCATTTTGCTTGAGTGGCTAGCGTATCTTCGCCTTCGCTTGAGAGACCAGTGGATCTCTTCCCTTCGCTTGAGCGACTAGAAGATCTCCGCATTCAGTCCAAAATTACAGACCTAATATCGTCTTTCAAGTCCGACGTATTTTCTCTTTATGGCTGGTTATCGGAACTTACATACTTCCGCTTTTTTTCGGTAATTTGTGGAGCTCATCTGCGAACGGAAATATTTGTCATTCTATCCACAGGTAATAAATTACATTCTCACCATCATCTTTTTTTTCTCTTTTCTGTGAAACCACTTTGGTGATGTTATCTTGCGACCGCATTGTTGTTAGATTACAAAATCATATCCTTCGTTTTTAAACCCTTGTACATCTCAAATGATGTCAATGCTTTTAAAATACCCACTACTATCCAGCTCAGTCGGCAGGGTCCGTAGAATACAACGATCGCGTCTCTGCTGTTGGGTAAGACCCCACTTCCAACGAGTGTCCTGTATATGACACTAAAAAATCTGATAGTCAGACTCCAGTTATGCTGGATCTTTGAGAGATATGGTATACCCTTTCTTTGCCATAGCTCCCAGGTCCACTCTGACTCGTATAGAGTCCTATCTATTGGTCAAATAGGACTGTTTGACAGTTAAACTATGTCCAAACAAATGACTTATACCAAATTTAATTGTCAGTGATTTATAGCTTTTCTTGGAAGTGTCCGTGGTGTAATGGTTATCGTCGAAGGAAATGGACACGGCGACACGAGTTCAAATCCTGCACGAGACTGATTGCATTTCACATAGCACTAATACCCTTGGGAAAGGTATGAGTCCAAATATTCTCCCTCCAGCTATGGGTAAATAGTAGGGCAGACTAGATTCTTCAACCTTGATGAGGCAACTAGACAAGAAGGAAAACTGAATTCAAACCTGTTAAAATCCGCTAAAAATTTGACCCTGTGTCCTATCCTGCCCGAGCGGAGGGGTTGATAAATATGTATTTAACTGTAAATTTAACTGTGTGCAAACAAATGAGTATTTTTTAATAGAATTATTTGTGTTGATTAGCAATACTTGAAACTCTTTCACTGCATGCCTAAACTGACTGTGCAAACAGATGATTAGTTGTAAACAGAAATATTTGTGTTAGATCGAAATACTTGAAACCATTTATCTGCGTACGAAGATATGAGCTCAAACTGGTTTAAAAATGTATCACCAATGTATTTAAAAATCATATATGTTTACTATATGTGTAAAAACAGGAGTTGGCATTAAATAACCAACAGTTTTTGATATGCTATAAACCCGACCCAACCCAACTCAGTACCGTCCGGTTATTGGTCTTCAATAAACACTAAACACGTACTTATAACTAGGTGGATAGCGTCCAGCTCTCTCACGTCCATTCACGTCTGCAGAGGGAACACGCTATAGAAATTAATGAGTGGTGAAAGTGACCATCTGGTATGTCTGTTATAATAACTATAGACATGAAGACTCCTTTTTGCCTCGGAAACTAATCACTACTTGCAGAATGAGCTCGACCTTACAATGTGTCCCATATTTTCAGCTTTGTGTGGAGCCTAATCTAATCTTACTTTTTGACCTACAGTCATGACATAAATTTCAACAAGTGTCCAATATTTCCAGCCTTGTGCTAAACATTATCTATACTTACGTTTTAACTCACTGTCAAGAAATGTCTTGTAACCTGATAATTCATTCAACGTGAATTGACCATGAGTCTAAAAGTAAAATTAGATCATACTTGGCACAAGGCTGAAAATATCGGACACATTGTAAGGCGAAAAGGAATCCTCATTTCAATCATACATCTTAGATGCACCAGGGAGGTCTTCAGTGATGCGCTGTCTTCATTGCCGATTTCGGGTTATTTCTGCATCATATCAGCTCCGACAGTAACCCCGGCTTGACTCTGAAAGAGCCAAGCCGCCTCCGTGATCGCGACGTGCTACGCTCGTGCCTCTACCAAAGCAAAGAAAAAATAAGTAAAAAGCCGGACTTCGACCGTTCTTATAGACATCTGTCTTTTAGTAAACCGCCAATGAAAACAGGGCACTCCACACTCCTCTGCTATATAATACCATCTTTACCTCATCCGGTTTTGCCTGGCTACTTCCAGAATCAGTACCGAGGTAAGATATTATTTTAATACTCGTCCGTGTCCATGATTTACACTTCACTAGACTTACACGAATCTCCCGCCAAATCTGTCCTATACTAATACTTCTAAACTAACATGAATTAATCCCCCACTCAAAACTATTCAGTCAGTCTTTAACTATCGTTGTGTCTATCGTTGTTTGTTATTCCTGCTAGATCACTGAAGTTAAGCATCGATAAGACTGTTTAGTACTTGAATGAGTGACTACTTAGAATATCAGGTACTTTAAGCAATCTACGGCCTGTGTAGCTTAATAAAATTCTGGGCACCACGCGTGATATAATAGTTAAGAAGATAGGAGAGCAGACCATTATTCGAGAGTTCGATTCTCACCGAGTGTCTCTTTCGTTAGCTCTGTGCGAAACTAAGCTAAACATAGTTACAATCGTCACCGAAAGCACCTAGATATCGCCAGATTATCAAAGTTAAACCACGGTAATCCCGCTCTACACTTAGATGGGGGAGTAACAGCAGATATTGGGCCACCACGGACAAGATGTGAAGTCACCCCTTCGTTGCAATGACTCTCAGGTTCATTCTAACCCTCAATATTAGTTGCTGTTGGGAGGGTTGGATGGTTGGATGGTTTTTATGGTATATCAAACTTCATAGGTTATGTAATGCCAATCCTGTTCAGACATATATTAAATATTTAATTTGCAAACGAATACTTCATAGATGACATTTTCAGACGTGCCAGATTTCATTTGTTTGCACAAAGTTAAATAATTTTTAAGTATCCACTAATAATTTATTTGTTTTTTTGTTTGTTGATTTGTTTGTTTGTTTGGGTTTATGGTATACCAACGTTCACAGGTTATTTAATGCCAAATCTATTTCTATTTAAATAAACAGTTCTATTTCAAACAATTCAGTTTAGCATGAGTACACAGTTTAAGGCCTGTGTCTGCACTTTCTCTCGTCACACGACGTTTTATTTCTCACTGTCTAGCTAAAAAGGTCGACTCATTTTTCATACACTGTTCCTCTCTTCTCGACGACTACTAAAAATGTAGTTGCAAAAAAAAAACGACTGACACTAACGGCATAGTACTACACGCATAAACCCGTTGGAACCGTGATGGTACATATGCCTATGTAGTCCATAGCGCTACAAAAAGTATACCGAGAACCGTGGTGATACCAACGCCTGATACAGTACCAGCACAAACATCCATTTAAACACTGTAGCGTTAAAAATTTCTATATGTTCTGTGTAATGCTACAACCGTCAATTTGGTGTGTAAGGATACATTCGTAAGTGTCTGTGGGTAGAGTGTTCGCCAATGATCCGGGAGACCTGGGTTCAATACCAGGTCGCGTCATACCAAAGACTTTAAAAATGGATACCTCCTTGCTTAACACTCAGCAATAAAAGGTACGTATCAAGGGTAAAGTGGAGCAATCCTGGGAAAGGAGTAGCACCCTCCCCTATACCTCGGTGTAGTAGCTATCGAAAAGGGAGCCTTCTGGTTGCCCTCGACTTTAGGAAGACAACTTTACTTTTACTCACGAATATTGGTATTGTTTATACATAGTTAAATAGTTTCAAGTATTGCTATCAAGCAGTAACAATTCTATTTAATATTAATCATTTGTACTCAGTGAAGTGTTTTCAAATATTGCACACACTAATAGTTTTATTTGCACACAGTTAAAATTGTTCCAAGTATTTCTGCGTAATACCAACAATTCAATGTAAAATAAGTCATCTTTTGCGCATAGTTAAGTGGTCAAACAGTCCTATTTAACCCAGAGATGGGACTCTATGCAGTACTATCTCCCAAGGTCAGAGTTGACCTGGGAGTATGTTTATGAAAAGATAACGCACATTACTCAAAGTTCTAAGGCTGGAGGTTGACCATCAGATACTTAAGTGTCAAATCCAGGAAACCTGTTTGGGGTGGGGTTCTTACTCCTCTTCAGAGATGGAGTCAATGTATTCTACAGCCCCAGCCGACTGGACAGTAGCTATTAGGGTTCCATCAACAGGTTATATAGATAGGTTTCAGATCTGTTTAAAATATCCAGAATTACATTAACACCCTGTCTCTGTAAAGCATTTTTTGTCGTTGGTTGGTTGGTTGGTTGACTTTTATGGCTTATTAACCTTTGCAGGTTATCTAACGCCAAATCAATTTTAATGCAAATAGTTCTATTTCAAACAATTCAGTTTAGCATGAGTACATAGTTTAATTGTCAAAAACATTTCTATATCAAGCTAACACAGTTAAATGTCAAAACAGTTCGATATTAAACAATTTCATTTAGTGTAACTACAGTTTCGATGTCAAAAACGGTTCAATTTCAAACAATTCAGTTTAGCATAAGCACGCAGTTTCAATGTAAGTACCGTTTATTCGTCAAAAACATTTCTATTTCAAGCTATTCAGTTTAGTCAAACAGTTATAATTCAAACAATTCAGTTTGGTATAAGTATGTAGTTAGCTCTATTTAACCAATAGATAGGGCCCTATCAGGTGCTACCATTCCAGGCCAGAGTAGACCTGGGAGCAATGGTAATGAAGGTTGGTTGGTTTATTGGTTAGTTGGGTTTATGGCATATCAACCTTTGTAGGTTATTTAAAGCCAAATCCATTTTTATGTGAATAGTTCTATTTCAAACAATTCAGTTTAGTATGAGTACACAGTTTATATGCCAAAAACATTTCTATTTCAAGCTATTCAGTTTATTCAAACAGTTCTAATTCAGCTAATTCATTCCAGTATAAAGACAGGTTTTGTTTGTCAAAACAGTTCTATATTAAACAGTTCAGTTTAGTGTAGATACAGTTTCAATGTCAAAAACAGTTCCATTTCAAACAATTCAGTTAACCATAAGCACTCAGTTTAAATGTAAATACAGTTTATTCGTCAAAAACATTTCTATTTCAAGCTATTCAGTTTAGTCAAACAGTTCTAATTCAAACAATTCAGTTTAGCATAAATATGCATTTAGTTCTATTTAACCCATATATAGGACCCTATCAGGTGCCACCACTCCGGGCCAGAGTGGAGCTGAGAGCGATGGCAATGAAGGGGTACTCCGCATTCCCCAAAGCCCCAGCATCCTTAGAACCTCATCATTGTTTAGACTCATATTCAGGACACTCATGGGGGGGTCTTACCCTTCTGCAGAGGTGCAGTCGGTGTATTCTACAGCCCCAGCAGACTGAACAAAAAGCATTTTAATTGTAGCTAACTATATATTTATCCAACTCCTTCGCCATAAACAGGTTGTGATACAAGGTAAGTTTTTACGCTGAATACAGCTTGTTTTAACTCAGTTTTCATTCTTCTAGATTGGTTGCCTAACCAAGCTTCAAAAACCTAGTCTACTCCAATATTTAGACATAGCAGAAGTCGAGAGTTGGATTCAAGTATTTCCCAAGAATATAAAGTAAAACACAAGTAGTCTCCTCCAGGATTTGAACGCGTGTGACCGATTTCTATTACCAATTATAACCGCTAAAATAAGGTCTCCTCAATCTTGATTTGAAATTGGTAATCCCAATAGACTTAGGTTCAGTCTTCGTTGAAAGCATTGGTTCCTGCTAGATTAGTAAAGTTAAGAAATGATGAGCCTACTCAGCACTTAGATGGGTTGCCTGCAAATAACAGAAGACGATTTTATTGACAAGCCAAATCATAGTAGATCGCAACAATGGCAAGTTTTTTGGTGCTATACAATAAAGGTTTACTTATGTTGAATTGTAGTGCTGTCAAGTTGTCACTTGATCTCGAGTTGGAACCAAAGCCATAGATCGTTGTTTTTACACACATGGTGGAACAACTTGGCAAACACGTTATTACATTTTAACCTCACATTTTATTAGGTTTTGCTCAGTCGGTATGGGTTTGGATAAATGACACCAAACTACATCAGTAGCCCTTCATTGCTATTACTCCCAGCTCAACTCTGGCCCTGAGTAGTAGTATCTATTTGATCTGTGTGAAAATAATTTGTAATTAACAGGAATAGTTGATACCATGTAACTGTGTTAACGATCATTATCAGACAGGAATTGTTTGGTTTGGCTTGATTTGGTTTTATGGCACATCAACCATTATAGGTTATTTAATTCCAAATCAATCTTTATACATATAAATAGTTCTATTTCAAAAAATTCAGTTTAGCATAAGTACACAGATTATTTAACAAACACAGTTCTATTTTAAGTTATTCAGTTTAGACAACAAAGTTAAATGGTTCCAGGTATTGCTATGTATCACTAACAATTCAATTAAACATCTAGCATTTATTCACGCATTGTTGAATGTAAAAACAGTTTCATTTCAAACAATTCAGTTGAGCAAAAGTGCGCAGTTTAAATATTAAAACATTTCTATTTCAAACAATTCAGTTTAGCATAAACACACAATTTAGTGATATTTAAACCATTGATAGGAACCTCGAAGATGCTACCAGTCCTGACCAGAGTGGATCTGAGAGCGATGGCAACAAAGGGGTACACCACATTGCCCAAAGATCCACCATTACTGGAGTTTCACCCTCAGATTGTTTGGTGTCATATCCAGGACACTCTTCGGGAGAGTCAAACCCCTCTGCAAAGAAGCAGTCGGTCTATTCAGCAGCCCCAGGCGACTGGGCCACAAATCGGAATGTACAGGAGGGAAATTTTATAAAGCCTCATATCTCTCAGCTATGGGCTAAATAATCCCACTAATTTTATTCTACAGAGATTGCTTCGGTATTAACTAACCTACGAAGATTGATATGCCATTAAACAGAGAAACCAAACCAAATAGAAATAGTTTATTGATGATGTGCGAATAAATAATTATTTTAGATGGGTTTGTTGATTGGTAGAGCAATTTTTGTGGCATACCAACCCTTGTAGATTGTTTAATGCCAAATCCTTTATATATGATCCTTTATATACATATATATATGTGTGTGTGTGTGTGTGTGTGTCTGTGTGTTGTGCCGATATATATGTGACTACTATTAACTCTACTAATAATAATGTTGTGTTCTTTTTTGTTTCAGATTTGAAAATAGTATACAATAACAACTATTAATCCCCGATCACAATGCCTTGTACAGGAGAAGAAAAATATTTTTCATCACAACTTATTTGGAGACAAAATCATATAAAACTGTCTCAAAATAGATGCAACCCATTAATATGATAATGACTTATTACTAAGACAAGAAATTCAAAAAAAGATTGCATGTCCTGGAAGCTGATATAATAATAATTTAAAAAAAACATTGATTTGATGTCTCTAGATCAAAGGATGCAGTTTTTACAGGACGTGTTCGAAATGATCGCCATTACGCTTGTCTCAGTAATATATCATTATCATATCAATGGGGGTTCATCTATTTTAGACATATCTATATATATGTATATATATATATATATATATATATATATATATATATATCAGATATATATAAATTATTAAAGATTAGTTTATTGGTAACATTTTAAACAAGCCAGAGCTCATTTGTTTGCACATAGTTAAATGGTTTCAAGTATTGTTATGTAACACTAATAATCCAATATCACTCATTTGAAGCCCAGCCTGCCGGGGCCGTAGAATATACCGACTGTATCTCCGCAGAGAGTTAAGAACCTACCCCAACGAGTGTCCTGTATATGATATTAAGCAATCTGATGATGAGGCTCCAGTCCCGGAGCTTTGGGGAATGCGGAGTACCCCTTCATTGCCATCGCTCACAGGTCCACTCTGGCAGCGAGTGGAAGCTCCTAATAGGGTACTATATATGGATCAAATAGAACTGTTTGACATTTAAACTGAGCGCAAACAAATGACTTATCTTACATTGAATTGCTTGAATTAGGACTGTTTTATCATTTAACTGCGTGTAAACAAAAGACTAATGTTTAATTGAATTGTTAGTGATACATAGCAATACTTGGAACCGTTTAACTGTGTGGAAAAGAATAAGATAAGGCTCGTTAAAGAATGTTATCAACAATGTCTACAAATTATATATATATATATATATATAGGAAGGATTTGGCACCAAATAACCTCCAATGGTAGATATGCCATGAAATCAAACCAAACCGAATCAAATCAGTCATTTGTTTGCACAGTCAAATGATTAAACAGTTCAATTTGACACATAGATAGGACTGTAACAGGTAATAATATTTTGAGTCAGAGTGGACCTGGAAGTAATGGAAATGAAGGCGTACTACACATTCCCAAAAGCTCCAGGACTGGATCCTCACCATCCGATCCAGTTTAGTACTATGTTATTAGATAGATTCAGTAACTCAAAACCATATAGTTGGTGACCGAAGTCGAGGGCGACCAGAAGGCTCCCTTTTCAATAGCTACTACATTGAGGTTTTGGGGAGGGCGCTATTCCTTTCCCTGGATTGCTCCGTGTTACCCTCGATACGTACCTTATGTTGCTGAGTGATAAGCAAGGAGGTATCATTTTAAAAGTCTTTGGTATGACGCGACCAGGGGTTGAACCCACGTCTCTCGGACCATTGGAGAACACTCTATCCACTAGGCCAATGAGCCGGTTCAAAACCATATAATCGTATGAAAATAAATGATTTTTATTACTATTAAATATGATTTGTTACTTGAAGTCATTTTATTGAGTGCAAACAGATGATTATCGTTTATCGCTACCAAATAATTGTATATAAATCACAAGCACTTCAGTGATTGTCTTGTGCTCGGAAACAACATGACACAAATTTAGACAATTCTAGAAACGGATTTTATTTTCAGAAGCGAGTGGCGGGGTACAAGTTAAGCCGGTCGTCTGGATGAAATTAAATCAGTTAACAGTTAATTCTTACACCGGATAAACCATCTTTCATTGCGTATCTTTGAGTCGTTCGTTCTTGTCCGTATAGAATACGTCTCCCAGTTTTATTTGCCGATGTGCAAGTAAGTTTCTTCTCTTAAAACGTCAAACTTTTATTTATACCAGCTTGATTCCGGTATTGTTTACTCTCCAACTTCTTTCCAAATGTCTTTTGTGACACTTGTATTCCCTCAACTTGTAAATAACGACATCGGGGTCATTTGTAGGTTGAACACATTTCAAAGCAACCATTTCAATTTAAGGATAATCGTTTGTTTATATAGTTATATATTTTAGAGTAGAGGTGCTCGTTGTGTAATGGTTAACGTCGTATGAAAAGGGATAAGGTTACTGGTGTTCAATGCTCGTTGTGTAATGGTTAACGTCGTATGAAAAGGGATAAGGTTACTGGTGTTAATGCCCTCGAGAAAGGTGTTGATCCAACTGTCCTTCCTTCAGTCATGGTTAAATAGTAAGGTAGACTGGGTTCTTTTTTCCCTGGTATAGCAATCGGTCAGGAAAACTCTGAATTTGAACCTAGTAAATGCCGCTTAAAAACTGACCTTGCGTTACATCCTGATCATGCAGTGGGGTAGGATATATATATATATATATATATTATATATATATATATATATATATATATATATATATATATATTATTCAGTCCAGATAAACTGGAGTCTGGAATAATTCCATCAGGACAAATTCATTCCACTAGAACATTTAAAATTTTCCTGGTAAAGAGCTCAATGTGACTAACATCACAGAGCAATAATTTCTTTAAGAAAAACAAAAATCGGTCACATTAGGATTATAAATTTATTCCCATCCTGTTATGGGTACTGATAAATATCAATAACACCAAAGAAAACAGGACTTCTTCACATCCAAAGGGATAAATTAAATGACATACAGAATCGACACAGGACGGAAGGGTGGGATTTGCTAGAAGAGGACAGAAGAGTTACCTCCCCGTTTTACCCACCTCAGGTTTTTATTTTTTTATTTTTTCATTTTTTATTTCCGGTTGGAAATATATATATGTAAGGAAGAAAACTCAACAGACGGTTACCGTGTCATTATAAATCTTTTTCGACGAGTGTTTTCTTGACTCTTCAAATTTTACGGAGAAATCGACAAATATTGTTATATATATATATATATTTTTATTAATTAATATTAATTATTATTATCTATTGATTATTATCTATGACTTGTTAGTTTGGCATGGCTTCCGTGCGATGTGGACCAATGGCTCAAGAGCAGAATTTCGGCACTGCTTTCTATGGTCGCTCGTTTGATATCCAGTGAGTGAGATTACGGTATACACTGCTGATGATACCTAATAAGTTCGAAGCAGCTGTCCAGTGGTTTCCTACGTTGCACGCAGTTCTTGCCGGATTTTCTGCTTATGTTAATTCAATTTATGATATGTATATAAGGAGTAAATAAGTCAATGAAATAAATGAATAAAAACAAATTTTAAAAATAGATTTACAACAGCCAGACCGCTGCCAACAGTTAGAACTTCAAAGTGAACCCCGGTAATCCAAAATCCAAATCCCCGTTCCTGTGTCTGAGATTTAATTTCGATGTCATATTCCAATTTGTCTCCTATCATATTTTTAAAATCTATTTTCCAGGTGCCAACAGACGAGTTCACTAACCACATATCCGGGGGTGTACCAGTGGTGTTATGGTTGATGCGCAGGACTGCGGAATCGTAGAAAGCGAGTTCGAACTCCAGTCGCGCTAATACGTCTACTTTCGGACAAATACCCTTGGGAAAGGTATGAACCACCCGAATCCTCCCACCTATGGGTAAAATAGCATCACTACTGTTCCTCTAGAAGGATGGCTTGCGCATTAGATAACCCAAGAAAGTTGATATGCCATTAAACAAAGAAACCTAAACCAAACCCATTTATCCAGTTTATTTTTGTTTTTGTTTTTTTTTTGCATAGGTCCTTTGTTTAGAATTTATTTATATATCTTTAGTGGAGATCAAGAATTCCCGATTTCCGATACTAGCATATTTCCCTACTACGAGGTTCGTTTTTTTTAAATATAGATACATAAACTAGAGAGAGATTTGAGGTAACGAGGATGATATCATATTTACCAACCCCTACGCTCGGGCAGGATGTGACACAAGGTCAATTTTTCAGAGAAGTTTAACAGGTTTGAATACAGAGCTTTCCTTTTCCTAGACTAGTTGCCTCACCAAGGCTGAAGAACCTAGTCTGCCCTACTATTTACCTATACCTGGAGGGAGAATAACGAGAATGATATGGATTGCAATACCCCAAGGTATGTAAGCTAATACGTAAAAGTGCTCAATACTCCCAGTAGCTATTATATATATATATATATATGCGAGTATTTTTATGTAACAGTAATAATTTGCAAGCAATTATATGGTTTCAACTAGGCCATTGGCCTAATGAGTAAAGTGTTCGCAAATTGTTCCGGAGACCGGGGTTCAATCCCTGGCCGAGTCATACCAAAGACTCAAAAAATGGTACTTGATGCCGCCTTGCTTAACACTCAAGATTATAAAGTAAGGATCAAGGGTAAAGTGGAGCAATCCACGGAAAAGAGTTGCGCCCTCCGCTACACGTAGATGTAGTAGCTATTGAAAAGGGAACCTTCGGGTCACCCACGACTAAGGTCGCCAACTTTACTTATATGGTTTCAAGTAACCAATAATAATAATCCTTTGTAGATAATAACAGATTCAAATAACTGTTCTTAAAACAAATATTTTATAAACAATTATATGAGTGCATTCACCCAACTGCTCTGCTTCAAGGTCAATTTTAAGCTGAGTGCAACTGGTCTGAATTTAGAGTTTTTCTTCTCCTAAACTGGTTACCATAGCAAAGTATCTACTATCTACCCATAGCTAAGTGGTGAAATTGATGAATTCGTGCCTTTCCTTAAGGCATTGGTCAGAAAGTAAACGTAATAGAACTACAGGAGTTAAAACTTGCTTTCTACGATGTAGTTGTAAATGATACAGGAGAGATACATTAGTATGTCTACAATCTGATATCAATTCGCTTCTTTTGTTCAGCAGTTTATTTCTAGCATGTTTTAGAATGCATAATTTTTTCCTCCGGAAACATTTCCCGCCAACAAATAAACTGCATGGAATATTTGATAAAATATTATAAAAATTAGCTGTAAAATTATGAATAATATATGGGAAATAATACAAAGGCTCAAATAGAAAATTTTAAGAATAGCCAACCAAAAACATCATGATTGTGCAACCATAAAATGAATGAGTCTCTATCAGAAAATAAATATTTATGTTACATATTGACCCTTGACCCAACCGTCAATCAAAGACGCACCTGTGTAAATGAGCGGAAGAATATCACATGTTTTAGTCGGAAATAAGTGGGCGTTATGAAATAATATAAGCAGATGCTTGCAACAGTTAAGTCAGTAGGAGGCAGTGAAGTCCAGAGTCAAAGCCAGTTTGCAGTCAATGAGCGCGCCCCGCTGAGGGCTGCTACTTCCAGTTGGGCGGCCTCTAGTTGAGAGAGATGAAGTCAGTAAAGGCCGAGTCATAGCCAGCTTGCAGTCACTGATATCGCGCCCGCTGGTGCCTGTGGCCCATACCAGGCCTCCGGTTGAGCAACCTGGCCGAGAAGCAGAAGAAATACCAACTAGGTCTTGAAGATAACGCAGCGTTCTATGGTCAAGAGAAGAAGTTATGGGTCAAGATAGCAATCTGTCTTGTCTCTCCCCGTCCGTCTGTCAGTCACATAAACCATAGAAGCATCGACTCCTTTCGAAAGAATAAAAAGACGTATATATTCTTATAAAAAAGTGTTGTCCTTCATTACTTCAACCACTATACAACATTTAATTAAAAATGTCTTTTACCAATCAAAAGTATTACCTAAAACCAGATAAGTGCTAGTCTTTATCGGGTCGACAGAACGACCGTGGAAAGAACGATATAATAATCACAAAGTAGCCTGAAGGAAGAATGCAACGCCCACAGCACATGACAACATCTTGGAATATCAAAAAAAAATATGGGTAATACCCAGAAGTGAAGTGGTCTATTTAAAAAAGAACGTACGCTTACGATGAAGCTTCAAAACATTGTAAATTGTGCCTAGAGGAATAATATCATATTTTAAATTTTCTGTGAAATAAAAATCTATTGAATAGAAGATCGGTGTTGGTTGCTAACTGTCGCCATGTAGGTAAATATTCACTTAGTAATTTCTTGCCAGATTTTGCCACGTGACTATGATCTATTTAGTTAAATTCAGTTGGATTCAACGGATTTTTGAGGTGCCGATACATTTTACCAAAATACCGGGCTCGTATAACTTGATTCAGGGATAATGGAAGACTATACCATTAAAATTTTGGACAGTTTTTCTCTCCCACACCTCTCTCTCTCTCTCTCTCTCTCTCCTCAAAGTCCAACCTCTAAGCCTCTGTCTTTCTCTTTCTCTTTCTCTTTCTCTCAGCCTATCATTATGAGTTTTCTCTATCTCTCTCTCTCTCTCTCTCTCTCTCTAAGCCCAAGCTACACGCCTTTTACAATTTCTCTTTCTCTCTTCCTATCATTACGAACCCTCTCTCTCTCTCTCTCTCTCTCTCTCTCTCGCTGTTAGCGGGGCTTTTTTTCGGTTTTATATTTGAAATATATAGCTCTACATTCTATGCATAGAGCACGGTATTTTACTGATTAAAAACCGTTTAAACGGTAAATCTCTCTTTCTCTCTCTCTCTCTCTCTCTCTCTCTCTCTCTCTCTCTCTCTCTCTCTCTCTGCCTTGGAGAACGGGGTTCAATCCAAGGTCTAAAGATAATACTTGATACCTCCTTGCTTAACTCTCAGCGTTATGAGGTAGGAATCAAGGGTAAGTGGAACAATAGAGAAAAAGGAGTAATGCCCTTTCCTAGACCTCGGTATAGTAGCTAATGAGAAGGGAACCTTCGGGTCGTCCTCGATTACGGTCCCCAACTTTGCTTACATATATATATATATATATTACTTATTTTGGCAGCACATTATCGTTTTTACAAGTTTGGTTAAAGACTACAGAACTTGCCTATTTATGGTCGTATTTTTTCACGAGCTGTTATCCTAGTTTCCTTGTACCATCCTAGTTTCTTTGTTCCTTATCTCTGATCCTGTTGCATATCGGCCTCCGACCCGGCCAAGCTGTCAAAATAGGAAATGCACCTGTGTAAATAACTGGTGCATCCGGTCGAGGAATATCAGGATATAACCTTGACCGTGGACAGGTTGAATTGAGTGCGATTTGTGACGCTTACAAGAAGGAGGTTCGTCGAACAATTATATGACCCGGGTGAAGACAGGAAGTCAGTCAGTTGGAGAAAAGATTAACCAGCACCCAGCAGAGTGGAGGGGGCTTCAGACCCCGATTGAGCAGTTGCAGTTGGAGATTTAAAGCAGTGGAGTTCTAAAGCAGTGTTCCGGATCGAGCAGTGAGAACCAGCTGTCAGCGGATAGCTGGGCCCCAGGCCTCCGGTTGAGCAGCCCAGGAGAACGAGAAAGACACACTGCTATGTCCGGAAGAGCTGGTGAGGTCAATATGTTGCAGTCTTTGTTCAGTCTCCAACTCCCTCT
>OY757937.1:6766221-6823529 GCA_963585895.1 Sepioteuthis lessoniana
TATATATATATATATATATATATATATATATATATATATATATATATATAAGTGATTAAAAATTCCCTACTTTACTTTTTCTCATTTTCATTTCTGTTCGTCAATGGTCCGGAAGACCAGGGTTCAATCTTAGGTGAATTCATACCAAATACTCAAAAAATAGTACTTACTACCTCTTTGCTTATCACTCTGCATTATAAAGTACGAATCAAGGGTAAAGTGGAGCAATCGAGGAAAAGGAGTAGCGCCCTCCTATACACGTCGTTTGTATTAGCTATTGAAGTGGGGGCCTTCGGTTTGCCCTCGACTACAGTCAACAATATATATATATATATTCATTATTATTATATAACAACTCTCTCACAGATACTGAGCACTCACCAAATCATATCGCACTTGTTTCGCCACAAACACACAAAGTGAATTTGTGACAACCAGCACTGTTACAATATATATATATATATATATATATATATATATATATATAATGATTGGTCCGATGATTACGTGGGCGAAAAAATTATCAACTTAGATTTTTAAGCTCAATATCTAACATTGAGCGGTGTTTGTTTTTATCAAATACAGCGAACTACATTATGAAGTCAAGCAAAGATATTTACTGTTTAAAGTAATAAAAGCCGGCGTCATTCAATAAATATAGTGAATTTTATATATTTAGTGAATTTCATCTATATGTGAGTGCGTGTGGGAGGGGTATATATATATATATATATATATAATCCGAGGAGAAAATCCAAAGGGTAGATATATCCAATTTAAGCGCACAATGCCAACGGCTATCGACATATGATTAATTTGGGATTAAGAATACATCAAAATTCAACCTGCAGAGCCCAAAAAATTATATAAAATAAAAATAACAAATTCAATTCTTTGGTGTTATTATGAATTTATTTCAGGTCTATGATGACCCACATCAGATGGTGAATGAAAAAAATTCAAAATTTCTTTACGTAAATTTAAACTGAAATCTTTGGAATTGGTTTATAGCAAAAGTTTATTTTAATCTCGTAAAAACATCTGGAAATATTTATCAAAGCATAAAAAGATATTACTTATATATATATATATATATATATATAGACTTAGTCTAACGTAAAGTTGGGTGGGTTTCGATCCCGGCTTCGAGCGTCCTACGTGTCTAGCCACACAAAAGAGTTCTGATAGAACGAAACAGTCTGTCTGTGTATGACAATATATATCAGGGGCGGAGACGGGACTAGTGCTACTCGTGCCCGGCACGATCAATAACTCGGTCAATGTTATTCAAAATGGATTAAAAATCATCCATTAATTTCAAGCAAACATACTTAGTCTGATCTCGATTAAATTACGTATCTATTCAAGTTTCGATAACTAAGTAGCCAAAAGTTCATAAATATATCTGGGAATAATACAACGATACCGTTTTGAACGGATGGTCTTTGTCCGGCCACCGTCAGATTCATTGAACATCCCATAAAATCGGCTATAATGTTGAACGCGCAATCCGTGCCAGGCACTAGACCCTTATAATAACAGTAATGTTAGAGAAATACGCTTTTGGCTGTAGCCAATAGCAAGAGCAACTCTGACATCGTGCTCAAAAATCTTAGCACATTCTGACTGCTGATAGATGTCTTGGGAAGAGGGAGAGGGACCGAGAGAGAGAGAGAGAGGAGGGATAGCAGATTAGAGCCGTCGCCGACGTCATCATCATCACTATGGTAAATGTTGGTTAAACGGCGTGTTTTAATTCGTTTTTTCACTAACAGATCTCTATTTCTTTAATGAATGTTGCATATATTACATTCTGTAACTAAAATTTGTTTATTTGAATACATTTTCAACAAATAATCTTTATTTTAAGCGAAATTGAAACTACTAGCTGTGTCTGTGTATATTGTCATCAGTTTCTTTATTCTAATAAACATATTTTTCTCGTCATAGTAATGAACATCTCTTTTCTTCTATACTTTTGAAAGGAAAAAAATTATCTTATCTACTGTATTAACAAGACTACAAATTATATAGTATCTTGATTGTTTACAAAAAAAGCCATGCAAGGTACGTTTATCAATCTGTGCTATACAATGGAGAATCACGCAACTATGATGACTTACTTTGGGTCCACGGACCACGGGTTGGGAACTGAAGTTGACAGAGGGCGTGGGGGCACGAGTAGTAAAAATAAGCTAGAGTCGCCACTGATATATATATATATATATATATATATATATATATATATATATATATATATATCTTCATAAGCAACATTTTTTAATGTTAAATATTGAAAATGATTGATGTTTAATGTATAATGCCAATTGACCTTGTTTGGTCATTTGATTATTCTTTGCACTTCTACGTGTATGTCAAAAGAAAAATAAATATCATTTTCACCATATATCAATTTAAATGTCCTGGACGGATTCCTGGTAAAAAAAAATTATGGCTCTTAATCTTCTGCTTGTTGTTTGATTTTTACAAATTTGCAATGTTTAATCAAATTTTAACTAGCCCAGTCGACTGGGGCTGTAGAATTCACCGACTGTATATCTGCAGAGGAGTGAGACCCCCACCCCCTCAACGAGTGTCCTTATATGTCATTAAACAATCTCCAGTAATACTGGAGTTTGGGGAATGCGGAGTACTCCTTCAATGCCATCGCTTCTGATCCATTCTGGCCCGCACAGGTAACACTGGACAGGGTCCTATCTACGGTTCAAATATACGTTCAAACTGTGAAAACAAATGACATATGCTAAATTGTATGGTTAGAAATAAAACTGATCTTTTCAAAATATGTAAACAAATGTCTGATATTAAATTGAACTGTTGGTTATACAGAGCAATACTTGCAACCATTAAAATTTGACTCATGCTAAATTGAGTTGTTAGAAATAGAACTGTTAAATCATTTAGCTGTGACTATCTACACAATGTTTTTACAGATCATATTTGTGGAAAAACAGGATTTAGCATTAAATAACCAACAATAGTTGATATGCCTTAAAACCCAACCAAATCAAATTATATTTATTTAGTATATATGTATAAACGGGGTTTGGCATTAAATAACCAACAATGGTTGATATGCCATAAAACTCAACCAAACCAAATCATATATCTTTAGTATAAACAGGATTTGGATTTAAATACACCAACCAGAGTTGATATGCCATAAAACCCAACCAAACCAAATCATATATCTTTAGTATAAACAGGATTTGGAATTAAATACACCAACCAGAGTTGATATGCCATAAAACCCAACCAAACCAAATCATATATCTTTAGTATAAACAGGATTTGGAATTAAATACACCAACCAGAGTTGATATGCCATAAAGCCCAACCAATAAAACCTAACCAAAGAAAATCTTAACGAAATGACTTTTTTTTTTCTCCAACTGTGAGACTTCATCAAAATTTTTATCTGCCAGTCTTTTAAAAAAAGAGAATTGCCAGTTAGTTTTAGATTCATGAATTTACTTACTGAAGTACTCGTCTGTGCCGGGTAAGCGGCCAAAACTTAATTCGCCGACCGGAAAGACTTGCAAGAGATTCCGAAGTCGTGCGAATTGCGAATTTTTTAAATGAATTTACTTTATAATACAAGATATTTTCAGGGAACTTTGGTAAATATACATCTGATAAAGTGAGATGTCATTGTTATTTGCATTTTTGAGTAATTTAGAAGACAATTTGCCCATCGCATCTATATATATATATATATATATATATATGTGTGTGTGTGTGTGTGTGTGTGTGTGTTACAGGAAAGAAAGTTTTACATGAAGTAAATTTCATATATGAAAAAGCTATCCAGATGGTAAAACATGTCATTTTAATTTTCAGCGTTGATTCCTTTTCTTATATATATATATAAGTGTGTCTGTCTGTCTGTGTGTATGTGAATGAGTGAGAGAGAGAGAGAGAGAGAGAGAGGGGGGGGGGAGAGAGAGAGAGAGAGATTGAAAGGGAACTGTCGGAATGTGAGAAAAAACAAATTCGAAAGAGACGTCCGCCAAGGAATGAAGACATTTAAAAGAAAAAAGAAAAAAGGAAATAAAATTTTATGTCAAGGAGAAAGATTTTTTTTTTAGTTTCAAAAGCTTATGCAAAGCAGACATGTGTACATTGACGTCTATTTTTGCATTTAACTGAGTAAGCACTTGCAAGACATCTTCCTGCACACATAAATATACACGCAAATAAATACATATACGTATGTATGTGTGTGTCTGCTTATTCTTCTATACCATAAAAATGATCTCTGCTTGTGTGTGTGTGTGTGTGTGTGTGTGTGTGTGTGTGTGTGTGTGTGTGTGTGCTGATTCTTCTATTCAATATACACATGAGTGTGTTCGTTATCGACACGAAAGCTGCTCAATCGATATTGACCAATTCTGGTACGCACATGCGTATTCCTGAAAAATAAATTTTCCTAACCCTGCCTCCAAAAGAATTTTAGGGGGCAAAATCCCTCTAAAATTGACCTATCTGACTGTCATATTGTAAATCAAGGGAGATTACTAAGAAGTTTTAATTACAGTTTGATTTCCCCATCTATATGGACATTTTTTTTCTTTGACATTGGCACAGTCGGGTGGGGCTATTGAATAGGCCAACTGCATTTTTACACATGGTAAGACCTTTCGCCCAATCGGTGTCCTGGATCTTTAGGGATGTGGAGTACCTCTTCATTGCCATTACTCCCAGGTTCACTTTGACCAAGGGTGTTATATAATTGCGGATGGATTTTTTTATATTATCATTTTTCGTTGGTTATATCTTATCTTTCGGTTTAGTTAGGCTTAGAACTATTCAGCTAAGAGCACGGGTAGGGGCACACATTGAGCGCAGGTATTCACGCTCGCGCGAGGAGGATGTGACAATCACAGATGTCATAATGAAAATCCCAGATAGGAAATAAGACTGGGGATGTGAATGACGTCATGCCCAGAAGCGATGGGCTGGGATTCTTAGTGATTTTGAAAAAAAGCAGTTAGTTGAGATTCGGACCTGGGCGAAGCAAGTTGATTTTCGAGCCTCGGCGAGGCCAGGTCAGTTGGGTCTGCGAGATGCGCCGCGTGCGGTGGGGCCAGATGTAACAGTCAGCATAGTAAAAATTGTGTGTCTCTCTCCTCGTGTTCAAAACCTAAAAGTCAAGAAGGTAATAAAGGTTTCGTACCTGAACCAAGAGAGTCGTCAGTGTTTCGGGTGTTTTTCGGATTCCGATGCATTTGAACGTTTTATATATATGTATATTTCACATATTTGTATCTTGGTACCATTTTAAATATGCTACAAGGGTGTTTATACCTGTTCGATTTCCTTCTAACGGTCAAATAAAACCATTAAATCATTTACTATATTTGAAACAATTTAACAAATGATTAAAATCAAATATAATTATTAGTGCTTAATAGCAATACTTGAAACCATTTAATTGGGTGTAAACAAATGATTCATATTAAGTAGAATTATTAGTGTTAAATAGCTCTAATTAGAATCTATTTAATTGGTTGCAAACAAATGACCTCTGGCTCGTCAAGAAGTGATGAAATGTTCAAGAAGAAATGAACACTGATACGAGATCAAAACCTTGACGAGGCTGCTTGCATTTGTGATAATAGCCTTAGGAAAGGTATGAATCCAACTATTTTCCCTCCAGCCATGAGTAAATAGTAGGATAGACTATGCTCTTTAACCTTGGTATGGCAACCAGTCTAGGAGAAATAAAACTATGTATTTACACCTGCTAAATGCTGCTATAATAATTGACCTTCTGTCACATCTTGCTCATGCAGAGGGTTTGGATATATATATATATATATATATATATATATATATATATATATATATATATATATCAATGCAAATTTCGTTGAACATAATAGACATTTTCTGTCTACATATTTTCTTGTTGATCTTTTCATATTGCCGTATTGATTTTATAGTATTCGGCGGGAATTGATTGATGCATTTTCCATAATTATTTATTTCCCAAGTACTTTCTGTCCGACTTTGGGCCATCATCAGGGGAGGATGTATTACAAAAGTGATATAACTTTTGTATGTACATTACTACTTTGTAAGAAGAAGAGTGTCTGTCCCATTAGAGTGTGTAGCGTTTACTTTTAAATGTGTTTCTATAAATAGTGTCAGTAGCTGAAGACATTTAAGTACATTAGCACTGGTTTGAAAATTAATTCTAAGTTTGGGTTGCATGTTTCTCATATGTAGTGCTTCGAGAATCTGTAGTTTTTGTTTGTTATTTTGATGTTCTGATATTTTTGTGTTGTCGGTGAGAATTTTTCGTAATTCCGTTGCTGGGCATGAATGTTTTTTAATATATATATATATATGGTTGTGTGTGGGAGTGTACATATATATATATATACATAATCCGAGGAGAAATCAAGGGGATAGGAGTATCCAATTTGAGTGCCCAATGCCAACGGCTATCGACGTATAATTAATTTAGGATTAAGAATACATCAAAACTCAACCTGCAGAGCCCCCCCCCAAAAAGTATATAAAATAAAAATGAAAAATTCACTTCTTTGGTGTCATTATAAATTTATTTCAGTTCTATGATGACCCACATCAGATGTTAAATGAAAAAAAATATTTGGGTGTGCTTATATTACTTTTGGCGATAATAGAATTTGAAAAAAGATTTAATTTTTTAATTAGAATAATTTTTCATATATATTTCTTAATATTGTTTTAATCGAAAAAAAATTTACGGTGAAGATATATCTAATATTGTTTGATGCAACGTTTATACATCCCTAAAAAAAACGGTTACCCCTAATTTAAATACTACTGAAATTTTAAAAAATGCAAATCAGTAAAAAATTTAATAATGCCTAGCGACTCATTTAAAATTATTGATAAAATCTGCATTCATACTTCCGTTGGAACTATTATGTATTATAAATATTAAATAATATAATTCGTGTTTTCATGAAATAATAATCTAATGCTGATATTAATTTACAAAATTCTATTTCTAATTATAAAAACTATCATAAAAATATCAATGTTATTAATAAAAGGAAGAAATTAACATATGGATTGTTAAGTTAATAGTAATAAGCAAATAATTAATCTGTAATAGATATTTTATTAATGTAACTAATAATTCCTAATTTATAATACATATAAATTAAATATTAGTTTCTTTAATTTTTGTTTGCATATAGACAAACGGTGTAATCAAAACGGTGTAACATAGTTCTTTCTAGTAATAAGGTTATATCAATAATTTCTTAAAAATTCTTACCATTATAAATTATTTCTTTTTTCTTTTTTTTTTTTTTTTGGTCTTTTTTATAAAAACAAGATGTATATTTATACTTTATCTTTTAAATTGAAATGTATTCTTAATTGGAAAATACATTTTAAATTATTTTATTATTTAATCCATTTTTTTTAAATTATGGATCAATATTTCAGTATATAGAATTAAAAAAATATAAATCACCAATTAATGATAGTTAAATATATTTAATATTATTAATATATAAAGTTAAATTATACGAAGAATTTATTTCTATGTCTACATGTATTTATCATTTCATTCTTGGTATTTTGTAAATTTCTATTCATATACTTCAATATACATATTTTCTATTCGTATATTTTAATATACACATTTTCTCTTCTAAATTATAAATCAATTATGTGAGTGTATATATGGTTACAATGTTCGCCAATGGTTCGGGAGACCTGGTCAAGTCATTTCAAAGAATGAAAAAATAGTACTAGATGCCGCCTTACTGAACACTCAGGAATATAAGGTAGGGATCAAGGATAAGTAGCACCTTCCCCTAGACCTCTGTGTAATAGCTATTCAGAAATGAGCCTTCGGCCAACTTACATCTATATATATATATATATATAGGAGGGGGGGAAGAGATTAAGGAGTTACCTCCTCGTTTTATTGAATTTCCGTTTTTTATTTACCTATTTATTTTATTTTCAAATTTCTTCCGTCATTTATAATTACGGTAATTTAACTTGTTTATTTATTTGTTTAATTTATTTTCTTTTCATGTTAAGTTCGATAATTAACTTTTAAGAGAAATATTAATGCTTACATTAATTTCGATACCATTTATTTAGCTACCTATTTTTTCCTAGTGTGTATACTGGATACGTTTTTTTTTCCGGTTTTAGATTTTTTAGTCTATAGTTTAAATCTAGTCTTATGTCTACATCTAGCTATTAATTCACTTATTTAATAACTTATCAGGGCATTTATGTATTAAAATATTTATTTTCTCTTCTAAGCACAAATTGTATCTACCGTCAAAACTATTTGGAGTATTTGATTTTTTCAAAATAGACCATTCTATCTCAGGGGTTAACCCTTTCTTTTTAAACACCAGAATTGTTTCGATAGTGCCGTGTGGTGTTTTAGGTGTTCGTGGGAGAAGGTAAATTTATGGTTCGAATACCTCTCCTTCCATTTAGTGGACGTAAACCCGATATAAGTTTTCTTATCTGTAATATTCTCTACAGATAAGAAAACTTATATCGGGTTAACGTCCACTAAAGGGAAGGAGAGGTATTCGAACTGGACCGAATAATATATATATATATATAATTTGTAAGTGAATAATTTGGAGGTAACTTTATTTTAACCGATTTGTTAATTTGCTTGCACAGAGTTAAATTTGTTTGCACACAGTTAAATAATTTCAAGTACTATCATCTGTTGTGAGTAATTTTATTTATTACTTATACTGATTTAATACCAACAATTTGCACACAGCTGTATGGCTCCAAATAACCTATAATAATAAAACCCTAATAGATACTACCATTCCTGGGTCAGGATAGACCCGAGAGCAATGATAAGGAAGAGATAGTACCCATTCCCCAAAGCTCCTACATTACTGGAGCCTCACCATCAGATTGTTTAGTGTAATATCCAGGACCCTTGTTAGATGTCGGGGAGGTTTTACTCCTCTGCAGAGGTGCAGTCGGTGTATTCTGCAGCACCAGCCGACTGGTCTCTTTTGGTATAGAAACGAGTTTTAAAAAACAATTTCATAGCTAAATGATTACCGCTGTTTGAAAATTTGGGTAATTTTGGTAAATCGGAAAGGCCTTTAGTGGGCGTCTGGGTTCTGGCAATTTTGCTGTAAAGGAAAAAAATGATCTTTCTTTCCATCTCAAAAACTATCCAAGTAAGACGAGCTTGACATGCTGAACACTGTTGGTGTAAGGACGAAGCGTTGTTTACTTATGGACTCCTACACATGGGCACCAAGTGTTCAAGCCACGCCTTGATGATGAATACTTTGCCATACCGCCATTATTATTAAGAATTTGAGCCAAAGTTTGGAAGAATTTTTCGGGCACTTTATTGCTTAGGTAATAATTTTCACTCCAGGCACCGCAATCAGCTGGACACCTCCGGTGGTGTAATGGTTAGCAAGGTAGACTAGCAAACCTACACGAGTGAGTTCGATTCTCATTAGGTGCCCAATTCATGCGGCCTTGTGCTACATCTAAGCAAAAAGCTTAGTAAATTATCACCGCGGTCAGCAGGGGCTAGAGAATTCACCGACTCTATCTCTGCAGAGAGGTAAGCTCCTTCCGCAAACGATTGTCCTGGATATGACACTAAACAATCTGATGGTGAGGCTCCAGTAATACTGAGGTACCCATTACACACAAACACACACACACACAGAGGACGACTGAAAAGTTAAGAGGTTGACTTAGATAGTCTCAAGGAATGTAACCAAATAAGGTTTATTTATCAACATAGTCTTCCATGCGATCTGCATACTTCTTCCATCGGGGGTGTCCTCGTGGTGTAATGGTTAAAGCGATGGACTGCGGAATAGTAGTAAGCGAGTTCGAACTCCGGTCACTTTCGGACAAATACCCTTGTTAAAGGTACGAACCCCCTTATCCTCCCAGCTATGGGTTAAATAGTACCTCAACTGTTCTTCTAGAAGGATAGCTTTGGCATTAAATAACCTCCAAAGGTTGATATGCCATTAAACAAAACAAACCAAACCAAACTTCTTCCATCGATGTAGCAGTGCTTGGATCTTATTAGTCAAAAAGTCATCTCTGGCAAACATGACATCATCATATAAACTTTTCAGCCAATAAATATTTCATCCCAACCTCGTACACAAACACACACACACACACACACACACACATATATATATATATACCACCCTATCATAGCATCTAAGATACACTACCTGCATCACTTGTAGAGGGGTAAGACTCCTCACAAAAAGGTAATCCTGAACATGACACTAAAATGCATCCAACAGTGAGGATCCAGTGGGACGTCATTCCCTTCATCACCATCTGAAATGGTCGTAGCTGTTAGGGTACCATCTATGAGTCATATAGATTACATTAAAATGATCTTGAATTATATTAACACATTGGCTCTGAAAAGCATTCATATTGTGGTTAAGTATGGAATTCTGGTTTACTTCCTGACAGTTTTTGTTGTGACTAAATGGTCACTCATTTAAGTACTCTATTGGCTCATCGCTGCTTCACTTTTGTGATCTGGCGTTTAGAAGTTTAGCGATCTGATTCCTTAATTTTTGCCTTTGTGGTTTCGTAATCTCTCATAACTGTTTTTAGTATTTGGATGTAATTTATGTCATTTGCTTTAAATGGTTTTTGTTATCTTGTATGTTTTTGATTCTATCACTGTTTCTAAGTTGTTCCAGATTCTTTGATATTTCTGTGAATAGTTCTGGGTTGTTTTTATTGTATCTTAAAACATATTATAAGGATTGTTCATTGTTATGATTTTGGGGGTTCATAGTTCTTTTAATGGTATTTTCTTTCTAGTAATTTGAATCTCTTATTTATGAGTGTTGCCGTATATCCACTCTGGTGGAGGGTTACATGTAAGTCAGAGGTTTTTTGTTAGTGACCATGGTGAAGATCCTACGTGCTAAGATGTAAGGGATGGATTCTATATATTTTTGGGGTGATGATTTTTGAAATGGAGATATTGTTGGATGTCTGTGGGTTTGTGGTAAATATCTGAGATAATTTGGACACTTACATTTTTAATGAGGATGTCTAAAAATGGTAGTTCCTTAAAGTTGTGTTCTTTGGTGAATTTTATTTTAGGATGTAAGTTTTGGTGTAAACTATATAAATTGATAACGTTGCTCCATGAGCATTTCCAAAATATGAAACAGCCATCAAGGTATCTTTTCTATGATTTAATAAAATTCTACTATTGTATTTTTTACCTTTGATTTCATTCAGATTTTTCTCTCAGCATGCTATGGTTAGGGTAGTATACTTTGGTAATATTTTAGTTCCCATAACTATTTTTAGTATTTGGATGTAATTTATGTCATCAAATGGGAAAGAGTTATTGTTCAGGATTAGTTCTATATCATCAGCGATAATTTTTTTGTTAAATTTTGGATGTAATGTTACTGGATAGTTTTCTATTTAAATTGAGATGGCCTTAATTCTTGGAGGATATCACTATATAGGTTTGTGACGTCAAATGTAACCATGTGTGTATTGGGATCAGTTTTTTTGTGGTGTGGAGTTTAAAAAGTGAATGTCATCTCTAATGTAGCTTTTTATCATACATAGGAATGTAATATACTGCCAAAATATTCAGATGCATAAAACGTTCATAATGTTCATATAATGTTCATACGCATAGGAATCCAAAAAACACGAAACACTGACGACTCTCTTGGTTCAGGTACGAAACTTTTATTACCTTCTTTAAGTGTAGGTTTTTAGCACGAGCAGAAAGAGACACAATTTTTCTATGCTGACTCTTTCATCTGACCCAACAAACGCGAGCGCGCACCCTGCAGCAAACAACTGGACTGGCCTCGCCCAGACTCGAATCCCAACAGGTCCCGTCTAAGTTCAAATCTCAACTCACTGCTTTTATTCAAAATCACTAAGAATCCCAGGCCATCGCTTCCGGGCATGACGTCATTCACATCCCCACTCTTATTTCTTATCTGGGGTTTTTATTGTGACATCTGTGATTGTCACATCCTCCCTGCGCGCGCGTGAACACCTACGTTAATGTCTGCACCTACCCATGCACTCAGCTGAAAGGTTCTAAGCCTAACTAAACCGAAAGATAAGATATATAAAACGAAAAATGATAATATAAAAAAAATCCTTCCGCAATACTATAACAGGAATGGTTGTAGTAGAATATCTATTAGTTTGCCAAGTCTGTTTGTGGGATATGATGGACTTGCTACTATAGTTTGAGGTCGCTGGGGTTTGAAATTTCTATGTATTCAGATTTTTGTGTTTTTGCAGCTATTCTTATTTCCTCAGACTTGGAAATTTTCGGTAATCTATGAAAATAGTAAGTTTTGGGATATGTTCTTAGTTACTAATTCCTTTTCTTTTTTTGTTAATGTTTCATAGAGCATTCTGCAAAATGTAATTCTTTATATATCATTGTCTATTTTTGAAGGAATTAATTCATAGTTGGTTTATCCTGATTATTTCTTGGATTTTTGTTTTATAAGGTTTTATTTAAAATGATTACAGTGCTTCACTAGTCTGATTCTTTTATAATTGTTGTTTTTCTGTCTATTTTTCAAGGCTTGTCTTTGCTTGGATGAGAGGTTGTTTCTTCTTTTATGTTAATATTTCAGAGTTTTTCAAACAATGTATTTACTTACTATCTTTGAGAAGAATTTTGATTTTTGTTTTGTTTTTTTGTTTTTGTACAGGGGAGTCATCAGTATTTTCTTTGTTATAAAATTTCTCAAAATTTAAAAAAATTCTTTGAGGCATCTTTTTAGTTTTCCTAGATTGCTCTTTGTAGTGGGACAAAATTTTAGACCCAGTTTTAAAAAATCCTTTTGATTTTTGTCTAATTTGTTGATAGATTGATTCTTTTATGTTGTTGGTTTTGTTAGATATTTTACAAAGACTGGTCTTTTCGCTCAGCTTGGGATGCCAAAAAGTGGTTTATTATTATTTCTAGGGGAATCTGAGTTGCCTAAGAAAAGGTTTTTTACCTTGTTGTTATCCCTAGAGTAGTCTGTGTGGTTTCTTCTGTTATAAGGTGCATTGTAGTGGATAAGCCAATATTTTTGTATGTGATGGTATATTCTTATTTCCTCAGACTTGGAAATTTTCGGTAATCTTTGAAAATAGAGAGTTTTGGTAAATTGTTAACGTTGCTCCATAAGCATTTCCAAAATATTGTATGTTGAGAATATGCTAAGTGCCGTGCGTTGCTTTATCATTTAGGAGGGGGATCATAGTTTTTTTAATGTCATTTTTCCGCTTATTCAAATTTATTTTTTATTTTAATTTATTAGTCTTGCGGTAGAAGGGTTAGGCATAATTCTTTTAGGAGGATTCATCGTAGGATTTTTTTTGGAATATAGTGCATATCTTGCATGCTAGAGTGTAAGGGATAGGTTTTATTTTACGGAGGGTGGGGTGATGGCTCTTGGAATGGAGGTATTTTTGGGTGTCTTATCAAAAACTTCATAGATTTAAGCCAACAGAAACACGCACCGACTAATGTCGCATACTGACCCCGGCCGAGCTGTCAAATAGGAAATGCACCTGTGTAAATAACAGGTGCTACCGGTCGAAGGTATCAAGGGGATAACCTTGACTGTCGACAGGGGGAATTGAGTGGGCGTAAAACAATAATATAACTTGGTGCACAGGAAGTTCAGTGAGTTGGAGATAGGATGTTGTAGAGAGAACCAGCACTCAGCAGAAGGGGCCCTCAGGACTCTCGATTGAGCAGTTGGAGTTCAGGTCAGTTGGAGAGAAGATGCTGGAATGAGGACCATGTCCCAGAGAGGCTGGGCCCCCAGCCTCCCGGTTGAGCAGCCCAGGAGAACGGGAAAGAAACACTGTTATGGTCATAAAACTGGGGGTCAATATGTTGTAGTTCTGTTCAGTCTCCAACTCACCTCTCACATAGTAAAACCTTAAGTAACCCTTTCGAACCCTTTCAAATAAAGTGAGAGGTATATTTTCCAAAGAAATGTGTCCGCTAGTCTTCATTGCGTCGTTATGTTTCTGTATGCATCTGCATATGAGTATGCAACACTAACATGAAAACACATCTATATATGGGGTCGAATATTTTCTAACACATACACCCAATGCCCTGAAAAAAACATATATGTGTATGTTTACATGAGTGTGCATACATATATACCTGTGTGTACGCATACACACAAGGCACACACACACATGCATATATATATATATATATATATATATTTCTTTAAAAAAAACCAAAGACCGGTTTATTCATGATTATAAATTTATTATCATAAATTAACCGGTCTTTGGTTTTTTTCTTAAAGAAATATTGCTCTGTAATAAATTACATTGAGCTCTCTACCAGGAAAATTTAAATGTTCAGCTCTTGAATGATTTTCTTGTCCTGAGGGAATTACACCAAACTTTTTAACCTGACCGAATATTACCTATATATATATATATATATATATAAAGACTAGAGAGAAAAGAAAGAAAAAACAAAAAATAAGAGGATAAAACTATACCACAGGGGGTAAAATACATATTGAAACCCCTTAGGGGAAGAGTAACGCAAAAGAAGTTTCTTCATATGTCAACATTTAATAAACAGGTTCAATCCTAACTGTAGGCGAGTAACAATACAGGAATGTTTAACACTTGTACCCGGTTATGGCTAATAGAATCAGAACAGGTGACTCCTGTGGATGCAATAAAGGACGTAGTTCGAAGTTCCGTGAAGGTTCCCGAGTTCGACAAACACCTGAAGAATGCCGGAGAACATATCGGCAGAAACGTTGTAGAAATAGCAATAAAGATGAAGACAACAGTCTGAAAACCTTTAATGATAAAAATTTGATAAACAGTTTACTTTTTTTTGTTTTGTTCTGCAATTCATTATTTTTCGTATATTCCAGAATACATAATTTTTCCTACATTTATAATCTGCAAATATATATATATATATACAGAGAGATAGAGAGAGGGGGGGAGAGAGAGAAAGAAAGACAGAGACAGAGGCAGAGAGACAGAGGCAGAGAGACAGGTGCACCCTTGGGAGGAGGCTGTTTACATCTACCATAGCTCTAAAATTCTTGGAAAAGGTATGAATCTAACTATTCTCCAACTATTATTTTCAACGAAATATATGTATATATATATATATATATATATATACTTATCAGTCTTTTTATTTGAACATATACATCCTTGTATGCTTTTTACCCAAGTCTTCCGCTACTTGAAGGATGTGGCACAAGGTCAGTTTTATGCCGAGCTGAGCTGGTGTTAGTTTGAATTCATTGTCATTCCTTGAGTAGACAGTTTTTGGAGGTGCCCGTGGTGTAATGGTTATCGTCGCAGGATATGGACACGGCAACACGAGTTCAAATCCTGGACCTGACTGATTGCATTTCACATAGCACTAATACCCTTGGGAAAGGTATGAATCCAATTATTCTCCTTCCAGCTATGGGTAAATAGTAGGGCAGACTAAGTTCTTCAGTCTTGGTGAGGCAACTAGTCTAGGAGAAGGAAAACTCTGAATTGAAACCTGTTAAACTCCGCTTAAAAATTGACCTTGTGTCATATCCTGCCCGAGCGGAGGGGTTGGTAAATATGATGAATCCAACTATTCTCTCTCCAGCTCTGGGTAAATAATAAAACAGACAGGGCACTCTAACCTTGGTAGGGCAACCGGTCTAAGAGAAGGAAACTCTGAATTCAAACCCGTTAAACTCCACTTAAAAAAATGACCTTGTGTCACATCCTGCTCGTGTGGAGGGGTTGGTAAATACACATATATATAGTTTGTTCGCTCTCTCTCTCTCTCTCTCTCTCTGATTCACAATCACTTTCTTTCTATAGATCCCTCCCAATCTTCTTATTACTCTTTTATCTCCCCCCCCCCACTATCTTTGTTTTTCTCTCTTAAGCCGAACCTATAAAAATAGCATTTTTGAATGACTGCATTGTTTGATCAGAGCTTTTGGCAAAAGAAGGAATCTCTTGAGAAAAGTGTCTTTCCATGGCCGAAATCTGAAGTCAAGACAAAGAGGCAAACAGAAGAAGAAGAAGAAGAAGAACGTGGCTGAAGACTGAGTGGGTGAGGCATGGGTAGAAGGTAGTGGTTGGATTGGTCAGAGATGGTTATGTAGTGTGTGGCGGGCAGTGAATATGTCCTAGGAGACGCGCATCGATTGAAATTGTTCTAAAAAGGGCGGTGGTCTGTGTTGTTTTAGTTTGTTTGATAATGAAGGTTTTAAGCGGGAAATTGTAAGGAGAAACTGGGAGATAGAGACAGTGAAAGAAAGAAAGAAAGAAAGAAACTGGAATGAAGATGAAAGGACGAAAAAAAAAGCAAAAATTAAGTAATTCTTAAAATAAACAAAATAAAATAAAATAAAATTCACAGAATAAAAAGAAAATAGTTAAAAACTTATTTTAGGATCGACTCATTTTGTTCCCTTATTCCTCCTCTTTCCCTGGTTATTACCCTCTCTTCCTCTCTTTATCTTCCCTCTCTCTTTCTCTCTCTCTCTCTCTCTCTCTCTCTCTCTCTTGACATAAGCATGTCAATTCATCGACTGAAGCGATAAATCTTTCTCCTTCTCTGTCTCTCTGTATATCTCAATTCCACCTGTAAGATTCTCTCTCTCTCTCTCTCTCTCTCTCTCTCTCTCAATTTTGTTTGTAGGCTCCTGTCTCTATATATATAACTTTTCCTTTGTCAATTGGCCTCTCACTCTATCTCTTTCTCTATCTCTCTCTCTCTCTATATATATATATATATATATATATATATATATCTTCTGTTGGTACGCTTCTGTCTGTCTCTCTCTCTCTTTCTTTTATCAGTAGCCCCTCTCTCTCTCTCTCTCTCTCTCTCTCTCTCTCTCTCTCTCAGTAGGGTTGCCTTTTTCTCTCTTCATCTGAATGCATATTTGAAAATACTTATGCGGTGGTGACGCAACATTGCTCCACGCAGGAAATGGTCTCGGAGACACGAGTTCAAAACCAGGATTGAGCTGTTTACGTTTCTCTTCGCTCTAATGTTTTTTGAAAGGCATGAACCCGTCTCGTCCCTCCACAGCTATGAGTGAACAATAGGAAATTAGGGAATCTATCACTATTTACTATACGAAAAACTGTCTACTTAAGGAATGACAATGAATTCAAACGAACACCAGCTCAGCTCTGCATAAAACTGACCTTGTGCCACATCCTTCAAGAAGTGGAAGACTTGGGTAAAAAGCATACAAGGATGTATATGTTCAAATAAAAAGACTGATAAGTATATATATATATATATATATATATATATATATATATATATTTCGTTGAACATAATAGACATTTTCTATCTACATATTTTTTGTTGATCATTTCATATTGCCGTATTGATTTTATTATATTCGGCGGGAATTGGTTGATGTATCTTCCATAATTATTTATTTCCCAAGTACTTTCTGCCCGACTCTTGGCCATCCTCAGGGGAGGATGTATTACAAAAGTGATATAACTTTTGTATGTACATTACTACTTTGTAAGAAGAAGAGCGTCTGTGCCGTTGCAGTGTGTAGCGTTTACTTTTAAATATGTTTCTATAAATTGTGTCA
Organism: Sepioteuthis lessoniana; assembly: GCA_963585895.1. NCBI lineage: Eukaryota > Metazoa > Mollusca > Cephalopoda > Myopsida > Loliginidae > Sepioteuthis > Sepioteuthis lessoniana. The sequence continues at coordinate 6,783,876 of OY757937.1, forward strand.
GTAGCTAAAGACATTTAAGTAAATTAGCACTGGTTTGAAAATTAATTCTGTTCAGTGTGGGTTGTATGTTCCTAATATATATATATATATATATATATATGTGTGTGTGTGTGTGTGTGTGTGTGTGTGTGTGTGTGTGTGTATGTGTGTATTATGTAAAATAACGTATTTGTTGTATGAAAGATATTAGAAAAATATTAGGAAAAATTACGAATCATATTAATCATATTAAAACTGTTAAAATCAATTATAATAATTAGATATTAATAGATTATATCTAATTTTAATTCTTTCAATAATATTTCTGATACTAAATTAGATTTATATTGATATCAACATTATATATATATATATATATATATATATATATACGCACACACATAGAGATTTACTGGCATCATGTGTGTATGTGATACATATATATATGTGTGTGCGTGTGTATGTGCGTGTGTGTATGTGTGTATACATATATATATAGAGAGAGAGAGATATAGATAGATAGATAGATAGATAGATAGATAGATTATAAACTATATGTATATACTTATATATACACATGCATACGCATACACACACACACACATATATATATATATATTAAATAGCACCTTGTGTGTATCTGAGATAGATAGATAGATAGATAGAAACGTATACACACGTGTACTTTATATATCTATATTCATGTATATACACATATGTACTTTATATATATATGAACACATACAAATCATAGGAATTTTCTTTCTTCTTCTCTTTTTATTTTCCACAAATACCCCTGGGTTGATTTTGCCACGTGACATGCTGCCTTGCCATTCACGAAGTCTGAACACGTCGCAACACCTGACTCGACACCGTCTTGCCTGGCTTTGTCTTCTCTGTTCTGAAATTCAGCCATATTTACGACTGACAAACAGACAGACCAAGGCGTAAACAGTAGACACCAAGTCGATTGGAGCAGTCAATAAAAAAAAGGAGAGGGTCCTATCAGAACCACAGGGTCCTCACATAAACGAAAAACAAAAATTACTTAGGTGAGTCAAAGGTTTTTCAATATATTAATATCTGCTTCTTTACGGCACGTATATCACGTGACTTAAGCAGTTCAAGCCGTTGTGATTGGTAGTGTCGTGGTATTTGGTGTTCTGACATGTTATGTTTGAAAGTCACACAGATGAAAGTGCAATGTAGTCTAATTAGGGAACTTATGGTATACGATCTCGAACTCGGCAATAACTTCGCAGAAGTAACCAAAAACATTTGTAGTATGATAGGTGAATTTTGTTGATCATATAAACCAGATGGTTCGAGAAATTTCGCTCGAGTTGCAAGAAGCTTGAAGAACAGGCAGGATCAAGTAAGCCTAAAAGCGTGTATTCCGTGTCTGTGTTTTAAGCCATAATGGCAAATCTGACGAGTAGCACTGGGAGAGTATCAGGTGAGCAGGGTCTCACCGTCTTGTGTAGTTCGTCTTCTACATGACCTCGGCAAAAATAAGCGGGAAGCCAAATTGTGCCTTACGTACTTCCAAAATATTGCAAAACTTTTGACTCACTCTAACTTCACTAAACCGACTGATATAACTTGAATTAATTTCATTTTTTTTTGTTATTTTTATTTATTTTGAAGATGTTTAAACTTTTTCAAAATTAAAGTTATCCTTTATTTCGTTGCTATCACGTAAATGTAAAATTTTATGAATTATTTTGAAATAAATTATTATATTAAACGGTGTTAAAACATTTATCGTGTAATAAAAAAAAGTTATTGTCTTTATTGGGAATTAATTTTTTATTGCGGACTTTTGTCCTCATCTTGGTAGTTTTTTGTTGTTATTCTCACTACGTTTCGGCCAAATTTCACCTCTGGCCGTCTTCAGGTGATTAACCGAGGTAAAAAAAAAATGTTATAAATCATGAGGGTCAATTTTTCTGTTTGATTTCTTTTTTACATGGCATATCAACTTCCGTAGGTTATTTAATACCAAATCCATCCTTCTAGAAAAACAGCAGTGGAACTAGTTAACCCATAGCTGGGAGGTTAACAGGGTTCATGCCTTTCCTAAGGGTATTTGTCCGAAAGTGAAGGCAATAACCCGACTAGAGTTCGAACTCACTAACTACAATGTCGAAGTCCCGCACTTTACCCAGTACACCAGGGTAAATTCGCTGTTTTCTTGGTAATAGAGATATTCTGTCATTTTCCGTTTTGTAGACTACGATGCGCATGCATCTGGGCAAATTTCATATCCCACAAGAAGTGAAACAATGGACAACATGCCAGCACACCAACTACCATGACACTACCATCCATTGGCGTACTTCTCATGTCTTGAACTGCTTTGGTCGCGTGATATATGTGCTGCAAACTAGGACGTACTCCCAAAATATTGCAAAACCTCTGAAACACTTTTGTACAAAACTCTGAGAAAGAAAAGCAAAGACAGACAGACAGAGGCAGACAGACAGACAGAGATAGAGACAGATCTGTAATTTGAATATAAATATTCTTCATTTTCAGAAATTTAGAGTTCGGAGATTTTACTGAGACAGGATCGATTCCAATGCAAATTTCAGCTACTGAGTAAACCCGTAAGATATATAATAAAAAAAAAGAGGAAGAAAAAGAATAGTATTCATTTGAGATAGATAGATAGATAGATAGATAGATAGATAGATAGATAATGAACGGAAACGGATAGATAGATAGATAGATAGATAGATAGATAGATAGATAGATAGATAATGAACGGAAACACCTAGATATATAGATAGATAATGAATGGAAACAGATAGATAGATAGATAGATAGATAGATAGATAGATAGATACTAAAAGTAAAGTTGTCTCCCTTTAGTCGAGGGTGACCCAGACGCTCTCTTTTCGATAGCTACTACACCAAGGTCTAGGGCAGGGCGCTACTCCTTTCCCTGGATTGCTCCACTTTTCCCTTGATCCTTATCTTATAATGCTGAGTGTTAAGTAAGGTAGCATCAAGTACCATCTTTTGAGTCTCTAGTATGACTCGACCTGGGATTGAACCCCGGTCTCCCGGGTCCTTGGCGAACCATCTAACCATTAAATTCATAGTATTCATAGATACTAAGATATATATCTACTGCAGTTTAGCTCAGTAACCAAAAATAAAAATTGCAACACCTCAATAACCAAAAAATAAATTTTAATGATCATAACTGAGGGTTGTACGTATTGGGGGGCTGCTACATATTCATATGTTTTGTTGCATTGTTTTAATACAGTAGAATTTTATAATAAGTAATACATAATAATGTCCATTTTTTATTTGCCATTAGAAATAATAGAATATTGATAACCTTGCTTTGGTAAATTATTAGGGGTTTGGATATTCATAGATAGATTTAATAAGGTAACTGACAAGATGGTTGTTTGCAGAAAATTCTGTTGAAAATTTCAGTTGCTCGATAAGTACATTGTTGGGAGTTCTTTTAGATTTCATTTTTAGGGAACCAATGATTATCGCATTCAAATATTTTTCTTTCAGAAGAAATTCATTTTCACCAATAAATTGGCACTTAGAATTTTCAAGTCAAAAGTAAAAGTGAAAGTAAAATTGAAAGTGAAAGTAAAATTAATGACCCACGTGTTGCAAGCAACTGTTTGGGATAATTGATTTTGTTGTCAGCTAAAATTCTTTATTCATATTCAGCTAAAGAAAGATGATTTATCGTTGACTCTAAGATGGAATGTATAACAGATGGAATTCTAGTACAACAAAACTCAAATATGATTTTTTTTCAAGAAAAGCACTAAAGAATTTTTTTAATTTCAGAAAATTAACATATATTCTTGTTCCTAATTCTTATTCTCATCTTATTCTTCTTCATTCTTAATTTTCGTTTTTATTCTTTTATTCTTTATTCTATTTCTTCTTTTTCTTTTTCTTCCTCTTCTTCTTTCATTGGTTTTCTTCTTCTTCTTCTTCTTCTTCTTCTTCTTTTTTAAAACTTTTCCAACTCCTCCTCCTCCTTTTTCTTCTTCTTCCGATAAATTTCTATATTTTTACTTGCACAAGAATGACTTGGCAATCTTTCACGCGAGTAGTTTGTCTTTACTTTTTCCTCTTTCGACAGGTTTTTCTTGATATCTGTAAGACACGAGAGTAATGGACCTTACACTGCCAAGCAGGCTCACGATGTGATGGTAAAGGATTTGAAATCTGTTTTTCCTTTTAGCAGATAGATAGATAACTGGGTTAGGTTGGTTAATTTTACGGCAAGTCAACCCTTGTTGAGTTATTTAATGCAGAAGTTACTATTTTTTCAAACAACTGCGCAGTTTCAAGTAATTATTCCGATTCAATAATAATAATAATAATAATAATATGGAAAATCCAAGATAACGAAAAAAGAGAAAAAGTGTTCGCCAGAAAACTAAAGAAGCAATGGAACCCTCTGGTGATACCAATTATTATAGGCGCACTTGGAATGATCCCCAAAGACTTTGTAAAAGGGCTGATGGTTGTTGAAAGTATTTATTAACTAATGCCTCCGCCCGGGTAGGGTAAATTTTTAAGCCTGTGTATTCAGAGTTTCCCTTTTCATAGACAGGCTGCCAAACCAAGGCCGAAGAATCTAGTGTGCCCTGCTATTTACCCATAACTAAAGGGAGAATAGGAGGGTTCATACCTTTCCCAAGGGTAGTTGTGCTTTGTGAAAATGCACACAGCCTCATCTAGGATTTGAACTCGTGTCGCCGTCGCCATTTCCCATGACGATAACCATTACACCGCCGACAGGAGGAGTAGGAAATCGGAAGAAGAGCCGTGACCATCCAGACAACGGCATTGTTGAGATCGGCTAGAATACGGAGAAAACCTCTGGAGACCTGAGGAGACTAGTTGTCACTCAGACTCCCGTGAAAGATCATCCGCTAACACTGGTGTGAAAAACCTGCAAAGTACTACTACTACTAATAATAATAAGGTGATCCACAGGGAAATGTGCAAGAAATTTAAATTTGACCATACTAACAAATGGTATATTCACAACCCAGCACCTATCCTGGAAAATGGTACGCATAAACTCCTACGGGACTTTAACATACAAACGGATCACCTAATCTCGGCCAGAAGACCAGACCTTATAATAATCAACAACAAAAAAAAAGAAAATCTGCAAAATTGTCGACTTTGCTGTCCCGGCTGACCACAGAATAAAACTAAAAGAATGTGAAAAGAAGGATAAGTACCTCGACCTTGCTAGAGAATTGAAAAAACTATGGAACATAAAGGTGACAATTATACTAATTGTGATTGGTGCTTTTAGCACGGTAACTGATGGATTACACTGGTTTACAAAGAAATTGAGGCAAGCATAAAATTACCCGTTTTTACCTAATTTGAGGGTGCTGAATTCAAATTTGAAATTCGTTTTTACTCATCACCTCTAGTTTTTTTAGATATGCAGTGTGTGCATTTTGTGCATATACAGTACATAAAGGCGTATATGAATTCAGGGTTAATTCTAATATTGTGAGACTTATGGCTTATTTTTTAGTTATTATGCACTAAATGTAAGTGATAGCATTACATTATATATATATATATATATATATATATATATATATGTATATATATATTGTTATATATCAAGACGGATTTTGACAGTTAAAGCAGCTGGTCTCAATCCACACTCTGGCAGTCATTGGAAGAGGTTGTCTCGCAGGCGGCGCAGGAGGTTGGTGTTCCTCAACTATCGTGTTACACATCTTTTGGGTTACTAAATATTAGTATTACATTTTCAAATGCACATTTAGTTTTACTTTGTTATATTTTCAGATTCTCCAATGGCTTCAAGCACGTCATAATGTCGAGGATGCCTCAACAAGGCCAATTCTTTCTGCTACGTGTTTGGGGACTTCACAACAGTTGCACAGCGTCGAACCATCACTTCTCTCCTCAGAACCGCCTACTTTCACTATTTTGACTGTAAAATTGGTGATCAGGACAAGTCTTGGGCTCCACACATCTGTTGTAAACCCAGCTACAATAGAGTAACTGCATGGTTTAATGGCAAGAAAGCGGCTTTCAACTTTGCAGTCCCGATGGTTTGGAGAGAGCCGCGAAACCACGCAGATGATTGTTATTTTGATTAAATAATATAACTGGTTTCAATGCATCTTCTACGAAAAAGATAAAATATCCCAACCTTCGATCTGCTATGAGACCCGTTCCCCATTCAGATGATCGTCCTGTACCCACACCTCCAGTAAATAAGGATCTTCTTTCCTCATCAGATGAAGAAATGCCTTAAAGGGAGGATTCTTCCGAGTCAATATCTTTGGTAGATATTGAGTCTACATATTCAGGAATAAGTGGCAATGAGCCACACTGGATCACGCAAGAAGACCTGAATGATCTTGCTCGTGATTTGTATCTGTCAAAACAGCAGAGCTCTTGGCTTCTCGGCTTAAACAGTGGAACCTAGTCCAGGAAGATGTAAGGATCTCCAGTTTCAGGAATCGGAACAAATAAGGTCATCGGTCTTCTTATGGGTATGCAAGCGGGCTTCACAAAGAATTGTTGTTTTCTCTGTCTCTGGGATAGTCGAGCTGTATCCCAGCATTACAAGCAGAAAGACTGGGGGTCTAGAAGCACTTTTGTTCCTAGCGAACACAGCCTCAAGGAGAATCCTCTGGTGGACATGAATAAGGTGCTTCTTCCTCCTCTTCACATCAAGCTTGGTTTGATGAAGAATTTCATGAAGGCGTTGCACAAAAATGGTGCTGCCTTCCAACACTTGTCTACTGTGTTCCCAGGTCTTAGTGCTGCTCAAAGAGGGCATCTTTGTCGGACCTCAGATCCGAGAAGTGCTGAAGGGTACTGATTTTGAGGAGCTTCTTAACTTAAAGGAACTGAGAGCATGGGAAGCATTCAATTCAGTCTGTAGTGGCTTCCTTGGTAACACACGCGTACCAGATTACCAAGCCTGTATTGAGAAGTTGCTAAAGTCTTACGAGGATATGGAGTGTCGAATGTCACTCAAGATTCATTTTCTCCATCCCCACCTCAACTTCTTCCCGCCAAACCTTGGAGCAGTGAGTGATGAGCATGAAGAAAGATTCCACCAAGATATTACGAAGATGGAGAGCAACTATGAAGGCAAATGGAACCCCGGTATGATAGGAGACTTCTGCTGGATGCTCTTGCGTGACATCCCGGAGGGAAAATACACTAGATCTTCTAAGAAAACACACTTTTGACTGTCTGTGGTCCTATGAATTGTGTAATTGTGTCATCCAAGTATATTATTTCAATCAGTGTTCTTTATCTATTCTGTTTTATCTGTGATAAGCTGCTGCAACTCTTGAAACAGGCACATATATTCTCTGTTTATACTAAAATGAGACTATTTAAAAGCCAGAAAACTAGTGGTGATAGAGAAAAACTACTTATAAATTTGAATTCAGCACACCCAAATTAACAAAAAACACCTATCCCCATTCTTGCCTCAGACCAAAAATTTATTTTTGTAAACCAGTGTTATTAAAGAAACTGGAGGATTTGGAAGTTGGCGGCCGAATGGAGACCATCCAAACAACAGCATTATTGAAGACGGCCAGAATACTGAGAAGAGTCCTGGAGACTTGAGGAGACTTGCTGTCACTCAATCTCCAGTTAAAGATCCATCAGATGTCGCTGATGTGAAAAACTCTAATGAGTAAATAACAATAATAATAGATTTTTTCACACAGCTATATACTTTCAAGTATTCCTATCCAATACTAATAATTCACATTATTGTAAGTTATATAATTTCAAATGTTCCGATTTAATGTTAGTGATTTCCGAAAAGATATATTTGATCCATACGTGGAACTGTAACAATTGTACTCCTACTAAAATTCAAAGTGGATCTGGCTGTAATGGCAACAAACGGACACTCCAGACCTCAAGCGTCACCGCTAATGGTGCAGTTAAAACACTCCTTTTTTTTTTCGGTGTTGGGGTCTTACGGTCTTACCCCTCTGCAATGTATTCCTTGATTATTTTATACCAATATATATATATATACATATATATTTAGAGAGAGAGAGGGAGAGTGATTTTCATTCACGCTATACCCGTGTTAATTCTCTCTCTCTCTCTCTCTATATATATATATATATATAAAGTTAAGTTGGTGACCCAAGTGGAGGGCGACTCAAAGGCTTCCTTTACAATAGCTACGACACCAAGGTGTAGAGTAGGGCGCTACTATTTTCCCTCGATTGTTCCACATCACCCTTCATACGTACCTAACAATGCTGAGTGTTAAGCAAGTAGGTATCAAGTCCCATTTTATGACTCTTTGGTATAACTACACATAGGATTGAACCCTAGTCTCCCGGGCCATTGGTGAACACGCAAACTATTAGGCCAATGGGTCGGTATAAACACATTGAGATAGATAGATAGATAGATAGATAGATAGATAGAAACAGGAATAGATAGATAGAAAGAAACAGGATGAGATAAATAGATAGATAGATAGATAGACAGATAGAAACAGGAATAGATAGATAGATAGATAGATAGATATGAACTGGATGAGATAAAGAGATAGATACCGTGAAATATTTGGATGTTCAAAAAGTTGTTATACCATCCAGAAAAACGAATGAAAGTTAAACTTATTTAAGTATTATCATAAAAAATGTAACCACCTTTATTTTAAACAACTGCACAACGGTAAGTTGAATCTAATTTGATCTAGTTTGGTTTCTTTGTTAAATGGCATATCAATCTTGTTGGATTATTTAATGCTAAAGGCATCCTTCTAGAAGAACATCAGTGGCACTATATAACCCATAGCAGGTTGGGGGGGGGCATAAAGGGAATCATACCTTTCTCAAGTATAATAATCCCAAAGTGAAAGTAATAGCACGAGTGGAGTTCGAAATCGCTTACTGCGATATCAAATTCCAGAACGTTAGCCACAATGCAAAAGAAATCTTGGAGTTTCCAAAAAAAGGTTCCAAAGACTGTTTTGGATTTTTTTCTTTGTTTCTTGATGGTCTATTATTCATGTAATTTTCTTGTGATCGAAACAAATTCAGATCTGTCTGTGCTAAATCAGGTGAATATGGAGGATGTTGCAAAATTTGCCTCCCTCACAATCTCATCTTATATTCGGTCAGTTGAATTGCCATCATTAAAAAGTGAAAGTAATAACATTTTTGATGTGCCTTCAGACTTTTTTTTGTACAGGCATTTACAATTCTTGTAGACTCTTGAAAATTCAGTATGTTATTGCTATACATCTTACACCACTACCACACCATACAATTTTTATGATATCAGATTCAAATAAACAGCTACAACAGCAATTGGAATAGACCCTACTAAAGCCCGATTGTCACAGCTGGTGAATTTCAAAAATGCAATCTGACACTTTAGAAGAACGATATGCAATAAAATTGTGCTTTAAACTTGGAAAAAATACCACAGATACGTATGGAATGCTTCAGAATGCTTTTGGAGCATCTTGCATGAATCGAACATCAGTTTTTGAGTGGTATAAGAGATTCAAGGAAGGCAGGGAGTCTGTGAAGGATGATGAGAGGTGTGGCAGGAGTAAGGAAGTCAATAAACCAGAGTTGATTGGCTAAACGGTTAGGGTTAGGGTTACAATGTTGAGGTTTTAAGAGAGTTCAGTAAGAGATTCCGTCGGAAGAGGCCAGCACTCTTCAAATCGGGCCAGTAGCATTTCCACGAGGACAATGCACCAGTCCACAACTCCATCCTTGTCACATACTATTTGACCAAGATGGGCATCAAGACAGTTCCTCCCCCAGCATCAATTTTTGTGTAGCATAAGAGATTCAAGGAAGGCAAGGAGTTTGTGAGGGATGATGAGAGGCTGTGGCGAAGGTCATTGACACGCCTACACAAGAGTACTTCCATGAGGCCTTCCAGAAGTTGTTGGAACGCTACAACAAGTGCATTGCAGCCGGAGGAGATTACTTCGAAGGGGACTAGAGTTTCACGTGAGTACAATCAATAAAAGTGCCTGCACGAAAAAAGTCTGGAAACTTATTTAATGATGCTCGTACATATATTTGTTTTTATATCCTCTCTTGTAAAAATAATTTTTTGAACACCCAAATATATTAATAGCATTAATATTAACGATTTTTTTCATTCAAAATTTAAAGACTTCTGCACAGTTGAGAAATTTACATCAAAAGATTTATTTGAATGGTGATTCGGCCCATCAAAAACTCTCGGGAATAAGTGTTAAATACCAAGCGGGTCGTTTTAAATAAAATTAATGTTTTATCGATTGATTATTTCTGTCTTGTAGTAGTAAAACGTAAATAGTTTCCGGACACCCTAACATAATTGTACCTAGGTAGAGCTACTAAACTAAACTTCCTTATATGGGTACAATCATATTTACCAACCCCTCCGCTCGGGCAGGATATGACACAAGGTCAATTTTTAAGCGGAGTTTAACGGGTTTCAATTCAGAGTTTTCCTTCTCCTAGACTAGTTGCCTCACCAAGGATGAAGAACCTAGTCTGCCCTACTATTTACCCATAGCTGGAGGGAGGATATTTGGATTTATACCTTTCCCAAGGGTATTAGTGCTATGTGAAATGCAATCAGTCAGGTCCAGGATTTGAACTCGTGTCGTTGTGTCCTTATCCTGCGACGATAACCATTACACCACGGGCACCTTCAGACAAATGAAGGAATATGGGTACAATAATTGGAAAGCTAAAGAAAGAAGGTATTAGTTTTACTACAATTCTAAATTCCTCCAAATCCAATCGCTATGCCTCTTCGATATTTATGTGATCGATGACTTAAAGACGATTACGTGTCTCTAGGTTTTTTTTCAAATGTACTTTCTCTTATTTCTTTTCTTCTTTTCCTCTCTTTACTTAATCGGTACGAGTTTCTCTTTCCCCCACCTTTCGAAAACAATTCTCCTCTTCCTCTTCCTCCTTCGTTTACGATATTTCCCTCTCTTTTTCTCTACATCCTGTTCTTATCTTCTTCTAAATCACTCTACCTGTTTCATCTACCCTTATTTTCCTTCCTTTCACTCTCCTTATTCAATCACTTCTGCATTCCCCAACCCCAGTAGATCTTTTGAAATCAATTCTCCTCTTCCTCTTCCTCCTTATCCTCCTCCCCCCTCCTCCTACACCTGCTTACCTCCACTTTTCTCATCTTTTTTCCTCTTCCGGGTTGTTTAATGCCGGAACTCGATACAAACATTTTCTCACAATTACATAGTTTCAAGTATTCCAATCCAGTACTGACAACTTTCACAAAGATCAATTTGACCCATATATAGGACCCTAACAAATACTTCCACTTCGGTTCAGAGTGGACCTGGGAGTAATGACAACATATGCGCGACTACACACTTCTAAGATCTTCAGAACTGGAGGTTCAGTTTCATACCCAGGACCCTTATTTTTATGGATATTTACCCCCGTCAGTAGAGAGGGTCACGGTCGATGTATTCTAAGACCTGACAAAAGAGTGGGGCAACAAAGGGGGCACTCCTCATCCCCACTCCAGAACAGAAGCCTCATTACCAGATACAGTTTACTGTCACACCTAGTACATTTTTCGCATTCATTATATATATATATATATATATATATATATATATATATATATTTGTTAATCTTTACTGTTTTCTTTTCTTTTTTCATCTTACTCATTTTCTTTTCCTCTCCCTTTCCCCAATTGTTCTCTCTCTCCTTTTCCACTTCCTTACTCAATCTGTATTTCTCTTTTTCCTTGTCTCTTCTATGGTGCAGTGGCTAAAGCACCGCACTGTGATATTGTTGTGAGCGAGTTCGAATTCCAGTCACGTTATGACGTTCCTTTTCGGGCGGATACACTTTGGGTTAAGTAGTATCGCTCGTGTTTTTCTACAAAGATGGCTTTGGCGTTAAATAACTCACGAAGATTGATATGCCATTAAAACAACAAAGGAAAATATTTTTTCATCGTTCAGGACTAATTCTTTTTTTTTCTTCTGTTTAGACTTTTTCTTCTCCTTCCTCTTCTCTTTGCAGTTTTCCAACTTTTCCTTCTTCTCTGGAGTTCTTTTTCTTCTTCTTGGAGTTCTTTTCTGGAATTTTTGTTCTGTTTCTCTGAACTTCTTCCTCTTCTTCTTCTTCTTCTTCTTCTTCTTCTTCTTCTTCTTCTTCTTAATGGACTGACTCCTTTTTTCTTTGGCTTCCTTCTTCATGTCATCTCCCGATCTCATGTCACTTCCCCCGCATTCATTTTGCTGATAACCAACAAAAAAGGTAATTTTTTTGTTTTGTTTTTTCGCGAAAAACGCGGCCATTTATTATTCAGTTCTTTCTTTTTTTTTTTTTTCTTTTTGCACAAAAGGAAAAAACACATCGAAATATGAAAAATCACTTCTTTCCCTCGATTATTAAGTCATGGTCTCGCATTTTCAACATTTTGTTTTCACGATGACTATTTCTTTCCAACAGTATGTGATAATTTCTGTTGTCACTCTTCCTGTCTCGACTTCACACACACACACATATATACATACACACACACATACGCATACATACATACTTACACAACCACATATACATACACACACACACACACACACACATATATATATATATATATATATATATCACAATCTGCTTTTTCTCTTGGCCTCTCTCATTCTTTATTGCGCTGTGACTATATTTATAAATGCATGCATACATTTATATATATATATATATACATCCATAACAGCACACACACACACACACACAAATATGCACACACACACTCACTCACAAATGCATGCATACATTCATATATACATATACCTCGATAACAACACACACACATACACGCACACATATATACACATACGAGATCCCTTCAATAAGTTTCCAGACTTTTTTTGTAAAGGCATTTACAATTCTTGTAGACTCTTGAAAATTCAGTATGTTATTGCTATACATCTTCTGACATGACTGACCAATTTTTATGATTTCAGATTTAAAACAACAGCAATTGGAATACATCATACTAAAGCCTGATTGTCACAGTTGGTGAATTTCAAAAATGCAATCTGGACGTGAGGAGACTTTAGAAGAACGATATGCAATAAAATTCTGTTTTAAACTTGGAAAAATGATACCACAGAAACGTATGGAATGCTTCAGTTTTTGAGTGGTATAAGAGATTCAAGGAAGGCAGGGAGTCTGTGAGGGATGATGAGAGGTTGGGGGAGTTAGGAAGTCAGAACACCAGAGTTGATTGGTCAAATAAATAATTTCATGGATAAGGACTGTCGTGTGTCTATAGAGACAATAAGTGCACAGTTTGATGTCAGTGTTGGAACTGTACACACAATTATTCGTGAGGAACTGAAGATATGGAAGATTTGCGTGAAGTTTGTCCCAAGGGTGCTCAGAGAAGATCAGAAAAAAAGACGTTGTCATGACAGCAGGGAGATGGTCGAGCTGATCAATTCAGATCCCGCAGTTGTTGATGCTCTGGTGACCTGCAATGAAAGCTGGATCTACTGCTATGAACCAGAGACCAGTGGAAGCATGCTGGCTCTCCCAGACCCAAGAAGGCCAGACAGAGCAAATCCACCCACCAACTTTTGATGATTCCATTTTTTTTGACAGCACTGGCATGATCTACATGCATTGGGTTCCCACTGGACTGACAGTCAACAAGAAATTCTATATTGAGGTTTTATGGGAGTTCAGGAAGAGATTCCATCGGATGAGGCCAGCACTCTTCATATCGGGTCACTAGTGGTGTAATGGTTAAAGCGATGGACTGCAGAATCATAGTACGTGAGTTCGAACTCCAGTTGCGCTATTACGTTCACTTTTGGGCAAATACCCTTGAGAAAGGTATGAACCCCCTTATCCTCCCAGATATGGGTTAAATAGTACCACTACTGTTGATGTAGGAGAAATGCTTTGGCATTAAATAACCTACAAAGGTTGATATGCCATTAAACAAAGAAACCTATCCTAACCTTTAAAATGTAAGGCATACTCGTCTTTTGAAAGGGTATCTTCCGATCAGAAAATTGTCACAGTAAAGATTTACCTGAATCTATAAAGAAATAAGAAATCGTAAATGAAAGTTAGCGACCAAAGTCGAGGGCGACTAAAAGGCTCCCTTTTCAATAGCTACTACACTGAGGTGTAGGGGAGGGCGCTACTCCCTCCCTGGATTGCTCCACTATACCCTTGATCCCCAACTTATAATGCTGAGTGTTTAGCAAGGTGCCATCAAGTACCAATTTTTGAGTTTTTGGTATGTCGACCCGGGATTGAACCCCGGTCTCCCAGACCAGTCGTCACTAGCCAATAGTGATATAAGCAATGAATATACTTTAGCAATAAGAAATGAGTTTGATATTCTTCATGAGACTTCTAGAAGACATAATCCGAATGACGAATAGAAAAATTTTATTACCGCCCATATACAAGCAACAGCCAAGAGCATATTAATCCAATCCAAGTGCCAGAGGTAGAATTCCCTGGGAGACCACAGCAGTTAAAGAAAAAGTATATAACATGGAAAAATCATCCATTATAAATAAACACGGCAAATGTTAGTTCGGAGAAACTTAAGAAAGCTCACTGCGAACTTATACATACCAAGAATATATATATATATATATATATATATATATATATATATATATATATATATATATATATATATTATTCAAATGACAAGAGTAAAAAATTCTTACAGAAAAAATATTAACGTGGCCAACGTAGAAATTCACACACCCAACTAACACCACTACCACACCCTATATATATATATATATATATACTTGTCTTTTACTATCATCCGCCTTACTACATATACATAAAAACAATTTATATACAAAGTTTCATAGAAGAAAATAGAAGAAATACGATATTTTTTTTTATATTATCTCGCTTTGCCAGTCAGTCAATATGAAGATTCTCTCAATCAAGTGCATCATTTCTTATATATATACATATATATATATATATATATATATAGTTATTTGTTTGTTTGTTTGTTTGTTTGTAAGAGAGAGAGAGAGAGAGAGAGAGAGAGAGAAAGAAAATGGAGGAGACAAAGAGGAACTCAAACTGTATATCGATATTTTTATGTAAGTTCATTACATATGATATATATATATATATATATATTCTGCCTTTGTTATATATTGAATCTTTAGCATTACATTCATATTTCTACTTTTTAGACTTCTTTCTTCACGTAATTACTCTTTTTTTCTCAAATAAACGTCTTTCTTTGTAGTAATATCCTTGTCATTTGCTTCCTGCTTTACGCCTAATTACTCGTGGTACCTTTTTTCAAAAATCGTTTTCAATTGCTTTTATTTTCCTTTGTCTCGTTCAAAACCAGTGGCCCGTGTAACTCGCCATTGACAACATTCCTAATAATAACAATAATAATAATAATAATAATAATAATAACGGCTAAAAAAACATCGTTGGGTCCCTTGAACTATCAAAAGTATATGTAAATGCTATTAAACATTGTGATACATGAAAAAGAGAAAACCATTTATTTTTATCTTTTTATTATTTTTTTTTTTTTTTGTAACAGTTATTTTTTTTCCTCCTAGCTAGGAACTATTAAAATGATTATTCAACTATTTTAACTTGGCTTCTCGACCAAAAATTCAGGTTATATTGTATTTCTTATTTTGAAGCAGCTATTTTCGAAGATCAATTCGCTAGTATGAACACTTCGATCTTCACCAGTTTGACTGGTTGCTTGTTTGATTAGCTTTACGGCACATCAATCCATAGTGAGTGACTTTAAGTCGAGCTCATTGGCCTAGTGGGTAGAGTGTTTGCCAATGGCCACGGACACTAGGGTTCAATCCCAAGTCGCGTCATATCAAAGACTTAAAAAATGGTACTTGATACCTCCTTGCTTAACACTCTGCAATATAAGGTACGTATCGAAGAAAAAGTGGAGCAATCCAGGGAAAGGAGTAGCACCCTCCCCTACACCTCGGTGTAGTAGCTATTGAAAAGGGAGCCTTCTGGTCGCTCTCGATTACGGTCGCCCTCTTTATTAATACGTATATAATGAATTATTAACAATATATATATTTGCATTATCTTTAGTAACAATATGAGAATCTTAAAATATATATATATATATCATAAAAATAATAATAATAATGAATATATATATATATTAGATATATATATATATATTTTTATTCATGGAATTTAGACTGCGACCCCTGCAAAACAACAAAAAAAACCATTAAATCCAGGGGTCGCAGTCTAAATTCCATGAATTAAATATATATATATATATATATATATATATTATTATTATTATTATTATTATTATATAATAGCTCTATCCTAGATATTGAGCACTCTCCATATTATATTGCACTTGGTTCGACACAAACCCACAAAGTCATTTAGAGATAACCAACACTGTTATAATATGTATATATATATATATAGTACAGTTTCTCTTTCAAACATTTTTGATTATATATATATATATATATATAAGGAAGTAAGTATGGAGTAAAATCTGATAATATAGAGAAAAAATTGATAACAAGGTAATCCAAGCAGAAAGAGAGAGTTACTGAGAAACAAAGTTTTGGTTCTAATCAACCATCATCAGGACTAAAAAGGATGGTATTAGTGAAGTTAAATCAAGAAGGATATTTAAGAAATTATGCAAAAAATCTAGGGAAAACGTACATATAAGGGAAGTAAAGCATTTAATCAATAAACCAGCGTTTGTTTTTAAAATTGTCATGTGATTTTTTGGGAATATTATGTAGAATATATATGTTCCACTTTCGAATCAAAAGGAGGAAGAAAAGTAAAAAGGGATTCGAAAATTTTATCAATTGACGGCAGTTGCAGAATACTACAAGTTTAATTGAAATATCTTGAAGGCAGCATCCCACAAAACAACAGCTGTAAGGCCACCGACCACCCACCACCCATCTCGAAAACTGTTATTGTACCCAACCTGCGGACTGTAATGAACTCTTCCTGTTGATATTAAACCGGGAAAATATTCATCTCGGTGTGGAGTTCTCCACAGCCTTGGTCGGCCGAGTTTGACTCTGGCACGGATCTGGCCGAGTGCTGGTTTATTGACTCATCATTTCCTCTGGCCTCAGGGGGCCATCCTCCCAGGCTTTTACCCCCTTATGGGTGTTAGGTTTATTACCTGGTGGCTGAGGCGCCCCGAATAAGGGGAATGCCGACGGGGCCGAAGGTATTTTTGGTAATGCCAGACGCGTGTGGGCTGCAGCCCTGCGACCGGACCCACCTTAAAAGTGGCATTGAGCCATACTTGTCCGGTGGTGGGATGGATGACAAATACCGCGTTCTCCCCAGCCTAAGACTGACGTTCAACACCTTTTTTTATCAATGTTGTATTATACTTTCGTTAATACACTTTGTTCCATGTAAACCCGAGTTCGTGCCTTTCTTCCGGACCCTTTACTGGTCCACAACAAAAACCATCCAGATTAGACGAATAAGACATGTGGGATACTGCTGGAGAAGTAAGGACGAACACTTAAGCGATGTTCTCGAATAGACCCCTTTACACGAGTGTTGGACGACCAGCTAGTACTTATCTACAACGGCTCTGTACGGACACAGGATATCGCCAGGAACACCCACTGGAAAGCAATGGACGATAAAGACAGAAAGCAAAAGAGATTCACGGATATCGGTGCTAGCGGCACGCCCCCCGGCTTTTTAGCTGGGCCGTCTGGCATTCGTGCCGGATGGGTGCTCGAAACCAAGAGCAGACTCGGGGCCGAATAGGCCCCCAGCTTCGGCTGGGCAACCTTCGGGTGGGCGAGCTGCACTTTTGTCCCCTTTGTACGGCACTAGACCAAGCGTCTAGTTTAAGCCGTAAACTGGCATACGTGCCCGGACCCACATTTGGGTTCGTGAAACTGCTTGCCTCATCAGGCTCACATTGCACTAAGTGAGCCGATGAGCAGCACAGACAAGCAGGGTTCGAGTCTCGGCTCGTTCCCGACCTTCCCCTCCCCTTTATCCCCACTTTAATCGGCCTTCGGGCTTTTGACCTTGTGTCAAGTCGTGTCTGGTGGGAGGCAGCGACAAATATCTGGCACGACATGATGATGATGATGATGATGTGTAAATGTTTGGTTTCTTTGTTTAATGGCATATCAACCTTTGTAGGTTATTTAATGCCAAAGCTATTGTCCTAGAAGAACAGTACTGTTACTATTTAACCCATAGCTGGGAGGATAAGGGGGTTCATACCTTTCCCAAGGGTATTTGTCCGAAAGTGAACATAACAGCGCGACTGGTGTACGAACTCGCTTACTACGATTTCGCAGTCCATCGCTTTAACAATTACACCACGAGGGCACACCCTTGTATAAATGTATATTTATATTTGTGCACATGTGCGTATATTACTTGGATGGTTTGTGAGAGGGTAAGAAAGTGGTCGTAAACCTGCTGTTTTGTGGGGTGCTGCTTTCGGAATTTGTTTAAAGCAGCAAGAAAACGCTAAATGTATTCTCACGTAGTTTCCATCTACCTTTTTTTCTCCAAGAATTTTAAGAGTACAAGAAGAACCAACATGTCCAAAGCTTGGAAGAAATGCCCTTTTATTTTTTGCTTTACCGTAGGATCGACAATCTATCGATAGCTGTACACACCTTCGCTTGGTGTACGTTGACAGTAAGCTAGGTACCGGTGGATAAGTTAAGACGAACTCATAAGTAATGTCCTCCTATGGATGCCAACTCATGGACGACTAGCGAGGACTTATATACATCAGCTCTGTGCAGAGACCGGCAGAAGCGATGGACAAAAGGGACGGATGGCGCGAAATAGTCAGGGGACTATCAGTACGACTTGATGATGCTGATGATATATATATATATATATATATATATATATATATATATATAAAGAGAGGTTGATTGGTTGGTTGGTTGGTTGATTGGTTGGGTTTTATGGTGTATCAACCTTTGTAGGTTATTTAACGCCAAATCCGTTTTTATACAAATAGTCAGTTCTATTTCAAACAATTCAGTTTAGCTTAACTGCGCAGTTTAGTTCTATTTAACCCATAGAGAGGCCCCTATCATGTGCCTCTACTCCGTGTCAGAGTGAACCAGGGAGAGATGGCAATGAAGGTGTACTTCACATTCCCCAAAGCTTCAGCTTTACTGGAACCTCACCATCAGATTGTTTAGTGTCATATCCTGGACACTCGTTGGTGGGGTTACCCCACTGCAGAAAAGCAGTCAGTGTATTCTAGAGCCCCAGCCGACTGGGCAATATAAAGAGAGAGACAGAGAGAGACAGAGACTAGCAGGATAACCAAGATACAAAAAACATATCGAAACTAATTTCAAATATGCGCCTGTAAGTTGGGGTCTTTCTTGCCGATGGCCATTTTATTTGCTTTCTGGATAAATTTGATTTACCTGGAAATTTTAAACTGAAAATGCTCAAAGGACTGAAGGAGCTACCCCTCCCATCGTCAATAAATACCATTAGAATACTCCTTGACGTAAAAGGAGTTCACATGCCCAAATTGAACCATTAGTCTTGAGATCAATACGTATGAATCACACAAACAAACGGAATGCTGGATGTGCCTACAGTCGAATGCTGAAACCCATATCGTGGATAGATTTACTCAAATTCCGAGCTCTGTTTTGTATACAAATAAAACCGACGTCGTAACGCCACCTGAAAATATGGCCAAATCCTTAGTGCCGTACTCTGTGCAAATGTAATCATATTTCAAAATATGTTCCTTTTGTTGATCCGTATTTTGTATTCGCTTGGAGAATTTGCAGAGATATTTTTCGTTATTTTCACCCCAGATTCGACTCTTTTCTTTTTTTTTTTTTTTTTTTTTGGTGATATTCTTCATTCATATTGTTACCAACATTGTCAGAAAGTGAAAGAACAAGGAAGAAATTTACTGACTTTATTCAGAAAATATTTTTATTGGCATGAGGGTTAGAGTGTTTGCCAATGACCCGGGAGACCGGGGTTCAATCCCAGGACGAGTCGTACTAAAGACTCAAAAAATGGTCATTGTTGTCACTTTGCTTAACACTAAGCATTATAAGGAAAAGATCAAGGGTAAAAGGAGAAATCCAGGAAAAGGAGTTGCGCCCTCTCCAACACCTTGGTGTAGTAGCTATTGAAGAGGGAGCCTTCTGGTCGCCTTTGACTAAAGGGAGACAACTTTACTTTTTACTTTTTTAATCTCATAGTTTTTAAACGGTAGTTGTTTTTGGTTATTGTATTTTGTTTTTGTTTTTTGTTTTGTTTTTTTTTTTGTGGTTTTTTTGTTTTTTTGTTCGGGGAATGTTTTTATGGAGGGTTTGCTTGTGTTTTGTTGGTTTTTTTTTCTTCGTTTTTTTGTTGTTGCTTTCTATTTTTTGTTGTTGTTATTTTGTCTTGTTTTTTGTTTGTTTGTTTTTGTTTTGTTTTTTTTTGGGGGGGGGCATTATTTGCTGGAAAATACGATACTGAAAATTGAAATTGGAAAAAATGCAACTGCAAAAAAGAATTAAACCAGCATTTTTATGATTGATTTTCGACCGCAGAGTTTCGATCTCCGTGTGAGTTTCTCCCGGTTCAAGCTTTCCTCCACCGCATACAAACTTACCGCCGACTTTATCTCTCCACAATGAAGACGGCACCAATCTATCAATAACTTTTTAAAATATTTCTTCTGCTGCTCAGTATCCCACAAACTTCCGTGCACTACTTTCACTTTCACTTTCGCTTTTGCAATCCTGCTGAGGCCATTACATCATCGTGGCGGGAAACAAGAGCTGTTCTATACAAAGTTTGGCAACGCCGGTGGCCTCTTTGCGCTATTCTATTCATCACGCATTTCTCTTAGCCGTGCAATTCCATAGATACGCTCCCCTCCTCCAATGCCAATCCATGATTCCATTTTGAGAGGATTCGAACCCACATCACAGATGCGAAAATATAACCAGAAGATATTGCATGTTGTACAAGAAAAACAATAAAACAACATTAACAATAATAATAATAATAACAATGCATTACGCGTGTAGCAAAGAACTGCGTGACTGTTTCGTGAAGGCGAGGGGTTCATTGGTGTACCCAGTAGTCTCGGGATTACTTGTCTGCTGATATTTTACGCCGCTTTGGGTAGGAAAGATGCTAGATGCAGCGGCCCGACTAGCAAAAACGAAGAAAAGGTATTTTTGCCTCGATTTGATCCAGGGATTTATTTCTCTTAATGTATTTTATATTTTACTTTTACTTTCGTTTTCGGATTTGACAACTGAAATAAGAACTTCTTGCCTTTTGATGATTATTTAACTTTTAGGGAATCAAAATCTCTTTGAGGGGGCGCCATTGATTTAACGTATTTTCAAAAGCACATCATAAGTAGATTGAAATGGAGTGAAATTTTTTTTCCAGAACGTGATCAATCACGTATTTTCGAATTATATAAAACAATAAATCAACTGACCTGTTTTATTCATCTTTTATAGCCATTTATTTGGTTTCTTTGTTTAATAGAATATCAAACTTAGTGGGTTATTTAATGCAAAAACTATCTAGTGGTACCATTTGATTCATCTTTTATAGTCACTTCTTTGATTTCTTTGTTTAATGGAATATCAAACTTAGTGGGTTATTTAATGCCAAAACTATCAAGTGGTACCATTTGATTCATCGTTTATAGTCACTTCTTTGATTTCTTTGTTTAATGGAATATCAAACTTAGTGGGTTATTTAATACAAAAACTATCAAGTGGTACCGTTTAATTCAAAGCTGAAGGATTATGTGGATCATGTCTTTCTCAATTGTATTCGTCCGAAAGTTATTTTAGGGGCGCGATTGGAGTTCGAACTAGCTAACTACGATGTCGCAGTCCTGCATGTTAGCCGCTTCATCATGAAGCCTCCCGCTTTTTATTTTTATATGAAGCATTGCCAACCATTAATTTTCCATATTTCTTTTAGCTTCAATTTTTAAAAAGCTGAACATCCTTTTTTAAAAGTTTAATTTCAAATTTTTAAGAAGTTTAAAATGATGATTTTCAAGATTATTTATAGTTCTATTTTGTAAGGGTCGAGAGGTACATTTATTGTTTAACCAATGGCATAGAGATTCAGTGTAGAGAGGTACCATGTTGGTTCACGAATAGTGAAGAGAGTTAGGAGTGTTTTGAGCAATAAAAAAACTCGCAGGAATAAGGTTTATTTTTGTTTGATGGCATATCACCTTTCGTGGATTATTTAATGCCAAAGCCATTCTTGTGTCATATAATGGCCGAGGGATTTCGTTTTATGCCTTATAGGTTTAGTTAGGCTGAGAACCTTTCGGCTCAGTGCATGGGTTACTTAGGTGCAACATTAACGCAGGTGTTCACGCGCACGAGCGGAGCGGACGTGTCACTCAGAGATGTCACAATAGAGATGGGAAACAGGGCTAGGGAGTGCGAATGACGTCACGTACCGGAAGCGCGCGGAGGATTTTGGGGATTTGAAAAAGTTAGTAGAGTTGAGAACTGGACACCGAACGAGAAGGGTCGACTTTCGGGGCTTGCAGAGTCCAGATGACTTTGTGCGCCACGGTCACCGCACGAGATGGGGGGCAGATGAAAAAGCCTGAATAGAAAGAATGTTTATCTCTCTCCTTATGTCGAAGAACCTTTAAACGCAAAGGTAATACAAATTTTCGTACCTGAACTAAGAAGTCGTAAGTGTTTTTCGTGTTTCGAGGTTCCTATGTTCTATGTATATATGTTACGAACATTCCATGAACGTTTCACGCATATCCGTATCATGGGTATGGTACACTTGTAGAAGAACAGTAGTGGTATTATTTAACCCATAACTAGGCGGATAAAAAGGATTCATGCGTTTTTCAAGGGGCATTAGTCCAAAAGTGAGCGTAAAAGCGGGACTGAAGTTTGAACTCGTTTATTTCAAGTCCTCTTGATGTATTTTGGCCTTCGACCCGGCCAAAAATGCCATTCCAAGGTGATGCACTGGAAGGAAGTGACACATTCTAATGGTAGTTACGAGAGGAAATCGCGTGGGCGGAAATTGGCTGATGAAATGGGACGAGGTAAAAAAAAATTCCCATGGTACACTCATAGACTGATACTATTTACCAACCCCTCCGCTCGGGCAGGATATGACACAAGGTCAATTTTTAAGCGGAGTTTAACAGGTTTGAATTCAGAGTTTTCCTTCTCCTAGACTAGTTGCCTCACCAAGGCTGAAGAACCTAGTCTGTCCTACTATTTACCCATAGCTGGAGGGAGAGATTAATGGATTCATAACTTTCCCAAGGGTATTAGTGCTATGTGAAATGCAATCAGTCTCGTCCAGGATTTGAACTCGTGTCGCCGTGTCCATTTCCTACGACGATAACGACTACACCACGGGCACCTCATAGACTGATGCACCGGAAGAGAATGACCTATGAACTGCATGACAGTTATTTCCGCTTGATGACGATCAAACATGCGATTTCAAAGATCGAGTAGGCGACTGAGTGGGCGTTGAACTATAATATAACTCAGTCAAGACAGAAGTCAAGACAGTTCCAGTTACAGTTGGAGACGGAGTTATTGACGAAATGTGGTAGGGAAAGCCACACAAAGCCGAAGGGGCTTGGGGCCCTGAAGAGTTAGGGTCCAGAGAAGTTGCTGATAAAATGCAGTAAAGAAAGCCATCACCCAGCAGAGTGAGCCTCTGGTCATCCGGTTGAGCATCAGGAGAACGAGAAAGACACAACGTTCACGGCTATAAGAGTAGGGGTCAAAATATTACAGTTTATGTTCGGTCTCCAGCTCCCTCTCACACGCAAACCTTGAATAACCTTTTCGAACCCTTGCAATAAAGTGAGAGGTAAATATTTTTATAAAGAAGTCTTCCTGCGTCTGTTTATTTATTGTGTCGTTATGATGCGGTAGATGACAATATAACACTCTGTCCATCACTTTATCTATTAAGCCGCAAGAACATCTCATTAGAATAAACGATTTAAATACCAAACGAATTATTTCTAAGAAAATTAACGTTTCATTTCTCATTTATACCGAGTCAGAGTGGATGTGTGAATAATGTTTGCGAAGCGGTGAGCCCACTTTTCCCAGATATCCAAAACTTAAGCTCCCACCTCAGGGTATAGTTTTATGTCAAGTATATTCTATGAATGGAGGAAAGATTAGCTAATGGCTAATTCTACCTTGAGTAGAATTCATATACCCGAAAATTCATATACCCGCGGCTCCATATTTGCTCGGAGCAAATCACGTAATCCTCTCTCGAAGATATTGATCCTATTTACCAACCCCTCCGCTCGGGCAGGATATGACACAAGGTCAATTTTTAAGCGGAGTTTAACAGGTTTGAATTCAGAGTTTTCCTTCTCCTAGACTAGTTGCCTCACCAAGGCTGAATAACCTAGTCTGTCCTACTATTTACCCATAGCTGGAGGGAGAATAATTAGATTCATACGTTTTCCGAAGGGTATTAGTGCTATGTGAAATGCAATGAGTTTCGCCCAGGATTTGAACTCGTGTCGCCGTGTTCATTTCCTACGACGATAACCGTTACACCACGGGCACCTCGAAGATATTGATACAATCACTATCTCTAACATATTCAGCTCAGTCAGTTTGGCCTGTCAAATACGCTGACTGTATCTCTGCAGTGGGGTAAAACACCCCATTAATGAGTGTCCTGGATATGTCCTTATAATACCTAACGGTGAGGCTCCAGTTCTGAAATTCTGGAATTGTAGAGTACCCTTTCATTTCTATTACTTCCAGATCCACTTTGAACTGAAGTGGTAGTAGCTTGTAGGTTTCAATCTATGTATCAAATAGAACTGTTTAATCATTTAACTGTGCGCAAATAAAACTGATGGTGTTATATAGCAACACTTGAAGCTATTTAAGAGCGTGAAAACAAATGATTGATATTGAATAAGAATATTCGTGGTTAATAGGTATGTTTGAAGACATTTAACAGTATCCAAAAAAAGGACTGATACTGAATTAGATTGATAATATTACATTACGATACTTGAAAATATTCAACTGTTTGCAAAAATTGAATTATTAATAATACATAGCTCTTGTTGAAACCATTTAACTGTGCACAAATAAATGTTTGATATTGAATTAGATTGTTAGTGTTACATGCCGATACTTGAAAACATTTAACTGTGAGAAAATAAAATTATTGTTGTTATATAGCAACATGTTAAGCAATTTAAAAATGATTGATATTAAATAGAAATATTCGTGTATAATTGGAATGCTTGAAGATATTTAACTGTGTGCAAAATTTGAATTATTGGTATTACTTAGCAATACTTGAAACCATTTAGCTGTGTGTACATTACACTATACTTACACTGGCATTTCCACCAGGACAATACACCAGTCCACAACTCCATCCTTGTCACAGACTATTTGACCAAGATGGGCTTCAACACAGTTCCCCACCCTCCCTATCGTTCAGACCTTGCTCCCTGTGACTTTTTGTTATTCCCTAAGCTCAGAGGCTGTCGTTATGAGACAATTGAGGTGATGAAAGTGGCTGTGACGAAAGACATCGACACGCTCACACAAGAGGACTTCCATGGGGCCTTGCAGAAGTTTTTGGTACGGTACAACAAGTGCATTGCAGCCGGGGGAGATTACTTCGAAAGGGACTAGAGTTTCATGTGTGTACTATCAATAAAAGTGCCCATACGAAAAAAAGTCTGGAAACTTATTGTATGCACCTCGTATTTCAGATTTGCGCTTCTTGTGGACAACCGTAGAAAATGGCGGCGAAATGGGGAAAATGGCGACGAAATGGGAGAAATGGCAAAGAAATGGGAGAAATGGCAAAGAAATGGGAGAAATGGTGACGAAATGGGAGAAATGGCGACGAAATGAGAGAAATGGCGACGAAATGGGAGAAATGGCGGCGAAATGGGAGAAATGGCGGCGAAATGGGAGAAATGGCGACGAAATGGGAGAAATGGTGACGAAATGGGAGAAATGGCGACGAAATGGGAGAAATGGCGACGAATTGGGAGAAATGGTGACGAAATGGGAGAAATGGCGACGAAATGGGAGAAATGGCGACGAAAAAACCACGAGAAAATTACTTATGTAAAAATTATCGACATTTACCATCAACGTTTGCTTAAAACACGGATTTCCTTGAGTCTCTCTCACTCACTCTTTCTCACTCTCTCACTCTCTCTCTCCTATAAAGTCCTTAAGGCGGTATCTAGTGTACTCACAGAGCTATGAATGTTAGTTTTTACTGGTCGGCAAACGCTGGTGTGTTGTTGCCAACGATTCCACAGAGGAATGTGGCTGATGAGTTCGTCCTTACTTCTTCAGTAAGTCTAGAATGTGTTGTTCGTCCGACTTGAATTTTTGTGAGATAGGAGGTCAGTGGCTGTATAGTTACTGTTTTGTAGGATGCGGCTTCCAGGAATTGTTCAAAACAGCATACAGCCTTTTTTCAGGTGTTATTTTTAATTCCAAGCAATGCAACCATACAGTAGTACTGACATAGTTACAGCTTCTAAGAATTGTAATAATCATTATTTCTCTGAATATTTCTGAGTATTCAGAGAAGTATCTAATTATTAAAATGTTGCTGGTTATTTCATATCCGTTTTATCGACGCTGGAAAAAAAAAGCAAAACTGGTGACCAAACTTGTTGGCTCAAACACATCATTGTTTTTTTTTTTGTTTTTTCCAGCGAGACTCTCGTGAGAGTTAGTGAGATTTGGTTGTGAGCCACGAAGGGGAGACAACTGAGGTCAATTTTTGACTGCCGTTCCGACCTTCGTATATAGGAAGAGTAGAGAATTAATCCGCCGTGGCAGGTTGACAGAAGGTTAAGTGGCAGAAGCGAATCTCAAATTTCATAAGAAATACATACATGTATGATATATGGGTGTATATGCTCGATCCATTCCTGAGTTTTCATATCTAGATACTTTTATTAATACATAGATATACAAATAGATAGATAATAACAGACTGAGATAGATAGATAGATAGATAGATAGATAGATAGATAGATAGATAGATAGATAGATAGATAGATTAGAACTGACTGAGACAAAAGAATGAAAGATTGATAGAGAGAGAGAGAAAGAGAGAGGAACGTACTAAGAAAGAAAGAAAGAAAGAAAGAAAGAAAGAAAGTTAGCAGTTGGGAACAAACTGTAAGATAGATAGATTACAACTGACTGAGACAAAAGAATGAAAGATTGAGAAAGAGACGGAGACAGAGAGAGAAAGAGAGAGGAACTTACAATGAAAGAAAGAAAGAAAGTTAGCAGTTGGGAACAAACTGTAAGATAGATAGATAGATAGATTAGAACTGACTGAGACAAAAGAATGAAAGATTGATAGAGAAAGAGAGAGAAAGAGAGAAAGAGAGAGGAACCTACTAAGAAAAAAAGAAAGAAAGAAAGAAAGAAAGTTAGCAGTTGGGAACAAACTGTAAGATAGATAGATAGATAGATTAGAACTGACTGAGACAAAAGAATGAAAGATTGATAGAGAAAGAGAGAGAAAGAGAGAAAGAGAGAGGAACGTACTAAGAAAGAAAGAAAGAAAGAAAGAAAGAAAGAAAGAAAGAAAGAAAGTTAGCTGTAAGATAGATAGATTAGAACTGACTGAGACAAAAGAATGAAAGATTGATAGAGAAAGAGAGAGAAAGAGAGAAAGAGAGAGGAACGTACTAAGAAAGAGAGAAAGAAAGAAAGAAAGAAAGTTAGCAGTTGGGAACAAACTGTAAGATAGATAGATAGATTGATAGATAGATAGATAGATAGATACTTGAAACACTAATTCATACGGTATTCAACACGGAATAATGTACGTACCGATAAGTTATCTTGGAAAGTTAAATATTTGTAAATCGATTTTTATTAAATACCTCTCTGTTTTTTTTTGCCCGTCCACATTCTTTTTCTTTTTCTTTTCTTTTTCTTTTATTTTTCTTTCCGGCTTTTTTATTTGTTCTGTTTAATAACGTTTTTTTTTTTTTCGCTTCTTCTTCTTTGGCAGAAGCGCATCCGGCACAAACCAAAGACAAATGCACTGTTGGCGTCGACACAAGGAAATGACAGGATAAATAATTCTCTTGACATCCTGCAGTGGCGATACAGCCATTTTCGCTAACACATTTGGATTGGCCTAAATGGCTCAAACTAATACAGTTATTGTGTCGAATAAAATTGATTCTACGCTTTGATTCCAAATAACACTCACACATCCTGATTTTCAAGATAAAAAAGACGTTTCTTCTTTAATATTAGTTCGGACTCAGTGTGTGTGTTTGGGTATGCATGTGTCCGTGTGCGTGTGTGTGTTTGTCTGTCTGTCTGCCTTTGTATGTGATAAAAATTCAACGCTAATAATATAAAATCTTTAAATTTCAGGAGACTTTTTCTGATATTTTTATTAGGTTTGGTTGATTTCTTTGTTTAACGGCGTATCAACAAACTTTGAGGGCAATTCAATCACAAAGCCATCATTCGAGAAGAACTGTAGTGGTTCTATACCTTTCCCAATGGTATTTGTCCGAAAGGGAACGTAGTAGGGAGACTGGTGTTAGAACGCGCTTACTATGATGCTGCAATCCAGCGCATTAACGATTACACTACGTCTCCGGAGGGACTTTTTCTGACTCTGTCCGACAAAATCTCTCACCGTAACCACATTGTCAGGAGATCTTGCTATCAACTTCCGGCCAGATCTGGGATTTTCTGCCTTCTTGTTGAGGCTGTTTTTTTAACCTGTGGCTTGAAATATGTGTACTCAACGATAAATTTGACTTTTCTGGTGATAATTAATATGTTAAACTTCCTGCGAATTTTTGCCGCCACAGTTACAATGATTTTGTCTCCAAATAAGTAGTGACGCAAAATACTTTTCCTCTCTTGTTCAAGGCATGGTGATCAAGGATTAATAGTTGTTATGATATACTATTTTCAAATCTGAAACAAAAAATGAGCACAATATTATTATTAGTTATTAGCTGTCACATGGATCCCATGTATACTGAGACATCCTATATATATATATATATATATATATATATGAGATGTCTTTGTGTAAGTCAACGTTTTTAAGTTGATGTTTCATTTTTATATTTTTTTCCTTTTTCCTTTTTTGTTGGTCCAAAGAGAGAAAAATGGAAATATTTTTTAATCATCATCATCATCATCATATCGTGCTGGCAGCACGGATATCTCTGACCCTCTCTCGCCACTCCTCCCTATCGTTCATCGCCCTAGGTAGGTCTTCAGGACAACAACCTGTATCCTCACATAGCTGCTGAATGTACGTTCGAGCTGGTCGTCCTGCTTTTGCGCGGCCATGTGTGGGGATCCATAAGAGTACATCTCTTATTTTTTAATAAATAGGCCAAACAAACAGATTTATTTTTGACTTTTTCTATGAAGATTTTTCTTTTATTTGAAGGAATGTATAGTCGTCTGTTTGGTATATTGGCATTGTTTTGAACAACCATTTCTACATTCGGTGTTTAGAAACATTTAGTTTTCAATTTTCAGGTAATTTAATATTGCTTTTGTAACGTGATATTCTGGTATTGGGATCGTATGTATACTTTCTTTATTTGTTACATTCATTTATGTAGAGTAAGTTTTTTTGATTTGCACCGTAAATTTCTATTTATCAAGAAAGTCGTTTAGGGTTTTTCGAAAGTATAGGATTTTTCTTTTATTATGATATTACAGGAAGCAGATCTTTTCTTCTTGGAATTTGTGACCCCATGTGTTGTGTGTTCCTCGAATGTAGAAGAAGTGAGTATTTTTCTCTGGCACTTTTGTTGTGTCTAGTATTTCTTTGATTTTGTCATTGTTCTTCGAGATTTTTTATTATTTCTGTGAATAGTTCTGGGTTTTTATTGTTGATTGCAACGTATGTTTAGTGGTTTTGTTGTTATGTTTTTGTGGGGTTCGTAGTTTTTTAATGGTATTTCTTCTGCAAATTTGAATCCCTTATGTATGAGAGCTGTTGGGTATCCTCTCTGGTGGAGGGCTTAGCATAGCTTTTTTAGGTGACTTCTTTTGGGGTTTTTATTAGTGTTTATATATATATATGTATGTATGTATGTATGTATGTACACCCACGCGAACACGCATATATATATATATATATATATATATATATATATATATATATATATTGTAAGTGTTGATTGTCACTAATTCCTTTTATGGGTTAACGGCGAACCAAGTGTGATATAATTTGGAGAGTACTCAATATCTATGACAGAGCTATATGATAATAATAATAATAATAATAATAATAATAATAATAATAATAATAATAATAATAATAAATAAATAAATATTAGATATATATATTTAATGCTATGGATGTTAGTCTACGACCTTAGGTTTTATGATGTTTTACAAACAACAATCATCACGTAGATAACGAAACCTAAGGTCACAGATTAACTTCCATAGCATTATATACATATATATATATATATATATATATATATATATATATATATATATATGAGGTATCTTTGTGTTTGACAACATTAATATGTTTTTAAGTTGATGTTTCATTTTTATGACATTTTATATATATATATACGTATATATGATTTATGTATACATGTATATACACACACACATATATATAATATATTTACACCGCCGACCGACCCCATTATCTCAACCATTCAATCTACTCATAGCCATCAGATCGTATGGCGGTTTTTCTCATCTCCAGCCAGGGGTATTTCACATTTCTTTACGGACACATAGAACACAACCAAGAGGGTGGAAGAAAAGAGAACAAACAAGCACAGATGTGGGTTAACTCCAAGCGCAAGAAGAGAGAAGTTTGTAACACTTTAGCGTGGATTTCTGTGAATCTGTGGGCTTGCGAGAGCGTGTATTCGAGCAAAATTCCCACAAAGCCACGAGGAATGCTGACTCATCTTCTCACGTTGGCCAACCCAGCATCTGAGACCACAGGTTCTTGCAGCCACTTTTTTCGACCATCAGCTTCCCCCGACTCCTGTCGACTGCCCTGTTCCCTCGACTGGTCTATTCTGTCTACTTCTTTTGACAGACTCCTTCTGCTGACTGCCTTGTTCTCTGCTCTGGTCTCTTCTGCCGACTGACTCCTCTTCTCTATGGGACCTTCCTTCCCTCGTCCTCTTCCGGTCTCGTAGGAAATCTCTCGTACAAATCTTTTGTGTGGGTTTCGCGCCAAAACAGACAAAGGCATCTTCTGACAGGTACCCACACCCATACAACGAATGCCCACATCGTGTCAAACACACATATATATATATATATATATAGTTAGAGGGAGAGATATATAAACACAGTGAGAGAGAGTCTGTCTGAAAAGAAATTGGAGTGTGTGTGCTGCATGAGTTTAGGGCGAAAGAGGGATAAGCGAATTGTGTTGGCATCTAATAGGATATCTTGGGAGTAAATAACAGTAATCTTTGATTTCTGCAACCATTACATTTTTTTCATATGCTTTTGTTTACACCTCCTTTTTTTCCCCGTTGTTCAGCCATGAATACTGAGGAACAAATAAACCTAAAATCTTTGGTTCTGCTGAGGAAAACTTCGTCACAAGCTTTTAAAATTGCTCCACCAAATGACTGAAGATGATACCATATCATGTAAAAGTGTTTTTGAATGGGACAAGAGGTTGAAATAGGGTCCCGAAGAGGTGAAGAACTACTCCAAGATCGGGAGGCCTTCAACAAGGAAGACTAAAGTCAACATAGAACGGTAAGACAGGAGCTGAATACAGATTGTCGGTTGACTGTTCCAATGGTCCTAAGTCCGCTTGACATGATAAAGGACCGTGTTTGAAAGATTATCAGCGAATTTTGCTATATTATCTCAAAGATTTTAGCATTGCCACATATTAGATAGTGTGGAAGTAGTTAATTTCATGCTACAAACACTATTTGTAATCCTATTTTAGTAAATTTAAGCATCTGAACACTTGTTTTTTTTTTTTATTGTTTTTGTTTTGTTTTGTTCTTTGTTTTTTTGAATTAGCGTCAAATCCCTGCTTCAATACGTCAATTTTGCACTGCTTTCAATGACTTTTTGTGTGCATAAATTTGGCTAATTATCTCAAAGTCTGCTGGACATGAAAAGGTTTCATGTCCAGCTGACTTTCAATCAAGTCCAGCTAACTTGCAGAAGTGTTTGAAAGATTGTAAGCGAAGATGTGAATATGCCCGAAAAGTAACGTCAGTAGGTGTCCTGAACATCCGGTAGTTACTGGCCGGAAAGAACAACACAATGTCGAAACAACCATCCTATTCACCTGATACTGATCCTAGTGAGGAATGTTTTTTTTGCCAAGCTCAAGGGTATAATCAAGAGGGCCATAACGATGAAACTGAAGACTATCACAGAATAATCCATCCAGCAGGGCATAAAAACGTTGTAGAGAAAGATGGGTAAAGGGCCTTAGACTCGAGAGAGATTACTTTGAAGAAAAACCATCTAGTTTTTGGTTTATAATCGAAATAAATTGTTTGTAACACCTGCCCCGTGACTTTTCAGATACACCTCGTAAATATATTAGTATATACATACGAGGTGCATACAATACGTTTCCAGACCTTTTTTCGTATGGGCACTTTTATTGATAGTACACACATGAAACTCTAGTACCCTTCGAAGTAATCTCCCTCGGTTGCAATGCACTTGTTGTACCATTCCAACAACTTCGGCAAGGCCCCATGGAAGTCCTCTTGTGTGAGGGTGTCAATGACCTTCGTTACAGCCTCTTTCATCTCCTCAATTATCTCATAACGACAGCCTCTGAGCTTAGGGAATAACCAAAAGTCACAGGGACCAAGGTCTGAACTATAGGGATGCTGAGGAACTGTCTTGATGCCCGTCTTGGTCAAATAGTCTG
Source organism: Sepioteuthis lessoniana (assembly GCA_963585895.1). NCBI lineage: Eukaryota > Metazoa > Mollusca > Cephalopoda > Myopsida > Loliginidae > Sepioteuthis > Sepioteuthis lessoniana. The sequence goes on from OY757937.1 coordinate 6,816,869, forward strand.
GGACAAAGATGGAGTTGTGGACTGGTGTATTGTCCTGGTGGAAATGCCACTGACCCGATTTGAAGAGTGCTGACCTCTTCCGACGGAATCTCTTCATGAACTCCGATAAAACCTCAACATAGTAATCCTAAACTTAATCCTTTGGCCAATCAACTCTGTTGTATTGACTTCCATACTCCTCCCACACCTCTCATCATCCCTCACAGACTCCCTGCCTTCCTTGAATCTCTTATGCCACTCAAAAACTGATGCTCGATTCACGCAAGACGCTCCAAAAGCAGTCTGAAGCATTCCATACGATTCTGTGGCATTTTTTCAAGTTTAAAACAGAATTTATTGCATATTGTTCTTCTAAAGTGTCCTCACATCCAGATTGCATTTATGAAATTCACCTGCTGTGACAATCAGGCTTTAGTATGATGTATTCCAATTGCTGCTGTAGCTGTTGATTTGAAGCTGAAATCATAAAAATTGGTCAGTCATCTCATAAGATGTATAGGAATAAGATGCTGAATTTTCAAGAGTCTACGCCAATGTTAAATGCCTGTACAAAAAAAGTCTGGAAACTTATCGTATGCACCTCGTATATATATATATATATATAGTGACTCTTGTTTATGGGGCTGTAGAATACACCAAATGCATTTCTGCTGAGGGGTAGGACTTTCACAACGAGTGTCCTGGATATGACATTAAACAATCTAATAGTGAGGCTCCAGTAATGCTAGTGCTTTGGGGAATTCATAGCCGTCTCTCCCAGGTCCACTCTGGCCCGGAGTTGTAGCAGCTGAGTTCTATCTATTGCTCAAATAGACCTGCTTGACATTTAAAATGTGTGCAAAAAAATGACTTGTGCTAAATTGAATTGTTTGAAATAGAACTGTTTGATTATTTAATTGTATGTAAACAAATGACGAAATATTTAATTGAATTGTTAGTGATACATAGGAATACTTGAAACCATTTAACTTTGTTGACTCGTTGAATTGTTGAATTGAATCGTTAGAAATGGAACTGTTTGACCATTTAACTGTGTGTATCTACAAAAATTGTTTACAATAGGCTTTGGCATTAAATAACCAATAATGGTTGATATGCCATAAAAACCAAACTAAATCAAACCAATCTTGTTAATCAATGTTAAATCAATTTTTTAATGGCATGACAACCTTCGTGGGTTATTTAATACCAAAGACATCGTTTTAAAAGAACAGCATTGATACTATTTAACGAAGGTTTTAGTCTAAAAATGAACAACTGAAATCCAAACGTATTTCTTCCAGACTGCTGTCCGGCACGTTAACCATTACACCACCTTACAATTTGAAATATCAGATTTAGTAGAGGAACTTAAACATCTCATCATCATCATCATGTCGTGCCGCCAGCATGGATATCCCTGAAACTCTCTCGCTACTTCTCCCTATCGTTCATTGCCTCTGGCAGGTCTTCAGGGCTACATCCCGTATCCTCACATAGCTGCTGTATGTATGTTCGAGTTGGTCGTCCTGCTATTGCTCGGTCATATGTGGGGGTCCATTGGAGTACATCACTTATGAGCTCGTCCCTACTTTTCCAGCAGTGTCCTTCATGTCTGGTTCGTCTAACTTAGATAGTTTTCGTGATGGGAGGTAGGTGGCCGTATAGTTGGTGCTTTGTGGGGTGTCACCTCCAGGACTTGTTCAATATTGCTCGCAGCATTCTTGTGTAATTGCCGTCTAACTTCTGCTCCAGCCGTTTTGTTAGTGTCCAAGTAGTGCATCCATACAGCAGTATTGACACGACCGCTGCTTAGAAGAAACTGCGTTAAACATCTGATCACTTTTTATTTTAATTTTGAAACTGAAAAAAATCTTTCTTTGTATACAAATACCGGACCGACATTATTACTTCCTTTTTTCTTTAGAAATTTTCAAAATAATCCTGCCACCCAGGGAATATAAAGAACTTAGACACATTTTTTATTTATTTCGCTGTCGTACATTTGTCTTCCATTTTAAATGTAAGACAATTTGTGCAAATAATTTTTAGTGGTTGATTACATTTGGAATACGCTGGTTTATTCATATTTAGTTAACAGACAAAACGTTTGTGATTAGTAAAGTTGGCGACTGTAGTCGAGGGCGACCCGAAAGCTCCCTTTTCAATAGCTACTACACCGAGGAGTAGGAGAGGGCGCTACTCCTTTCCCTGGAAAGTAAAGTTGGCGAAAGTAGTCGAGGGCGACCCGAAGGCTTCTTTTTCAATAGCTACTACAGCGATGTGTAGGGGAGCTTGCCACTCCTTTCCCTGGAAAGTAAAGTTGGCGACCGTATTCGAGGGCGACCCGAAGGCTTCTTTTTCAATTGCTACAACACCGATGTGTAGGAGAGGGCGCTACTCTTTTCCCTGAGAAGTGAAGTTGGCGACCGTAGTCGAGGAAGACCCGAAGGCTCCCTTTTCAATGGCTACTACTCCTTTCCCTGAATTGCTCCACTTTACTCTTGATACATACCTTGTATAGCTGAGTGTTAAGCAAGGAGGCATCAAGTACCATTTTTTAAAGTCTTTGGTATGACGCGGCCTGGTATAATCATTTAGTTTGCTGAAGCCTCTTAAAAAAGACAAATTTCTTTCTTCTTTAATTTTCAGTATATATATATATATATATATATATATATATATATATATATATATCAGTAGTGACTCCAGCTACTCGGGTTGGTCAAGCTTAGCCTGAGTAAACCACCTGTCAATTTTATTTCTTAACAACAAGCAAAATCCCAAAATCGATGATTCTTTCATTTTTTACTTTTAATAATTCGTGACAGAAGTCGACAAATATTCAATCAGAACTAGAAAGAAAGAAAGAAAGAAAGAAAGAAAGAAAGAAAGAAAGAAAGAAAGAAAAATCCATAGTAAAAAAGGAAAAAAAACATTTAAATGATTTTGAGAAAGAAAGAAAGAAAGAAAGAAAAAATATTTAGAAAAAGAAAATTTAAAGTTTAAAGTTTGTTTTTGTTTTTTGTTGGGTTTTCTAGGTGTTTTTGAGGGTATTTTTTGTTTCTTGTTTGTAGTTTTATTTTGGATTTTTTTTTCGGTGGGGAGGGTGTAAGCTGTGAATAGTTGTTTTGTTTCTTGTCTCCACACCATCGGAGTTGATGTGATTGTTTAAAATGATTCTAAGAGACATTCATTGAAGAGAGGGAAGTTTGGCGGTCGAAAAATGGAGCCAGCGGTTGATGCTGTGAAATGTTCAAGTTATTTACGTCATTTTATTCAAAGAACTAGAATGGAACTTGTAAACAAACAAATAAATGCTATTCTTAGCTTAAGTCTATCAGAGGGTTACAATAATGGGTCAGCAAGATAGATAGATAGATAGAGAGAGAGAGAGAGAGAGAGAGAGAGAGAGAATAGATGGATAGAGAGAAAGAGAGCGATAGAGAAAGATGAGTAGAAATAGATAGATAGAAAGCGATTGACATAGAGACAGATATTAAAAGAGAGAGAGAGAGAGAGAAAGAGAGAAAGAGAGAGAAATGAGAAGAAATAGATAGAAAACATATAGAAAAGAAGAAACAAGATACAGGAATTGACATAGGGATACATAATTTCTATATTAAATATAACATGTCTCAGATAGATAGATTTAAACAGATTGAGATAGATAGATAGATAGATAGATAGATAGATAGATAGATAGGAAGGAAAAGATTGAGATAGATAGATAGATAGATAGATAATGAACAGACTGTGATAGATAGATAGATAGATAGATAGATAGATAGATAGATAGATAGATAGATATGAACAGACTGAGATAGATAGATAGATAGATAGATAGATAGATAGATAGATAATGAACAGACTGAGATAGATAGATAGATAGATAGATAGATAGATAGATAGATAGATAATGAACAGACTGAGATAGATAGATAGATAGATAGATAGATAGATAGATAGATAGATTGATAATGAACAGACTGAGATAGATAGATAGATAGATAGATAGATAGATAGATAGATAGATAGATAGATAGATAGGAAGGAAAAGATTGAGATAGATAGATAGATAGATAGATAGATAGATAGATAGGAAAAGATTGGGATAGATAGATAGATAGATAGATAGATAGATAGATAGATAATGAACAGACTGTGATAGATAGATAGATAGATAGATAGATAGATAGATAGATAGATAGATAGATAGATAGATAGATAGATAATGAACAGACTGAGATAGATAGATAGATAGATAGATAGATAGATAGATAGATAGATAATGAACAGACTGAGATAGATAGATAGATAGATAGATAGATAGATAGATAGATAGATAGATAGATAGATAATGAACAGACTGAGATAGATAGATAGATAGATAGATAGATAGATAGATAGATAGATAGATAGATAATGAACAGACTGTGATAGATAGATAGATAGATAGATAGATAGATAGATAGATAGATAGATTTCAGACTTCCGTACGACATAAAGAAAAACAACCTGAACTTTTACACAGACATCAAACACAAGAGACCTGACCGTCTCGTATTTCTATCATTTCAACGGAAAATGTCATCCTAGTACAATCTAAAAGCTATTTTAACTCCAATTTTTTTTTTTTTAAAGACAGTAATTGATGCAAAAGTCAAAGATCATCTGATGATGTGTTTATTTTCTAAATCCGAAACATTACAGTAAAGACAATTCAAAATAAAATTTCAAAAAAATTCAAATTTCCGATAAGAAAAAAAAAAGATTTTCTTAAGATATTAGGATTGATAAAAAAATATTCTCGTTTTTCTTTTGTTTTCAAGGCTCTTATTTCAATATTAATTACATGTGTGCATCGACTTATTGTCCGGATAAAAACCCACAGACTTCATCCTCCTTAAAAAGGCATTGTAGATATAATCATATTTACCCAACCCCTCCGCTCGGGCAGGATATGACACAAGGTTTAACATGTTTGAAGTCAGAGTTTTCCTTCTCCTAGACTAGATGCCTCACCAAGGCTGAAGAACCTAGTCTGTCCTACTATTTACCCATAGCTGGAGGGAGAATATTTGGATTCATACCTTTCCCAAGGGTATTAGTGCTATGTGAAATGCAATCAGTCTCGTCCAAGATTTGAACTCGTGTCGCCGTGTCCAATTCCTACGACGATAACCACAAGCACCTCCTAAGGGCATTGTAGATATAATACTACATTAGATCAGTCAGTGAGTCTCCAGTTCTGGAACCTTCGGCAGTGTTGAGTCGCCCATTCCTTCCTACAACTCCCAGGTCCACTCTAACCTCAAGCGATCGCAGCTGTTAAGGTCCCCTCTCATGGTCAAATGGATCGGTTTGAAAAATTAATCGTATTGGATAAAAAGAGTAAGTGAAACACAACTGTTTGTTAATTATTTTTATAAAGAAGTGAATTGTTTGGTTTATGGTTGGTTGGTTGGTTGGTTTTAGGCATATCAACCTTGGTAGGTTATTTAAGGCCAAATCAATTTTTACGCAAATAGTCAGTTCTATTTCAAGCAATTCAATTTAGCATGAGTATACAGTTTAATTGTCAAAAACATTTCTATTTCAAGCAATTCAGTTTACTCAAACAGTTCTAATTCAGCTAATTCAGTTAAGTATTAATATAGATTTTGTTTACACACATTTAAATGTCAAAACAGTTTTATATTAAACAATTCAGTTTGCCGTAAGTACAGTTTTATTGTCAAAAACCGTTCCATTTCAAACAATTCAGTTTAGCATAAATACGCAGTTTAAATGCAATTACAGTTTCATTGTCAAAATTTCAAGCTATTCAGTTAACTCAAACAGTTCTAATTCAAACAATTCAGTTTAGCATAATTATGCGGTTAGTTCAATTTGACCCATAGATAGGGTCTTATCTATCTACCATTCCAGATCTGAGTGGACTTGGGAGCAATAGCAATGAAGGGGTGCTCCGCATTCAACAAAGCTCCAGCATCACTGGAACTTTATCATCAGATTGTTTAGTGTCATATCTAGGACACTCATTGGGGGAGGGGTTCTTACTCCTCTACAGATGTACAATTGGTGTATTGTACAGCCCCAGCCGATAGAGTAATTGTTTGGTTTAGTATGATTTCTTTGTTTAATGACATATCAACTTTCATGGATAATTTAACGCCAAAACCATTCTTGTAGAAAGACAATAGTGATATTATTCAATCCATTGCTGAGGAGATAAGAGTTGAACCCCCTAATCTCCCCAGCTATTCTTCCCAACGGTATTAGTTCGAAAGTGAACCAAATAGCGAGACCTGAGTTCGAACTCGCTTAATACGATTACACAGAACAGAACGCTAGCCACTACATAACGGTGACTTCTCTTAATAATTGTGTAATATAATGGCCGAGGGATTTCGTTTTATGCCTTTGGGTTTAGTTCGGCTGAGAAACTTTCGGCTCAGTGCATGGGTTACTTAGGTGCAACATAAACGAAGGTGTTCGCACGCGCGTGCGCGAAGCGGACATGTCACTCAGAGATGTCACAATAAAAACCCGAGATGGGAAACGGGGCTAGGGAGTGCGAATGACGTCACGCACCGGAAGCGCGCGGAGGATTTTGGAGATTTGAAAAGGTCAGTTAGTAGAGTTGAGAACTGGACACCGAACGAGAAGGGTCGACTTT
>OY757937.1:6823729-6911229 GCA_963585895.1 Sepioteuthis lessoniana
TATCATGGGTATGGTACAATTGTTTATTATGGATTATTATTGTGATTTAGTTACAACCATATAATTGTTAGCAAATTATTAGTAATAAGGAATACTTGAAACCATATAAATATTGTTTGATTTGGTTCGGTTTCTTTGTTTGACGGCATATCAACCTTAGTGGGGTAATTTAATGCCAAAATCTTCCTTGTAGAAGAACAGTAGTGAGACTATTTAACCCATAGCTGGGAGGATAAAGGGGGTTTATACTTTTCCCAAGGGTATTGGAAAGTGAAAGAAATAAATAGTCTGATCGAAATTCGAACTCACTAACTACGATGTCGCAGTTCAGGTCTTCAACCACTTCACCAAGGGAGCCTATCATATAACTATGTGCAAATTATTTGTCTTTGAGAAGAATACTTGAAACCCTATAACTGTATAGAAAGAATTTTTTTATCAAATAGAGATTGCTACTTAAGATGGTGTAATTTGCTAAAAAAACTGACCTTAGCGTAAAATAATCCAACAAGGGTTCATGCCTCAAAACTAAATGACCAAAGTAATAGATAAAAGATAACTGTACCGTTTTTGTTTTACTCAATGTGTTTTCTCACTCGTATTAGCTTTTTTATTACCAGACGTTGGCATAAATGGTTAGAGTGTTTGCTAATGGCCCGGAAGACCTGGGTTCAATCCCAAGTCGAGTCATACCAAAGATTCAAAAAATGCTACTTGATGCCTCCTTGCTTTACACTCAGCATTATAAGGCATGGATCAAGGGTAAAGTGAAACACGTAGCGCCTTCCCCTAAACCTTGGTGTAGTAGCTATCAAAAAAGGAGCTTTCAGGTCACCCTTGACTACGCTCGTCAACTTTACTCATTAGCTCTTGGTTTTCACTCCGTTCCAAGTTACACCAGGTCTCCTTTGTTCTCCGGGCTTCTTGCAACAATTCTAACCAATCTTACTAGTCCTTTTGTTTGGACTGTTTCAATCCTTCCACACGTAATCACTACATCTCATTCTCTTTTCCATACTCTTTGAGATTGTTTCAAGGACTCAGAAAATAGTTGATATATTCATCTTCATGTTAAACGGCTTTTTAAGCTCTTTAACAAGGTCTAGTTATCTTTAAGCAGTCTGTCTAAACCTAGGTATCTTTTAGCTCTCTTACAAGGGCTAGGTATTTTTATAATTTCTCTGGATAGGTCTTCGTATTTTATGTTCTCTGATAAGAATGTTGCGAGCAATATTGAACAAGTCCTGGAGGCAACACCTCACAAGGCATCAACTATACGGCCACCTGCCTCCCATCACGAAAATTATCCAAGTTAGACGAGTCAGACATGCAGGACACTGCTGAAGAAGCAGGGACGAGCTCATAAGTGATGTACTCCTATGGACCCCCACATATGGCCGAGCAAAAGCAGGACGACCAACTCGAACGTAGCTCTGTGATGATACGGGATGTAGCCCTGAGGACTTGCCAGAGGGGATAAACAATAGGGAGAAGTGGCGAGAGAGGGTCAAGGATATCCATGCTGGTGATACAAGATGATGATGATGACGACTGTGGATTAAATATAGGGTTCAGTTAGAGGTTCTGTGTAGGCTACTGAGTTTGACATAAAACACATGAAGAAGACTGAAGGAAATATCGGCCGAAACGTAATGAGTATAACAATAATGATGACAACACTAGTTTGAATATTCTAAGTGATAAAAAAACAAACAACATAATGTTCCCTTCAAATGAACTTTTCCATCCTTCTTTACCACGCTTCTATGCACTGCTGGAAGGATTCTTCTGGAGTGCTCCTCAGCTCTGTCATTACGACCATCTTGATGGCCTTTACACCTTTAAAATATGTCTGGGTTTGGAGAAAATTAAAAAAACACTCACACGGAGAACATCAGGTGAATAAGGAAGTTGTTCCTGTAGGATGATATTTCTTGGTCAGGAACTGCCGGATATTCAGTTATATTTCAGACTTGCACAAATCTTCTGGGATAATCTTCCAAACACTATTATTTTTTATCTCCATCCGATTTGTAATCATTCGAACAGTCAAGCAACGATTTCTGTTCACTATTAGTCTTACCCAATGAAAGTTGAATCCAGACTTGCTTGTTGAAAGCCTCCTTCTTCTTAAGTCATTCTTCACGCCCTCGCAACTCTCTTTGAACCTCTTTGAACACGTGTGCGTGACATGGTATCATATCCAAAATTTGCTCAAGTATTTTTAACTGCTTGAGACAGAGTTTTCCGCAACCAGACCAAAGATTTCAGGTTTATTCGTTCCTTGGTGTTCTTTGTTGAACGACTTGAAAAACATGAAATGTAAACAAAAACACGTGAAAAAAAAATTTAATGATTGCAGAAAGCAAAGCCTACAGTTATATAGTCTGAGAATATCATATTAGATAATAACATAATCCACTTATCCCTCTTTCGCCCATAGCTCACACAGCACGACCTGTATATATTCTTCATTCATATTTTTCCTTTTCTATATTTTCTTTCTTTCTTTCTTTTTCCCTCGTGGTAAGGCTTATTTTTCGTTTTATAGAGAGGATTTTTTGTCTTTATTTATTTCGCTGTATTTCTTTCAATCTTTTTTTTTTCTGTATTTTCTTAATTTTTTTTTAGAGGTCATTGTTCTTTCTCTCTTCTTTTGTTTCGTTCCCTCTTCATCTTTCCCCACTTTTTTTACCTACACATTATTCCCGTCTTTTATCTTACTTTCGACTCTCCCGCTTTTCTTTCTTTCTATTCTTGTATCTCCAAAACTTTTCTGGCTTTTCTTATCCAGGCTTTCATTATTTTATTCTTTCTTCTGTTATTCTCTTGTCAATCTTTCATTGGAAACTCTTTCTCCAAAGAAACGTTTTTTTCTACGTGCGCTTTGTTAGTTCTGTACTTTCACTTTCACTATCAGTGGGTCTTTTAATCACATGTTTAAATTTACACGTACTTTTTTTTTCAGTAGAAAGTAATTCTCTAACTTGAATACTTGACGTTTTATTAAAAATGTTTTTAGCAAAAATGTATTTAAAAAATCTCAAATAGCATTGCAAGAGGATGAAGATTAAATATGAATCTCAATTATATAGATCGAAGCGGTTTGAAATCATCCTAGCGTCTTGGCACATACCAAGCGAAAGCGAAAGTGAAAGAGAAAGTAGAATTGCAATTCACTAATTAAGGAACTAAGTTTGCCCAGCTTTAATTGGACGACGACTCAGAACAGTTTGGCAAATGATCACTCGGACTACTCCTGGTTTCGCGTTTCGTTTGGATGAGCAAATCGCATAACAACTCCGGATTTTGCTCCAGCGTTGTAACTATAATTCAGTTCCTGATATCCTTATTAGGACCTCCTGAAGATCAATGTGTTTAATCAAGCACCATTTTCCTTCATCCACCATCGCTTTTCTATGGCTGCCATTTTGAAATTTGCAGCCATGTTAGATTAATGATAACAGCTAATGAAAAATGTCCCGCGCGGGAAAATTGTATTTAGCAGTAATTTAAGGATTATAGAGTAATATATATGAATATCAATTTAAGTAAGATATACCGTGATTTTTTTAAAGCACACTAATGTTTTATGAAGAAAATATCTTCTTCATTAAATTCCAACAGTTATTGATTGCAATTATTGTTGTTATTGCTGCTAATTCTTAAAAGAAAGTAGAAATAATCTTCTACTGTTTTCATGAATGAATCACTTAGATTTTAAAAGCTTTCTATTCACGTGTTCGAAGAGATATCCATATATTGCTATAATTTGGATTATGAAGTCGAACAAAAATGGTGATATGAACACAAGTATTTCTTAGCAAATTACTTACATTTTGATTTTTAATTGTTCTCAACTAGTTTGAACTTTTATCCGTCGTCATCAGAAAATCAATTATCAATAAAAGCTTTTCGGAGATTTTTAAAGAGCCTTAAAAAAGTTACTACGCAATAAAAGAAGCGACGAAAAATGAACTCATAACAAAGAATATCCTTTCATAAAATGGGGGTTTCTTTTCTTAATATCTAATTGTCTTGAGCAGAATAAGCTGTGAACAAACAAGACGTTAACAGTTGTTTTGATTTGGTTTAGTTTCTTTTTTTTTTAATCTCAAGTCAACCTCCGTGGATTATTTAATGCCAAACCAATCCATATAAAGGAACAACAATGACACTATTTAACCTATAGCTAAAGAGGGATAAGAGGATTCATGCCTTTTTCAATGGTGTTCGTCTAAAAGTGAACATGCGAGGATGATTAAGTACGTTTCCAGACTTTTTTCGTATGGGCACTTGTATTGATATTACACACATGAAACTCTAGTCCCCTTCGAAGCAATCTCACCCGGTTGCAATGCACTTGTTGTACCGTACCAACAACTTCTGGAAGGCCCCATAGAAGTCATCTTGTGTGAGCGTGTCAATGACCTTCGTCACAGCCTCTTTCATCGCCTCAATTGTCTCATAATGACAGCCTCTGAGATTAGGGAATAACTAAAAGTCACAGGGAGCAAGGTCTGGACTGTAGGGAGGGTGAGGAACTGTCTTGATGCCTATCTTGCTCAAATAGTCTGTGACAAGGGCGGAGTTGTGGACAGGTGCATTATCCTGGTAGAAATGCCACTGACCCGATTTGAAGAGTACTGGCCTCTTCCCTAGGAATCTCTTCCTGAACTCCCTTAAAACCTCAACATAGTAACCCTAACCCTAACACAAACTCTTTGGCCAATCAACTCTGGATTATTGACTTCCTTTACTCATCCCACACCTCTCATCATCCCTCACAGACTCCCTGCCTTCCTTGAATCTCTTATTCCTCTCAAAAACTGATGCTCGATTCATGCAATATGCTCCAAAAGCAGTCTGAAGCATTCAATACGTTTCTGTGGCATTTTTTTCAAAGTTTAAAACAGAATTTTATTGCATATCGTTCTTCTAAAGTGTCCTCACTTTCAGATTGCATTTTTGAAATTCACCCGCTGTGACAATCAGGCTTTAGTAGGGTGTATTCCAATTGCTGCTGTAGCTGTTGATTTGAAGCTGAAATCATAAAAATTGGTCAGTCATCTCATAAGATATATAGCAATAACATACTGAATTTTCAAGAGTCTACGACAATTTTAAATGCCTGAACAAAAAAGTCTGGAAACTTATTGAATACACCACGTAATTAGTCAATGTTGAGGTTATTCAAAAATAAGTGATTTTTTTTTTCTTTTCTATTTCTGTAATATCTCTGCTTTTGTTATTTTCAATGAAGAATATTCTATATATACGTGTATAGGTTGGATTGAATAATATTTTTAAAGGTAAAAGTTGTTTGTTTTGGTTTTATGGCACATCAACCATTGTTTGTTATTTAATGCCAGATTCTCTTTATACATATATATTAAATATACAGGATTCGGTTTGGTTGGATTTTATGGCACATCAACCATTGTTTGTTATTTAATGCCAAATCCTCTTTATACATAGACATTAAATATACAGGATTTGGTTTGGTTTGGTTTTATGGCACATCAACCATTGTAGGTTATTTAATGCCAAATTTTCTGTGTATTTCCAATAAAAGTGGCCAGACGAAAAAAGTATTGAAACTTATTTAATGATCCTCGTGAAAGTGCCCTAAGACCAATAGAACTTCGTAACCGTTTTGGCTGATACCAACAAAAAAACTTAATGTGGATATAAAGTAAGGGTCTACAAGGAAAATATACCCAGTGACACCGACAAGTATTCTAAAAATAATGGGGCAAAAAGGGTGAAGATTGAATAGCAATACAGACCACAAACTTTGATTTAAGGAGATAGATAGATAGATAGATAGATAGATAGATAGATAGATGTGAGTAGATTTGAGACAGAGAGAGAGTGGGGAAGATATGGTATAAGATATATGAGATATGATATGATATGATATATAGATTGATAGATATGAACAGACATAGATAGATAGATAGATAGGAACAGACTGAAGTAGGTAGGTAGGTAAGAACACTGATAGATAGATAGATAGATAGATAGATAGATAGATAGATAGATAGATAGATTATAATATAGAGAAAGACAGATACAGATACAAATGGATGGATAGATATTAACTATCTGTCTGAATTTTATCAGTCTGAATTTTTACGTGTTAGTTTTCGGACGGTTATCCTCATCTTTATTGTTGTTATTTGTAACATAATGGTTGTTATTTGTAACATAATGTTTCGGCTGTTGTATCCTCCGGCCTTCTTCAGGTGTCCCTCGTTTATTTGGGTATGAAAATGATTAAAAGTCAAACTTTAAAAATGATTTCCTGGGTTAAATCATTTCCATACACAGATAAACCAGGGACACCTGACGAAGGCCGAAGAATACAGCGGCCGAAACGTGGTGTTACAAATAAGAACAATTAAGATGAGGACAACAGTCCGAAAAAATAACACGCAAAATAACACTCACGATATTAACTATTTATGATAGATAGATAGATAGATAGATAGATAGATAGATAGATAGATAGATAGATAGATAGATATGGACAAAGTCATTTCACAGCAGCCTTTAAAGGCTGAAGTTTCGGTTTGAGGGAAGTTTCAAAGCTAAATCCAATTTATGTATATTGCCCAGTCGATTGTAGGTTTTTGATTACCAAATCCTGTTTTTGCCCAGTTAATTAGAGTTAAAGAATACACTAACTGCTTCTCTGCAGAGGGGTAAGACCCTCCCATAACGGGTGTGCTGATTATGACAATAAACAATAATTGCCCAGTCGGCTTGGGCTGTAGAATATACCGACTGCATCTCTGCAGAGATGTAAGACTCCCCCACCGACGAGTGTCCTGGATATGACACTAAGCAATCTGATGGTGAGGTTCCAGTAATGCTGGGGCTTTGGGGAATGCGCAGTATCCCTTTATTTCCATCCCTCACTGGACCACGTTTGCCCGGAGTGATAGCACCTGATAAGGGTCCTATCTATGGGTTAAATAGAACTAAACCGTGGTTTGAGTTTAGTGTTTTTTGCATTTAAACTGCGTATTTATGCTAAACTGAATTGTCTAAAATAGAACTGTTTTGATATTAAAACTGCGTACTTAAGCTGAACTGAATTGTTTGAAATAGAACTGCTTTTGACATTGAAACTCTACTTACCCTAAACTGAATTGTTTAATATAAAACTGTTTTGACATTTAACCGTGTCTAAACTAAATCTGTACTTATACTAAACTGAATTAGCTGAATTAGAATTGTTTGATTTAACTGAATAGCTTACAATAAAAATGTTTTTGACAATTAAACAGTCTACTCATGCTAAACTGAGTAGTTTGAAATAGAACAGTCAATTTGCATAAAAATGGATTTAGCGTTAAATAACCTACAAAGTTTGATGTGACATTAAACCCAAACAACCATATATATATATATGTGTGTGTGTGTGTGTGTGTGTACAAACAAGTGAGCCCGTTTAAAAATAATGATACCTACAAACTGTTCACTTACAAATCATATAATATATGTATAAACAGGATTTGGTTCTGTTTATTAGTTTAGGTTTTATGGCATATCAACCTTTGTTGGTTATCTAATGCCAAATCAATTTTTATATAAATAAACAGTTCTGTTTCACAAAAATTCAGTTTAGAATGAGTCATTTATCCGGACTGCATCCGTAAAGAACTTACATATGGAATCGTATCATTTAACTCATAGCTGAAGGAATAAGAGGGTTTGTAACAATCCGAAGGTGAACATAATCCTATTTACCAACCCCCTCCGCTCGGGCAGGATATGACACAAGGTCAATTTTTAAGCGGAGTTTAACAGATTTGAATTCAGAGTTTTCCTTCTCCTAGACTAGTTACCTCACCAAGGCTGAAGAACCTATTCTGCCCTACTATTTACCCATAGCTGGACTAAGGTGAACGTAATAGTGGGACTGGATTTCGAACTCGTTCACTTCGAGTCCACAGTTTAACACTTTAATCATTACACGACGGGGAAAGAGTTTTAATCGACAAGAACACGTGGAAGTTGCCGTTCCAGCATTCCGTAGATATAAAAAAAATGCAATAGAAATAGAATAGGATTTATATTTCAAGGCTCTACGAAATTCCTTTTTTGGTTAGGTTGATAACTTGTCTTTGTTCGTTTATGTTGTATAGTGGCTCGTACCACGTGACTTCCGGTATCGTCGTGTTTCTTAAGCAAGAGAGGGTTCTGCAAGATCTCGGTCGGTAGTAAGACCAACTTCGGATATAACACCAACAGCACGGGACGTATAATATTTGTTGGACTCTACCACTTCAGTTAATAGATAGTTAACTTTATTTCACAGTGTATCTCTTCCTAACCACGATACAATAGTTTGTTTGTCTGTTTGTGTTTTATGACATATAATTCCTTGTTGGTTATTTAATGCCGAATCCACTTTTATACAAATAAACAGTTCTATTTCACAACAATTTCGTTTAACATAAGTACACAATTTAAATGTCAAAATATTTCTATCTCAACCAACTCAGTTTAGTCAAACAGTTCTATTTCAAACAATTCAGTTTATTGTAAGTACAGTTTCAATGTCAAAAACAGTTCTATTTCAAACAATTCAGTTTAGCGTACAAAAACAGTTCTATTTCAAGAAATTCGTTTCGCCCAAGTATGCAGTTTCAATGTCAAAACAGTTCTGCTTCAAGCAATTCAATCTAACATAAATACACAGTTTAGTTCTATTCAACCTATAGATAAGACCTTATCAGGTGCTACCACTCCGGGCCAGAGTTGACCTCGAAGCGATGGCAATAAAGGGGCACTCTGCATTTCCCAAAGCGTCAGCATTACTGGAGCCCCACCCTCAGATTGTTTAGTATCATATTACCTGCCGTTATTGGAGTCTTACCCATCTGTAGAGAGGTAGTCGGTGTATTCTACTGCCCTAGCCAGCTGGGGAATGATAACTTTCAACACACCTTCGAATATATATATATACATATATATATTCATCAAGTGTTGGTAGCACAGATTTCGCTCTCATATGTCCCTCTCATCTATTGCTCCTGGCTGGTCCTCTTGACTGCATCCAGTGTCCGCACAGAGATGGCAAACATAAGTCTTTGCTGGTTGTTCAAAACTGCTGTGTCAACGCGTAGGAGTCCAAAAGAGAACATCGCTTATGAGCCTGTCCTTACTTCTCTTGTAGTGTTCAGTTCTTGTTTGTCTTACTTGAATTGTTTGTGATATCTAAGCTAAGTGGTCGTATAGCTGCTGTTTTGTGGGGTGCTGCTTCTAGGAGGAGCTGATCTAGGAAAAGAAAAACGCCGAATTCAAACCATTAGTAAACCCGCTTAAAAACTGATATCCAGCCTGTAGTGGAGGAGTCGATTAAATCCATACAATTCTGCATATCACTTTCTTCTCTGTTTCAGGTGTTATATTCCCGTATGCAGCATCATAACGACACAATAATAAAAACAGACGCAGGAAGACTTCTTTATAAAATATATGTACCTCTCACTTTATTGTAAGGGTTGGAAAAGGGTTACTCAAGGTTTGCGTGTGAGAGGGAGTTGGAGACCGAACAGAAACTTCAATATTTTGACCTCCACTCTTATAGCCGTCAACGTTGTGTCTTTCTCGTTCTCCAGACGCTCAACCGGAGGCCCTGGGGTCCACTCTGCTGGGTGCTGGCTTTCTTTACTGCATCTTATCAGCAACGTCTCTGGTCCCCAAACTCCATCGGGGTTCCCGAGGGCCCTCACGGCCGGGTGTGGTTTTCCCTACCACAACTCGTCTATAACTCCGTCTCCAACTGTCTGCAACTCTGACTGAACTGTCTTGACTGAGTTATATAATAGTTCAACGTCCACTCGATCGCCTACTCGATCTTTGAAATGGCATGATTGATCGTCATCCAGCGGAAATAACTGTCATGCAGTTCACAGGTCACTCTCTTCCGGTGCATCACTCTGTAGTGGCACAGTGGCGCCTTCACCTTGTCCCATATTATCAGCCTTAATCCGCCCACGCGATTTCTTTCGATTACTGGCCAGTGAAATGTGTCACTTCCTTCCGGTGCATCACCTTGAAATAGCATGTTTGGCTGGCCGAAGGTCAAAATACAACACAGGCATCTCGCTAAAAGTAAAATTAACTGCAACTCGAAAAATTCCTAAAAAGAATCTTCAGAGATCCTTTGAAGAAATTCTTTTTGAGAAACAATCTCAATCGCGAAGGGCTCCCTCAGAGAAGAAAATCACACTTTATAAGCAGTCCGAGGAAAGTCATACTGTGGAGTGGGGGAGGTTTAACTGTGGAGATAATATATTCATGTCTAAAAGTTTTTTCCCCCGCCGACAGGTGCGAGAAGCACTCTCTGGTTTTCCCCCGCGGGTCGAGAGATGGCTGACATCCAGAAACGGTTGGCTTCTGGAAGGGAAGCTGTCTTCGCTGTTCGAAGTTAATGATGGGTAGCGGTGGTAAAGGATTGAGAAAGTGGGAGAGCGGGAAAAGGAATAGAAAGAGAGGAGATGGAGAAAAGTTGTAGAAAGAGAGAAAAAAAGGAAGCAGATAAGACAAGGGGAAGGGACATCATGCATTGAGAAAAGAGAGAGAGGAAGGATATATATATATATATATATACACACACACACACATATATATATATATATATATATATATATAGAGAGAGAGAGAGAGAGAACTAGATGAATTAAGTAATGAGTACACGGGGAGAAAGAATGGAACAGAGACGAATCGAGAAAATCAGACTTAAGAAAAATGAAAACCAAGAAGGGGCGAAATTAACGAATGATGGGACAAAAGAAAGAAACAAGTTTTAAAATTATTGAAAGGCAGAGAAATACAATTAGATACGAAAAATAGATAGATAGATAGATAGATAGAAAAAATTAAATTTTGGTTGGTTTGTTGGCTGTGTTTTTCGGCACATCAATCCTTGTGGTTTATTCAATGCCAAATCCTGATTATAAATGAAATATACTTGATTTGCAAACGAATAGTTTCTTAATAACATTCTTTTTAAACGAGACTGAGATTAATTGTTTGCCCACAATTAAATGGTTTCACGTTTTACAATCTAACACTGATAGTTTTATTTGAACGCAGTTAAAGGGTTTTAAGTATTCATATTAAATTCTCGTAATTTTCTTAATATTATTCATTCGTTTGTACCCAATTCAAGGTTTCCAGATATTGCTAAGTAATACTAACAATTTAACTTAACATCAAGCATTTTTTGAACAAACTTAAATGGTTTCAAGTACAGAAAATGTACTGAACGATGTATCGAAACCAATGGCAGACTTTAGACCGAAAGGGCCGCGGCTTCGGCTGGCTACCTTCAGGTGGGCGAGCTGTATCATTAACACATATGACGCTCTTGTATAGCACTGGACCTTGCTTTCCAGTTCAAGCTATAATTAGGCATACGTGTCTGGACCCAAACAAAAAATCTAACCAAATCTAAGGCAAGTTATTCACTCTGTTGTCACTCATTTGGGTCCATGCCCAGCTAGGCTCATCAGGCCCCCATTGCACTAAGTGGGTCGATGACCAGCATAGGCAACTTTCCCCTCCCCTAATCGCTACTTTAAGCTGACCTCCGGGTTATTGACCTTGTGTAAAGTTCTGTCTAGTGGGAGGCAGCGACAAATATATTCAAGTACAGAAAATGATAAGAAATCATTTGAGAAAAAGCTTGAGGCAACTACACAAGAATCCTGCGAGCAATTTTGAACATGTCCTGGAGGCAACACCCCGCAAAGCAGCAGCTCTACGGCCACTTACCATCCATTACGAAAACTATCCAAATTAGACTAACCAAACATGCAGGACACTGCTGGAGAAGTAGAGACAAGCTCATAAGCGATGTACTCCTATGGACCCCTACACATGGCCATGCTAAAGCAGGGTGACCTGCTCGAACATACATACAGCAGCTCTGTGAGGATACGGGGTGTAGCCCTGAGGACATTGCCGGAAGCGATGAACGATAGAGAGAGGTGGCGAGAAAGGATTAGGGATATCCGTGCTGCTGGCACGACAAGATGATGATGAGAACTTTCTGCATACAATAGCAATACTTGCGCACAAATAAATTTAGAAATAAAATTACCCACAAACTAATCCCTTACAAATCATATATTTATAAACATTTAATTGTGTTATAACAAATCACTGATATCAATTTAGTTTTTTCTGTTACATTGCAATATTATCTAACAATTTACTAGTTGCTAACAAAAATATTATCAACGAACGATAACTTGACAAATTATGTATTCAATATATGTATAAAGAGTTTAAATAGTCTACAATGGTTGATATGCTATAAAACCAAACCAAACCAAATCATATATATCTAATATATATGTATTAAGAGGATTTAGCATTAAATAACCTACAAGAGTTGATATGCCATAAAACCCAACCAAACCAAATCCTTTATATTTAATATATATGTATTAAGATTTGGCATTAAATAACCTATAAGGGTTGATATGTCATAAAACCCAACCAAATCAAATCATATATATCTAATATATGTATGTATTAAGATGATTTGGCATTAAATAACCTACAAGGGTTGATATACCATAAAACCCAACCAAACCAAATCATATATATTTAATATATAAGTATAAACAAGATTTGGAATTAAATAACCTACAAGCGTTGATATCCCCTAAAACCTAACCAAACCAAATTATATATATTTGATATATAAGTATAAAGGGGATTTAGCATTAAATAATCTACAAGAGTTGATAAGCCATAAAACCCAACCAAACCAAATCCTTTATATTTAATATATATGTATAAAGAGGATTTGGCATTAAATAACCTACAATGGTTGATATGCCATAAAACCCAACCAAACCAAATCGTATATATTTAATATATAAGTATAAAGAGGATTTCGCATTAAATAACCCAACCGACCAACCTTGTTTTGTTGAGATAATTTCAGACTTGGAAGGTCGACTAGTACACTACAATTTATATTAATGATATTCAAACATTTCACTTCTCAAATGCAAATTATATCCACATAGTTATACGTTATCAAGTATTCCAATTTAATACGAATAATTCCCAAATGGATATATTTCATCTATCGGTAGAATCCTCATAGATACATTTTAAATGCCATCTCAACTTTCGTGGATTATTTAATACCAAAACTATTCTTGGAGAACAGCACTGGTACTATTTAACCCATTGTTCGGGAAATAAAGGGGTACATACCTTTCCGAAGGGTATTAGCCAAAAAGTGAATGCAACAGCTTGACTGGGGTTCAAACTCGCTTACTACCATGTCTGCTGTCAAGAACGTTAACCATTACGTCACAACGACTCTCCCCACTACAAAAATAAAATCATCTAGTTTCAGGTAATTACTTTCATTTAATAATGTATTTGTTTGCAAATCGTTATGTGGTTTCAAGTATCCCTTTCTAAAACTAATAATTTCATATACAATCATATATATATATATATATATAACTCTTCTTACTTAATAATTGCCGAGTCACCTGGGGCTGTAGAATACACCGACTGCATCTCAGCCGAGATGTAAGACTCCCCCACCGATGAATGTCCTATATATGACACTAAACAATCTGATGATAAAGTTCCAGTAATGCTGGAGCTTTGGGGAATGCGGAGTACCCCTTCATTGCCATCGCTGCCAGCTCAACTCTGGTCCGGAGTGGTAGCACCTGATAAGGGTCCTATCCATGGGTCATATAAGACTAAACTGTGTACTTATGCTAAACTAAATTGTTTGAAATAGAAGTTTTTACATTTAACTTTATATAAACAAAAAAAACTGTATTTATTGAAATAGGGCTGTTTTGACATTTAAACTGCGTACTTCTGTTGAACTGAATTGTTTGAAATAGTACTGTTTTTACATTTCACCGTGTGTGTAAGTAAATGACTGATGTTTAATTGTATTGTCTGTGATACATAGCAAATAATTTGAACCATTTAACTTTGTTGACTAAACTGAATACTTTGAAATAGAAATGTTTTTGACATTTAAACTGTGTACTTATGCTAAACTGAATTGTTTGAAATAGAACTGTTTATGTGTATAAAAATGGATTTGGCATTAAATAACCTATAATGGTTGATATGCCATAAAACCAACCCAAACTAAGCCAAACCAAAAAACAACTGCACAAGAAATGTAAATATAAGCGATTATTCCCAACAAAATCCTAGAATCACAATGCTGATTTAATAAACAAGAACTTTACAGGTCAACAAAGAATGGAGTAGCGTTTCATTTTCATCTCAATTTTTCCACCCGGCGGGATAAGTGATAGTCGGAGTAGATATTAACGTTATTATAATCATGGTAAATTGTCATAGATGAATGAAGACAAACAGACCGAACGTTTCTTATTAAGCTACAAATATTAGTTTTTGCTCATAGTTTTGTCTTCATATTTTTCCAGTGGCAAAAGCTGTTGGTGGTGCCAGGGGTGACTGTACCACCTTAGCAACAAAAACTGTGGCATCCCTCGTGGTGTAATGGTTAAAGTGATAGACTGCGGAATCGTAGTAAGCGAGTTCGTACTCCAGTCGCGCTATTACGTTCACTATCGGGCAAATACCCTTGGGAAAGGTATGAACCCCCTTATCCTCCCAGCTATGGGTTAAATAGTACCACTACAGTCCTTCTGGGAGAATGGCTTTGGCATTAAATAACCTACAAAGGTTGACATGGCATGAAACAAAGAAACCGAGCCCTCCAAGTGGATGGCTGATAAAAACAGGGTATCGCTCGTGTTCTCTCACGTTGGGGGATAAAATATAAAAATATTTTTAAATATATATATATACATAATAGGTAAATTATTGCAAACAAATTATAACTATCGCTCTAATTTTTTTCTTTTTCTGGTTTATTTCACATTAGAAACAAAGGGTTATTCTAAGTATTTTGGAAATAAACGATCATCATTATAATCATCAACAACATGGATTACTTTGACACTCTCTGTCTCTGTCTCTCATCCATCGTTTTTGGTGAGTCGTCTAGACGACACTTTGTGTCTGCACAAAGCTAATGAGAGTTAGTGTTAGCTGATCGGACAAAACTGATGCATCCTTATGTAGGAATCCATTTGAAAATATCGCTTTTGTGTTCCTCCAAACTTCTTCAGCGGTGCCCAGCTTGTCTTGTTCGCTTTATTCTAATGGTTTGTGAGATAGGAGGTGAGTGGCCGTCCAGCTGTTGTTTTGTTGGGTCCTGTTTTCATTATTACATAGTTTCCATTTAGCTTTTACTCTAATTGCTTCGTTAGAGTCCAATTGGTGCAACTATATAGTAGTACTGATACGGCTATAGCTTGGAAGAATCCCCTTTTTATTTTATAAGAGATCTGATTTACATGTGGTAGATATCCTGTCAGTAGCAGTCCATATTTTATCTATCTTGACATCACTTTTGGTAGATGAGACATTGCTACCAAGGTATATGAACTGGTCTACGAATTTCAGAGGCTTGCTATTTGCAGAAGATACCTACTTGATTAAGACACATGAACTCAATTTTATTACACTTTCTGTGACAATGACTTACGCCAAAAAAAGCTGGGCGAAATGTCAAGACAATTCTCCTTGTGAAATTCTCGAAGACAAGATCAAAAGCGATAAAGCCAAACAATCCTACTTTCACTTCCACTTTCACCAAAGTTGTTTGTTTTTAATAAATGATTGATTTTCTAAAGAAAAAAGTAAAGTGAAAATTACAAAATGTACACAGAAAATCAATCCTGGTAATAATATTTGTTAAGAAACTAAAAACACTCATTTTTTACATGGAAACTTGCCAACGATTTAACTGACTTTACCTCATGTGTTAACATTGTTATTTTCTCGTTATTTTTTGTTTTTGTTTGTTTTTAATGAACAACTGTTTTTTTAAGAAGAAAAGAAAAAGAATGTACAAATATAGGAAACAGACTAAAAATTAGTGATACAAAAGCGTTCTTCGGAGTCCGTGACCTTCTCATAGTTTAGAATGAAGATTATCAGCAATTACGAGAATCGGTCGAAAGGATCATCTGCTGAACAAGATAATCTCATGGAATCTGACCAAATAGAGTTTATTTTTCAAGATTGTCCTTCTTGTATTCCACACAATTTTCAACCAATGGCTGGACAGCGGCATCAAAGTAAGCAAACTAAAATTAAAGTAATGTTTTTGTGCTCACTTTAGGACTATTGCCCTTGGGGAAAATACTGAACCCCCTTACCCGACAAAGCAAGGGATTAAATAGTATCACGCTGTTCTTCTACTAGATATCAAATAACCATGGCCCAGTTGGCTAGGACAGTAGAATACAGCGAATGATTCTCTGCAAAGAAGTAAGACTCTCCCCACCAACGAGTGTCCTGGTAATGTGACCCTAAACAATCTGATGGTGAGGTCCGAGTAATACTGGAGCTTTGGGGAATGCAGAGTACCCCTTTATTGCCATCGCTCCCAGGTTCACTCTGGTC
This sequence comes from Sepioteuthis lessoniana, assembly GCA_963585895.1. NCBI lineage: Eukaryota > Metazoa > Mollusca > Cephalopoda > Myopsida > Loliginidae > Sepioteuthis > Sepioteuthis lessoniana. The sequence goes on from OY757937.1 coordinate 6,840,257, forward strand.
CGGATTAGTAGCACTTCATATTGTCCTATCTGTGGGCCAAATAGAACTAAACAGTGTACTTATGCTAAACTGAATTGCTTGAAATAGGACTGTTTTGAGATTTAAACAGCGTATTTATACTAAATAGAATTGTTTAAAATTTAATTCGGCTGTAAATTTCCCGTAGGGTTGTTTGTTTATACAGTGTATCAACATACCCCGTAAAACCAACCAACCAACCAACCAAATAACCCCAAAAGGTTGATACGCTATTGAATAAAGAAACCAAACGAAGTATTATGACAATTTTATTGGGTTTATTTAAAGGCACATCCATTCTTCATGGCTTATTTAATGCCGAAATTGAATCTATTTGTAAACATCTAATTGTAATTATAATTAAATGTTTAATGTTCGGTGGTATTTTTTGTTATTACTCTGTTGTCGATAAACACTCGTTTTAACGCTGTAATATGGTATCAAATATTATTCACTCGTACGAATAATATTAAACATATTTATTTGACTCATATATGGGACCTTAATAGGTTCTACTATTCCAGGGTAGAGTGGACCTGGGAGTAATGGAAATGAAAGGGTACTCCAAAATCCTACAACGTTTCAGAACAGGATCAAAACGACCGGTTGCAGTTTAGGTTCATACCCACAAGAGAAATTTATTGTCACAGAGTTTCGATGCTATGGAGTTTAGATCTTTTTCTTCTGTTTAAGCAGAATAATTATATTTTGAATTGAAATACCTAGACCAGAAAATCCGTTAAACACTTGCGCGCGATATACGAAAACACTGGACCGCTCTTAGGTCTCATTAGCAATGTATACCGTGATCTCCCACACAGGAGATCGAACCAGCAACCACAGAATGCAGAGCCGAAACTCAAACACTGACCATCTGTCTACATCGCGCACAAGTGATGCCAAATCAACTAGTCATGGTAATTGCGGGGCCACTTAAACTGAATATGTCTTCCAAGTTACCTCCGTACTCTTTACAGAGGACACGGTCACCTCCAGGGCCACATCTTCCCAAGAGGATTGGAAATACACATCCGCGTAATTATTATAACCTCAAAGGCAAGGATATAGATGTACATTTTCTTTTCTTCTTTTTAAGTTGAGGAATTATATTCTGGGAGGTGACCGTGTCCTCTAAAAAGAGTACGGATGTAAGTTACAAGACATTTAGGTTTATTGGCCGCGCAATTTGGCATCACTTGTGTGCAGTGTGGACGGATGGCTCAGTGCTAAAGTTTCGGCTCTGCATTTTGTGGTCACTGGTTCGATATTCAGTGAAGGATATCACGGTATACACTGCTGATGAAATCTAATAAAGTCCAGACAGCTGTCCAGTGTTTCCGTATGTCGCGCGCCTGTGTTTTCCGGATTTTGTGGTCGTAGTAATTAAATTCACGCTATACAGTTTGTTTGTAAATGATCACAAATAATATCCGTTCTAATTGTACCATGCTTCATTTGAAATAATGAAAGCCTGGTATCTTTGATTTGGAAGAAAATGATTTTTTATTTAAAAAATTGCTGAAGGTGATACAATCGATAAATCTTGAACTCTGACATAGATAAATAGATTGATTAATAGATGGATAAGTCTTTACAGCATTCCATTCCTTTGTGAGTTATTTAATGCCGAAGTCAGTGTTTTATTTTGTTTTATGCAGACAATTATATGGTTTCAATCACAATTCATGTTTAATAACGGTTAAAAAAAATTACATTAAAGGGCAATGAAGATAATAAACTCGTAAACTTACAAATGTTTGTGTATCTGGTCCCTTGTCAATAAACATTAATCAAACCCAGTTTCCACCATTGAAAGACCGTTATTGTAATTTACAAAGCTCTTTGCACAAGGCCGAATGAATGGGGTGCCCAATAAGACTCGAACTCACTGGTGTAGGTTTGCTAGTCTAGCTTGCTAACCGTTACACCACCAGAAGTGCCCTTGACAGACCGTTATAGTAATTTACAAAGCTCTTTGCTTCAATGTGGCACAAGGCCGAATGAATGGGGTGCCCAATAAGACTCGAACTCACTCGTGTAGGTTTGCTAGTCTAGCTTGCTAACCGTCACACCACCAGAAGTGCCCTTCGTATGTTATTTATGGTTAAAGCCATTAAAGTAGAAGAACAGTAGCAGCACTATTTAACTTTTCCAAGGTTGGTTGGTTGGTTGGTTGGTTGGGTTTTTTTGGCATATCAACCTTTATAGATTATTTAATCTCGAATACATTTTTATACAAATAGTTCTACTTCAAACAATTCAGTTTAGGATAAGTACGCAGTTTAAATGTAAGTACAGTTTAATTCTGAAAAACATTTCTATTTCAAGCTATTCAGTTTAGTCAAGCAGTTCTAATTCAGCTAATTCAGTTTAGTATAAGTACGGATTTTGCTTGCACACAGTTAAATGTCAAAACAGTTTTATATTAGACAAATCAGTTTAGTGTAAGTACAGTTTCAATATCAAAAAACATTTCTATTTCAAACTATTCAGTTTAGTCAAACAATTCAGTTTAGCATAAATATGCCGTTAGTTCTATTTAACCCATAGATAGGGCCCTGTCAGGTGCTACTACGCCGGGCAAGAGTGGACCTGAGAGCAATAGCAATGAAGGGGTGCTCCACGCTCCCCAAAGCTCCAGCATCACTGGAACCTCACCGTCAGATTGTTTTGTTTCATATCTAGGACATTCGTTGGCGGGGTCTTACCCCTCTGCAGAGGTGCAGTCGGTGTATTCTACAGCCTCAGCCAACTGGGCAACTTTCTCAAGGGTATTAGTCCGAAAGTTAACACTATATCGTGACTGGAGTTCGAACTCGCTTACTAACACGATGGAGCAAAGTACGGAGACTCGCCCACCCTCTGTTTTGATTTGCTTAAAATTATATATCTTCATTTAACTATTCCTATCTAATACTAATAATTTTAGAAACTAAGTATCAAGTTTGATGATAACAAATTGTGAACATTTTAAACAAATGTTTACGGTTGCGCCGTTTTCAAAGAAATCAATAGTGTTAGGTCCTTTCATGTCACAGAAGACTATCGGCATGATCTGCTTTACTGTCTACTGAGACCTGAAATTTTTCTTTGCCGTAGAGTCAATGTATTTTCTACTCCATAGCCTCAAAACAAATATTTGTTTTAGATTCAAATGATTTTTACAACAAACTAACTCCAAAAAATGCAGTGTTTACATTCAAGGGAAAAAAAAAGGTCTGAAAAAAATTATTTTGTATTTTTTTCAAAAACATCCCCTTTGTATTGTGTGACCCACGTACTTCATTGTAAATGTTTTAATTGTCATTTTACTAATAAACTTCACAATTATTTTAAACATAATTTTAAATAGATCTATTTGCACACACACTATATATATATTGTTATCCACAGACAGACGGTTTCCTTGAATTATAACTCTTCAGTGTGGCTAGACACGCATGACGCTCCAAGCCAGAATCGAAACCAAGCTGACTTTACGTCAGTTGGATATCTTACCCCTGAGCCATCGTCATTCTCAACGTAAGTGATGGAATTTTGTACCTATAGGTTATTGGTTACTGGAGTGCGCAGTTCATGAGAAGAACCATTGCATTTCAGCATATGTGGCAGCCGGCAAATCCCCCTCCCTTCAGTGTTCAACCCACGGTGAGGAACGTATACGTATAAATATGAGGAGGTCCCGTTGTGTAGTGACTAACGTGCTGGGCTGTGACTTCAAAGTAAGAAAGTTCGAACGCCAGATGCGTTATTCTGTTTACTTTCGGATTAGTACTCTCAGAATAGGTTAGAACTTACTTATAACTCCCAGCGATGAGTTAAATAGTTCAAATATCCACAAATATGTATTTGACAGTAAATCACTAACAAAGGTTGATTTGCCAAATAGACAAATGAACACACTCGCCAAGAAATAACCGATCGCCACTCGCGTAATACAAAGTTCTTCTAATGAATTGAGCACTCGGTAGCCGTTAAGCGTATATATGTAAACAAAACAGAAGTTATACATATGCGTTAAAATCCCTACGCTGTGTTTGTTGGTGGCTGTGCGGTAATAGATATCCGGCTGTCATAAAGTCAGTCATGTTTCGATCCCAATCTTCGACCTGCCCGCGTGTCTAGCAACACTGAAAAGTTGTGATACAACGAAACAGTCTGTCAGTAGATAACAATATATTTATATATTATAATCCACAGACAGTATCACAATTCTTCAGGGTGCCAAGCCACGCAGGACGCTTCAAGCTAGGATCGAAACCCACCTTAACTTTACGCAAGATATGGTATCTAACTACTCAGCCATTTCGGTGATATACATCAGCTCAGGATTCATATTACATATGTATTAACTTCCGTTCGTTTACATTTTGCGCTATCGGATACAAGAGAGCTTAATTCGTTAGTAGAGCTTTGCATTATATATATATATATCGTTTAATTTACCAAACATCTCCGACATGAACAAGAGGTCAATCTTTAGTGATGTACAGTTTAGAGATTTCCTTCTGGACCAGTTACTTTACCGAAGCTAAAGAACCAAGCCTGTCCTACTATGTACCTGAATTTAGAGAGAGAAGGGATTGAGCCATACCTTTCTCAAGGGCATTAGTACGAAGGGAGGCGCAAACAATCTCGTCGATGATTTGAACTAGGGGCGTCGAATCCATTTTGATATAACGATAACCGTTTCGCTATGTTTATGCATACGAACAAAGTTTGAATGAAGGTTTTATGTACTCCACATTCCTGTTGCATACTTCCTTCTCTAGTTTTTGATCAACTGATTTTTCTATCCATTAGTTTCCTGATTTTCTACTCACTCGATCGATCGATCGATCGATTTTCTACACAATATTGACCCTTCGTTAAGACTCTAAATCATTTATCAATCAGTCAGCTATCATTCTATCTTTATGCTGTTTCGTTAATTACCTTACTTGTCTAATTGCTATTATACCTACACGTGTATCACATTCTTTAGATGCGTGCAACAGCAGGTGCGTGCAGCAGCAGGTGCGTGCAGCAGCAAGTGCTGTAAGCAAGATTAACAAATAACTATCATGTGCACATACCAAGTTAAGCAATGATGAGCCTGTTTGGTGCAAAGATGAGTGACCACTTAGCAGGTACAGGCCTATGAGCAACAATCTAACTGTATGCAAATAAAACGATTAGCGTTAGTGTCATATAGGAATAAAGTAAGACATCAGCGTTTGAACACCGATCATCAGTAAACAAAAATGGCAAGCCTCCTGATAGTATAAATAGATGTCCCTACTAGTAGGTAGAGTGTTCGCAAATGGTCCGGGAGTCCAGGGTTCAATCCCACGTCGCGTCATACCAAAGACTGTAAAAATAGTATTTGATGCTTCCTTGCTTAACACTCAGCAATATAAGTTACGTATCAGGGGTAAAGTGGAGCAATCCAGGGAAAGGAGTAGCGCCCTCCCCTATACCTCAGTGTAGTATCTATTGAAAAGGGAGCCTTCGGGTCGCCCTCGACTACGGTCGCCAACTTTACTTTCCAGGGAAAGGAGTAGCGTTCTCCCCTACACCTTGGTGTAGTAGCTATTGAAAAGGGAGCCTTCGTGTCACCGTCGACTACGGTCGCCAAATTTACTTACTTTTACTACGAAAGAAAACATCAGTCTGTGGAGATGTTATAATTTACGAAGCTCTTTGCTTCGATGTGACACAAGGCCAAATGAATGGAGTACCCAAATCAGTCTGTGGATTTGTTAGAGAGACGGACTTCAACGAGAAAAAAAACTTGGCTGATATACTCTGGTTTCAAAGCGCTTCTGTTACTGTTTAAGACAAGACTGAAGAGACAATTTTTCGTTTGTCTTATTTTCTGTTTAAAGTATTAATTTTAGTTGGAAAGAAATACTTATACATTTGTTAAATTGTCTATCAATTATTCCTTCTTTTTATACATATGTTAGATTTGCAAAAGTTAGATAACAATACTTTAAACCATTAAACTGTGTACAAATAAAACACTTAATGCTAGATAACAATACTTAAAACCATTAAATTGTGTACAAATAAAACTATTAATCTTAGATAACAATACTTGAAACCATTAAACTGTGTACAAATAAAACACTTAATGTTAGATAACAATACTTGAAACCATTAAATTGTGTACAAATAAAACTATTAATGTTAGATAACAATACTTGAAACCATTAAACTGTGTGCAAATAAAACTATTAGTCTTTGATAACAATACTTGAAACGATTAAACTGTATACAAATAAAACTATTAATCTTAAATAATAGTACTTGAAACCATTAAACTGTGAACAAATAAAACTCTTAATGTTAGATAACAATACTTGAAACCATTTAACTGTGTGCAAATAAAACTACTAATCTTACATAATAGTACTTGAAACGATTAAACTGTGTGCAAATAAAACTCTGAGTATTAGATAACAATACTTGAAACCATTTAACTGTGTGCAAATAAAACTAATAATGTTAGATAAAAATACTTGAAACCATCTAATTGCATGAAAAAAGAAGCCCTGCCTCGTGTAAAAATTGTTACCAAAAAACTATTCTATTCGTTTACGAATCATATATATTTGATGCATATATCAATAGGATCTCGCATTAAATAACCTACAAGGGTTGATATCTCATAAAATCCAACCAACCCACCACCCGACTAAATTTTAAGGAATTAAGAAAAACAAATCAATTAATTATAATAAATCCAAAACTGCTACTGTATTTCAGCAAAAGTGAGAGGCCCAAGTGGAGAGCGGTTGGCTGGGACAAGTGTCGCAGCAAAGACAGCACCAAAAGAGCTGGTGCGCTGAGGATTATTTCTTAACCCTCTTCAACTTTTGAGCGGTGCAAAGAGATCATGTGTAAGAAAGGTTAGTTTTTTTATTTTAATTTGGGTTTTTCTTTCTATTCTCCCCACATTCCAACTGAACGAGACGCTCGCCAGAATCCAGACGAAGAAGGTTGGTGGTTAGTGACAAAGGTATTAATTCAACTGAGTCATCTAAGACACCTGATAGCATCCATGGAACTGTGATTAACGATTATGGTTAGTCGAAAATCTCTCAAATCTAACACCTGCTCAATATTTAACGCTTCAAGGTTAGACAATGATTGACAATCAATAGATAGATTGAAAACAACGCACAGAGACAGATATTTAAATAGGTACTCCTCCCACACCTCTCATCATCCCTCACAGACTCCCTGCCTTCCTTGAATCACTTATGCCACTCAAAAACTGATGCTCGATTCATGCAAGATGCTCAAAAAGCAGTCTGAAGCATTCCATACGTTTCTGTGGCATCATTTTTTCCAAGTTTAAAACAGAATTTTATTGCATGTCGTTCTTCTAAAGTGTCCTCACGTCCAGATTGAATTTTTGAAATTCACCAGCTGTGACAATCAGGCTTTAGTAGAGTGTATTCCAATTCCTTTTGTAGCTGTTCCTTTGATCCTGAAATCATAAAAATTGGTCAGTCATCTCATAAGATGTATAGCAATAAGATACTGAATTTTCAAGAGTCTACGCCAATTTTAAATGCCTGTACAGAAAAAGTCTGGAAACTTATTTGATGGCCCTGGTATATATAAAAATACTAAGATCGACTAACAGAAAGACAGACAAACACATTGAGACATAACTTTAAATGTGTTTGGCTTGGTCGAGTTTTACCGCATATCTATGTTTGAAGGTTATTTAATACCAAATCTTCTTTATATAGATATACTGAATGTATATATAATTTTGTAAATACATTTTATAGATAACATTTTAAACGAACTGTAGCTCATTCTTTTGTATACAGTTAAATGGTTTCAAATATTTCTAACGCGAATAAACCTAATTACTATTGAATATTTGTTTGAACAAAAACAATTCCTCTGAGTTTTTGAAAGAAACAGTCTGTCAGTGGATGACAATATATACGCTACCCCATGGGGGTTGAGCACTCTGGCGAAGGAATTGTCGGCCGCCGCTAGCGTAATGCAAAGCTCTTCGAAAGAATTGAGCATTCTGGTAGCCGATATGGTATAAAAAAGTAGACAAACGGCTGCTGCTGCTGCTATTGCTAAATAAATACCTTAAAAATTCCCTTAGCCAACGTGGTCCGCTGGTTGGCCGAGAGGTCTGAAACTTAGTCTAGCGTGTCTAGCCACACTGAAGAGTTCTGATAGAAAGAAACAGTCTGTCTGTGGATGACTATATATATATATATGTATATTATAAGAGTGTTGGTTATCACTAAATCACTTTGTGGGTATGTGTCGAACCAAGTACAATATAATATGGACAGTGCTCAATATCTCGGATAGAGCTATGATATAATAATAATAAATAAATATATATTAGATATATATATTTAATTCATGGAATATAGACTGCGACCCTGGGTTTCATGGAGGTTTTATTTTGCAAAACAACAATCACCAGGCAGTGAAGAAAATGGATATATATATATATATATATATATATATATATATCCGTTTTCGGCTGGACTTTTTCGGACTCCTTCCGACAGAACTTCTCACCGCATCCATATTATCAGGACATTTTGCAGTCAACTTCCTGACAGATCCGAGATTTTCGGCCTTTATTGAGGTTGTTTACAGACGCTGTGGCTTAAAAATTGTATACCCAACGATAAATTTGGCTTTTTTGGGGGATAATTGTTAAAGTTAAACTTCCTGCGAAATTTTGCTTGCACAGTTTTGAATGATTTTGTGTCCAAATAGGTAGTGACGCAAAATATTTTTCCTCTCTTGTCCAAGACATTGTGATCAAGGATTAATAGTTGTTATAGTATACAATTTTCAAATCTGTAAAAACACAACATTATTATTAGTAGAGTTATTAGCAGTTACACGGGACCCACGTATATTGAAACACCCTGTATCTACTGTATTACTCTAGAGGAGTAAGAACCCCCCCTCAAAACAAAAACTAGTGTCATAGATATGATACTAAACCACCAGATAGGCTCCAGTCGAGGAGCTTTGAGGAATGTGGAGTACCCCTTTATTGCCAGTACTCCCAGGTCCACTCTGACCCGGAATATTAGCACTTGATATGGGTCAAATAGAACTGTTTGACCATTTAAACTGTGTGCAAACAAATGACTTATGTTAAATCGAAATGTTAGCAATAGAACTCTATGATCATTTAATTGTGTATAAACAAATGACTGACATTTAATTAAATTGTTAGTGATTCCTAACAATACTTGAAACTGTATGCAAATAAAACTATTTGTATGGAACACTTGAAACTGTTTACGTGTTTGCAAAATAGAGTTATTAGTATAGCAAGACAACTTGGAACCAGTTGGTTGGTTGGTTGGTAGTTTGGTCGGTCGGTTGGTTGATTGGTTGGTTGGTCTTAGGGTTGGTTGGTTGGTTGGTTGGTCGGTCGGACGGTTGGTTGGTTGGTTGGTTGGTTGGTCGGTCGGTCGATTTTACGGTCGGTTTACGGTGTATCAATACTTTTTGGAACATTTAATGCCGTATCAAATTTCAAACAATTCAGTTTTGTATAAGTATAGTTTTTGTTTACAAATAGTTAAATATCGAAACAGTTTAATTAGATATCAAAACAGTTCTATTTCAAACAATTCAGTACGCAGTTAATTTCTATTGGACCCATAGATTGGACCCTATCAGGTCCTATCACCCCGGGTCAATGAGGACCTAAGAGCGATGACCTATGAAAGAGTACTCCTCATTCTCCAAAGCTCCAGCATTACTGAAACCTAACCATCAGATTGTTTAGCGTCATATCCAGAATGCTCGTTGGTGGTGGTGGGGGGTTTACCCCTCTGCAGAGAAGCAGTCAGTGTATTCTTCAGTCCCAGCCGACGGGCAAAGGAAACATTTGACTGTGTGCAAATGAATAAATATTGTTAAATAGAATTATTAGTGTTAAATAGCAATACTTGAAATAACTTTACTGTGCGTAAACAAATGATTATTATTTGATAGAAATATTTGTTTCAGATCGCAATAATTGAAACCATTAAACTGGGTAGAAACAATAGTAAAACTTGTATATAAATAGATTAGTTCTTACTCATTTAAAAATAAATTTCCCTATAAACTATTCATTCACAAATGATAATTGTATAACCATTTAAATGTGTGCGAACAAACGACTGATGTTAAGTTAAATTGTTAGTATTTTATAGAAATTTTTGCACGTTGAAATTTCGACATATATAAAAATTTTAAAACACATTTTTTTGTACGTTGCAATTTCGACATAAATAAAAATTTTAACACATTTATTTTACGTTGAAATTTCAACATATATAAAAATTTTAACACATATATTTTTGTACGCTGAAATTTCGACATATATAAAAAAAATTTACACATTTTTTGTACGTTGAAATTTTGACATAATTAAAAATTTTAACACACATTTTTTGAACGTTGAAAATTCGTCATATATAAAAAATTTAACACATTTATTTTTCGTTGAAATTTCAACATATATAAAAAATTTAACACACATATTTTTTGTACGTTGAAATTTCAACATGTATAAAAGATTTTACACATTTATTTTACGTTAGAATTTCAATATATATAAAAATTCTAACACATATTTTTTGAACGTTGAAATTTTATCATATATAAAAATTATAACATATTTATTGTACGTTAAAATTTTATCATATATAAAAGTTTTAACACGTTTTTTGTTCGTTAAAATTTGAACATATATAAAAATTTTAATACATTTTGTAAGTAAAAATTTGAACATATATAAAAATTTTCACACATTTTTGTACCTTGAAATTTCAACATATAAAAAACATTTTAACGCACATATAAATAAAATTTCAATGTATATAAAAAATTCTAATACATTTAAAAAATATAAAGACATGAAAAATATGTTAACGCATTTTTACAAATTTCAACAAGAAATATTTCAAAACATTGAAATAAATGTCAACATATATTTAAAACACACAGAAAACAATTTCAACGTCAACACATACATAAAACACACAGAAAACAATTTCAACGTCAACACATACATAAAACACACAGAAAACAATTTCAACGTCAACACATACATAAAACACACAGAAAACAATTTCAACGTCAACACATACATATAACACACAGAAAACAATTTCAAAGTCAAGACGTACATAAAACACGCAGAAAACAATTTCAACGTCAACACATACATAAAACACACAGAAAACAATTTCAAAGTCAACACATACATAAAACACACAGAAAACAATTTCAACGTCAACACATACATAAAACACACAGAAAACAATTTCAAAGTCAACACATACATAAAACTCACAGAAAACAATTTCAACGTCAACACATACATAAAACACACAGAAAACAATTTCAACGTCAACACATACATAAAACACACAGAATGGTGTGATGGTTATCGTCACAGGATATGGACACGGCGACACGAGTTCAAATCCTGGACCTGACTGATTGCATTTCACATAGCACTAATACCCTTGGGAAAGGTATGAATCCAATTATTCTCCCTCCAGCTATGGGTAAATAGTAGGACAGACTAGGTTCTTCAGCCTTGGTGAGGCAACTAGTCAAGGAGAAGGAAAACTCTGAATTCAAACCTGTTAAACTCCGCTTAAAAACTGACCTTGTGTCATATCCTGCCCGAGCGGAGGGGTTGGGTAAATAGGATAAATAGGATAAAACACACAGAAAACAATTTCAACGTCAACACATACATAAAAAGATTAAAAACTAAAATTAAAAAAGAAAGAGCTTGAATAGAAAATTTGAAAATTTCTTTTGTAAAGTAAGTCGTTAACTTCTGCACATATATATATTTATCATCTTTTAAAAGAAAATTTTAGGTTTGCCATTCAATATACAATGAGGCTAAAGTTCCGCGCTCGCAAAAAAAAATCAATGATATCAAAGGCGTAAATAATTATTGTATAAGCTATCAGCAAAAAAATCTCTTTAAAAAAAAAGCAAAGAAAACACGTTATCAAAAAAGTATTTTTAAATAAACAATTCAATGTGGAAAGACTTTGATTTTGGAGGTTCTTTAGAAAGGCGCTCGAGGCTTTACGGTTATCGTCGTAGGAAATGGACTCGACTATCCGAGTTCAATTTCTGGACAAGGGTGTTGACGTTTCACATAGCGCTTACACCTTTAAAAATGGTATGAATCCAACTATTCTTCCTACAACTAGAAGTAAATGGTAGAACAGACTGGGCTCTCTAATCTTTGTACAGCAACCGGTCTAGGAGAATGAAAACGTTGGAATCAAACGTTGTAGACTTGGAGAGGGATAAGTCTGCCAGACCAATCATTACCGATACACAGGGACAAAGAATAAAAATAATAAACTACTATTTTTCTCATAACCAGTTTTTTCTTTGAAAATTGGTAACTTTTAAGTCAAAATACGAAAATTAGTATCTTTTAAGTCAAAATATGAAAATTAGTACCTTTACGTCAGAATATGAAAATCAGTATCTTTTTAAGTCAAAATATGAAAATTAGTATATTTTAAGTCAAAATATGAAAATTAGTATATTTATGTCAAAATATGAAAATTATTATCTTTTAAGTCAAATAATGAAAATTAGTATCTTTTATGTCAAAATATGAAAATTAGTATCTTTTAAGTCAAAATATGAAAATTAGTATATTTTAAGTCAAAATATGAAAATTAGTATATTTTAAGTCAAATTATGAAAATTAGTATCTTTTAAGTCAAAAGATGAAAATTAGCTTACACAATTAAAAAGAAATATCTACGTAGCAAGCTACTCAGAAAGTTGTTTGATGCAATCAATTTTACAAGCTAGACCTTGCAGATAACATAGCTTTAGGGTATCTTCCATCCAGACAACCTAGAAGGACAAGAATAGGGCGCCTACTCCCATTATGGAACTGCAAACAGGACCAATCAGTTTTTTATTACCGTGCAGGACGGTCTCCACTTAAAAATTTGACATCGTGTCGTCTTTTACGTCCATCTCAGGGGAGACACATTTTTAGGTAGAACCCAGACTCAGACAAACCAGTAGACACGGCAGACGTGTATATATATATATATATATATATATATATATATATATATATATATATATATATATACTGCGGACACTCCCATCGACCAATACGTATGAGGTCCCAACAGTTCCATTAAAAGTGTGAGCCGATGGACCACGTACATTGGTGGTTTGATTCTAATGATAAAGGCTTATGAAGGATCAGCCACATAATTTGAAGAAGTCCTGTTCATTTTGTTTTAAGTTATTCCATGGGGCCTTCCAGAAGTTGTTGGAACAGCACGACAAATGCATTGTAGCTGGAGGAGATTACTTCGAAGGGGACTAGAGTTTCATGTGTGTAATATCAATAAAAGTGCCCATACAAAAAAAGTCTGGAAACTTATTTAATGATCCTTGTATATATATATATATATATACTCTTCAGTCCAGTAAATCTGGAGTAGGGAACAATTCCGTTAAGAAAATTAAATAATTCAAAATTCGAATATCTAAATTTTCCTGGTAAAGAGCTCAATATAAATGATATCACAGAGCAAATATACATTCAAGAAAAAAACAAAATTCGGTCACATTAGATTTATAGATTTATTTCCATCCTACTAAGAGCATTGATATGAACCAATAACTTATCTCCTCAATTGTCTCATAACGACAGCCTGTGAGCTTAGGGGATAACGAAAAGTAACAGGGAGCAAGGTCTGGAGAGAGACGAACTGTCTTGATGCCCATCTTGGTCAAATAGTCTGTGACAAGTATGGAGTTGTGGACTGGTCCATTGTCCAGGTGGAAATGCCACTGACCCGATTTGAAGAGTGCTGGCCTCTTCCCTAGGATTTTTTTCCTGAACTCCCTTAATACCTCAACATAGCAACCCTAACCCTTTGGCCAATCAACACTGGTGTATTGACTTCCTTTCTCCTCCCACACTTCTCATCATCCCTCACAGACTCCCTGCCTTCCTTGAATCTCTTATGCCTCTCAAACACTGATGCTCAATTCATGCAAGATGCTCCAAAAGCAGTCTGAAGCATTCCATACGTTTCTGTCGCATTTTTTCCAAGGTTAAAACAGAATTTATTGCAATTCGTTCTTCTAAAGTGTCCTCACGTCCAGAAAGCATGTTTGAAATTCACCAGGCTTTAGTAGAGTGTATTCCAATTCCTGCTGTAGCAGTTCATTTGAACCTGAAATCATAAAAATTGGTCAGTCATCTCATAAGATGTATAGCAATAACATTCTGAAATTTCAACAGTCTACGATAATTTTAAATGCCTGTAAAAAAAAGTCTGGAAACTTATTGAATGCACCGTATATATATAATAGTTATCGTCGTAGGAAATGGACACGGCGACACGAGTTCAAATCCTGGACGAGACTGATTGCATTTCACATAGCACTAATACCCTTGGGAATTATTCTCCCTCCAGCGATGGGTAAATAGTAGGGCAGACTGTTTTCTTCAGCCTTGGTGAGGCAGCTAATCTAGGAGAGGGAAGACTCTGAATTCAAACCTGTTAAACTCCGCTTGAAAATTTACCTTGTGTCATATCCTGCCCGAGCGGAGGGGTTGGTAAATAGATAGATAGATAGATAGATAGATAGATAGATAGATAGATAGATAGATATGTCTGTTTTATGGGTCATTCTAGATCATCAGAGGGAATCTGCATTTTAGAAGCCTGAAAATCAATGTTAAAAGCCTACATCACAGCACCATTTCGATGTGTGTAGTCCTACGGCATTTTTTAAGGGATTGAGATGATTCCTTTAAGTTTCTGCCTCACCGTGGTAACCTGACTGTGGTAAAGAAGTCTAACACAAAACTCCCCGTTTGTGCGCATGTACGAAATTCACTTTTTGCTGGACCGATTATAGCTGTCAGCCGAAAATTGGGATAGAGAGGAAGAAGCCTGTACAAACAAAAGAGAGATAGATCATAACAGGTGTGAGACGAAAGAGAGAGAGAGCGAGAGAGAGATGACTGTTGTTATTTCTCTGCTCTCCCACCGGCCGTTTGTCCATGCATTATTCGCTGCTTTCGTCACCTGCTACCCTTTGTCTCTCTCCCGAGTCTCCACCGCGCGTCTCTACAACCGAGTGTCCTTCTTCGTCAAATCCCGTCTGCGTATCTCAGAATTCATGCTAATATATTTCCCCTAAAATTACTAATTACGTAATCCTAAAATGACGCATAACTACCAAGTCCCAAATATCGACTGATGCCAAACAATTCTTTATCTTCGAATTCGAAAACAAATGCTTATTATTGTATGTTTTACATTCGTTTAACTTATAAACAAATGCCCACTGGAGCCTTGACCTAGATCCCAAATGAAATCCCGTAACTCGACATTAAATTCAACGTTTAACTTGGCCAAGTCGGCTGAGGCTGCAGGATAAACCAACTGCATCTCTGCAGAGGAGTAAGACTCCCTCAGTGAGTGTCCTGATATGACACTAAGCAATCTGATGGTGAGGCTATAGTAATGCTGGAGTTTTGATGGATGAGGAGTACCTCTTTAGTGCCATCGCTCCCAGGTCTACTCTGACCCGGACTAGTAACACTTGATAGGGTCCTATCTATGAGTAAAACAGAACTGTCTGACATTTAAACTGTGTAATCATGCTAATTTGAACTGTTTAAAATAGAACTGTTTGATCATATGACTGTGAACTAATGCTAAACTGAATTCTTTGAAATAGAACTGTTTATAAGTATAAAGATGGATTTGGCTTTGAATAATCTACAGTGGTTGATATGCCATAAAACCAAACCCCGTTTAACAAAGTAAAAGAATTAACCACCAAAATAATAAATGAAAATCCTTAATTATTTCACTCTTTTATATATCCATCCCGGGCCATTGACCTGATAAGTAGAGTGTTCGCCAATGGTCCGGAAAACCGGGGTTCAATCCCAAGTCGAGTCATACCAAAGACTCAAAAATGGTACTTGATGCCGCCTTACCTAACTCAGACTTATAAGGTAAGGATTATGGAACAATCCAGGGTATGGAGTAGCGCCCTCCGCTAAATCTCGGTGTAGTAGCAATTGAAAAAGGAGCCTTCAGGTCACCCTTGACTATGGTCGCCAACTTTACTTTATATCCATTATAGTCCCCTTCGTTTTTTATGGATATACCCTAAAAAGTGTTTCTTTAAAATGAGATTCTTCTGATATCGTTGTACAATCTATATGGCTCCTGATTTTGTATATTTCTTAATTTTATCTTCTATATACATATCTATCCTCACCTACCCTACCTTTTGATCCTTGTCCAGGACACATAAGAATAGATGAAGCACATGCAACTAGCATATGGTCTCCCCAAAGGAATTGCTACGGCTATAATAATGCTACGAAAACAATGGTTCGCTTATCTAAAGCAGATACCGGTTTCTTGGACTTGAATTTTGGAAGGAAATACATTCGTACTATATCTTTTTATAATCTTCTTTGATTATGTACAACGAACATCAGTAGATCTAAAAACAGAAAATAGTATCACATTAAAAAAGGCAAGAAGCAGATCTCCTGCAGATACTGTGAAAGATGTAGACTATGCAGATGATCTAGATGTTCACACAAATACACCCACCCACGCCTAATCACAACTGCATAGCCTGGAGCAAACAGAAAGAAGCAAGAAGCATTGGCATCTACGTGAAAGCAAATAAAACAGAAAGACCTGCCAGGATAGGGACGGATAGCGAGAGAGAGAATCAAGGGAGCTCATGCTAAGAACACGTGATCATATATATATATATATATATATATATATATATATATATATATATCATCATGTCGTGCCGCCAGCATGGATATCCCTGACCCTCTCTCGCCACTTCTCCCTATCGTTCATCGCCTCTAGCAGGTTTTCAGGGCTACATCCCGTATCCTCACAGAGCTGCTGTATGTATATTCGAGCTGGTCGTCTCGCTTTTGCTCGGCTATATGTGGGGGTCCATTGGAGCACATCACTTATGAGCCCGTACCTGCTTCTGCAGCAGTGTCCTGCATGTCTGGTTCGTCTAACTTGGATAGTTTTCGTGATGGGAGGTAGATGGCCGTATAGTTGGTGCTTTGCAGGGTGTTGCCTCCAGGACTTGTTCAATATTGCTCGCAGCATTCTTGTGTAATTGCCGTATATATATATATATATATATATATATATATATATATATATATATATCATATACATACACACTATATATATATATATATATATATATATATATATATTCAAATCGCACTGACAGTGCGGATTTCCCTGATTCTCTCTCTCTCTCTGGAGTTATATATATATGTATATGTATATATCATCTCTCTGAGATTACATATATATATATATATATATAGAGAGAGAGAGAGAGAGGGAGAGAAAGAGAGAGAGAGACAGAAAGAAAGAAAGAAAGAGAATGAGAGAGAAGGGAAATATATTGGGTTGAGTCATAGACTGCGGAATCGTTCTAAACGAGTTCGAACTCCAGTCGTGGTATTACGTTCACTCTCGGGCAAATACCCTTGGGAAAAGTATGAACCCCCTTATTCTCCCAGCTATGGGTTAAATACTAACACTAACGGTCTTCTAGGAGAATGGCTGAGGCATAAAATAACCTTCAAAGGTTGATATGCCTTTAAACAAAGAAACCAAACCAAAACATTGGAACTTTGAGATGCGTAGTAACATCTTGGTTTAAAAAACAGAAATTATTTATCACTGATTCCAATATATATATATATATATATATATATATATAAGTGTGTGTATGTATGTGTGTGTTGACTCCATAGATATGGAGACAACTGTGCTTAGTGACAGTCAATTTTTTGTCGATTCGATCATCTAGGCGAGAAACGCGTGGTTGACTATACGTCTACGCTCTCCTAACTTCGATATATATGCTCTATCATTGATATTGAGCACATTTTATTGATAAATATAGTCAACAATATTATATACATATATGCATATACACATGTGTGTGCATGTATATATATATATATATATATATATATATATATTGGGGTTTGTTTTATATTTTAATCAATAAACGGCCTACTTACTTATTTGCCATTTTTGTCTCTAAGTTCTCTCTCTCTCTCTCTCTCTCTCTCTCTCTCTCTCTCTCTCTCTCTCTCTCTCTCTGCCAACGGTGCTTCTCGATTTTCCAATACGCCAGCCTGTCTCTCGACCCCGTTCTCCACCCCACACAAACACATACACGCATCCATCGCCGCCCCATGATGCGTGTGTGTCTTATCCTCATTTTAGTCAATGTTCGATACTGTTAACTTCTATTTTTAGCACCAATCATGATTGTGGTCTGCGCATGTCTTAATCGATACGTCGTTTCTATTTTTAGCACCAACCATTTTTATTTAAGCGTATGCACATGGCTGCTATTTACGCGCAAGCGCAACATGCACTTATCATTTCTCACCACTTTTCTAGCGTTCCCTAACCCCTCTCTCTCTCTCTCTCTCTCTCTCTCTCTCTTCATTTTATTCCTTACTCCTCCACCTCCACTATCTTTCTTTCTCTTTCTCTCAATAATAATGAATATTTATGTAACACATATTATATGATATATATGTATATAGGTTTATTTTCTTTGTTTAATGGCATATCAACTTTAGTAGGTTATTTAATCCCAAAGTCATCCTTCTAGAAAATACATATATATATATATATAGAGAGAGAGAGAGAGAGAGTTTTACATATTAATATATACATGTATATATATATATATATCATCTCTATCTGTATATGTGTGTGTATAGAGAAAAAACTCTGTCTCTCTCTCTCTCTCTATATATATATATATAGAGAGAGAGAGAGAGAGATTTACATATATATATATATATATATATATATATATATATATATATATATATATATATCAAATATGTGTGTGTATAGAAAAATGTTATGCAGTTATATATATATATATATATATACTCTGCATTACGCGTTTGATTATCAAGAATAACCCATAAATCTGAAAGTAACGCGAAGACAGTGTTTGTGCAAGAAATTTTTGTGTTAATTTGTTTTCATCGATTGCTTTAATTTGGTATTTTATGATTATATATATATATATATATATATATCCTGGATGAAAAGCGTCGATAAAAACAAAATTTCTTTCATCGTGCTACTGGCAGTTTCTTGGGTTATTTTTTAATAATCACACGCATAATACAGATTATATATATATATATATATATATATATATATATATATATATATATATATATATATATATATTATCATTATTATTATTATTATTATTATTATTATTATTATTATTATTATTGTATACATATATATATATATATATATATCAGAGTTTTCCTGAAGATCCTTTGGGTGAAACCTAGATTGGTGACTTTGGCCATTTGGCACAAAAAGTCTAAAAGACTAAAATAATCAAATTGGAATTGTCATGATTCAAACAAATGGTAATTGCAGAAACAAACAGAAACAAACAGATCAGCTAATCCCTCCAAGAAGACCAGACTTTGAATAGATTAACTTAAATCTAATGTATTTTGCTGTCCTACCAATTGGTTTGCTTTGGTTTGGTTTTATAGCATAACAACAAGTACTGGTTATTTAATGCCAAATCCATTTTTATACATATAAACAGTTTTATTTCAGTTTAGTCTAAGTATAGTTTTTGTTTACACGCAGTTTAATGTAAAAGCAATTCTATTTCAAACGATTCGGTTTAGCATAAGTACAAAGTTTCAATGTCAAAGTACAGTTCTATTTCAAACAATTCAGTTTAGCAAAAGTACACACTCTAGTTCTATTTAATCCATAGATTGGATTCTATCAGGTGTTACCATTCCGACCCAGAGCGGACCTGGGAGCAATAGCAATGAAGGGTTACTCTGCATTCCCCAAAGCTCCTGCATTACTGGAGCCTCATCAACAGATTGTTTAGTGTCACTCGTTGAGGTGGGGGTTTGAACTCTCTATAGAGAAGCAGTCATTGTATCCTATAGTCCCAGCCGGCTGGACAAGCAACCTACCGAGTGAAAGCAAACAGATACTTGGATCTTGCCCGGGATATGGAAAAGCTGCGGATGAAGAAAGCTGCTGAGATACCCCTTGTAGTTGGAGCCCACCCAACCTTCCCCAAAGGCCTGGAAAAGAGACTGGATGGACTAAAAATCAGATATTAAATCAGCTAGGAAGAATTTGAAGAGGTTTGGAGACTTGAGGAGACTTGGTGTGTAAATCTGGCAAAGGATTAGCTAATCTGTGCTAGACGACCAGACCTAGTGATCGTCAACAAAAAAAAAAGAGAAGCTGCTGAATAGTAAACATTGCCGTTCCGGCTGACCAGAGAGTAAAACTGAAAGAAATCGAAAAGAAAAATAAATACCTAGACCTTGCGAGAGAACTGAAAAAAAAAACTGTAGAATATGAAAGTGATCGTGATACTAATTGTAACTGACGCACTTGGTACAGTCACCAAAGGATTAGTACAGGGAATGTAGGACATGGAAATAAGAGGACGAGTAGAGAGAATTCAAACTACAGCGTTGTTGGGATCGGTTAAAATACTAAGTAGAGTTCTGCAAATTGAGGAGACTTGCAGTTAATCAGACTCCAGTGGGAAACTATCTGCAAATGCTGGTGTGAAAAGATCTCAAATGAGTAAAATAATAATCCGTACAACGGAATGAGACGCTTAAAATTCTCATGGATTTTGAGATCCCAATGGATCACCTAGTACCGGCCAGTAGACCAGACCTAGTGTTAATCAACAAGAAGAAAAGAACTGGTTATCTAATGAATTTGACCGGTCCGGCTGACAACAGAATGAGAATAAAAGAAAACGAAAAGAGAGACAAATACTAGGACCTTGCCCGAGAACTGAAAAAAATTGCGGGAAATGAAGGAGACGCTGATACCAATCATAGTTAGTACACTTGAAAGGGTCACAAGCGTTTTATATCAATTGTAATTGGTGCTTTTTGGTACAGTCACCAAAGGATTATTAAAAAGAGTGGAGTACTTGGAAATAAGAAGACGAGTGGAGACCATCCAAACTGCTACACAATTGAGATTGGCCAGAATACCGTGAAGAGTCCTGGAAACTTGAGAAAATTTGTTGTCACTCAAACTCAAACTCACGCTGATTTGAAAAACTCTTAAAGAGTAAATACCCAGCACCCGTCCGAGAAAATGACAAGCATAAACTCCTATGGGACTTTGGTATACAAACGGATCACCTAATCTCGGTCAGAAGACCAGATCTTATAATAACCAACAAAAAAAAGAAAATCTGTAAAATTGTCGACTTTGCTGTCCCGGCTGACCACAGAATAAAACTGAAAGAATTTGAAAAGAGAGATAAGTACCTTGACCTTGCTAGAGCATTGAAAAAACTATGGAACATGAAGGTGACAATTATACCAACTGTGATTGGTGCTTTTAGTACGATAACTAAAGGATTATTAAAGGGACAGGAAGATTTGGAAGTTGGCGGCCGAGTGGAGACCATCCAAACAGCAGCATTATTGAAAACGGCCAGAATACTGAGAAGAGTCCTGGAAACTTGAGGAGACTTGCTGTCACTCAATCTCCAGGGAAAGACCATCAGCTTATGCTGGTGTGAAAAACTCTAATAATAATAATAATAATAATAATAATAATAAGAAGAAGAAGAAGAAGAAGAAGAAGATATAAGTGAAGCAAGAATAACAAAAAATAAATAATAATAATAATAATAATAATAATAATAATAATAATAATAATAATAGAATTGAAAAAACTGTGGAACATGAAAGTAACGATTGTACCAATTGTGATTGGTGCGTTAGGCACAGTAACTAAAGGATTATTAAAGGGCCTGGAGGACTTTGAAGTTAGCGGACGGGTAGAGACTATCCAAACGACAGCATTGCTGAGGACGGCCAGAATACTGAGACGAGTCCTGGAGACTTGAGGAGACTTGCTGTCACTCAAACTCCAGTGAAAAACCATCAGCTAATACTGATGTGAAAAACTCTAGAGGAGTAAGTAATAATAATAATGTGAAAAGAGAGATAAGAACCTCGACCTTGCAAGAGAATTGAAAAAAAAACTATGGAACATGAAATTGACAATTATACCAATTGTGATTGGTGCTTTTGGTACGGTAACTAAATGATTATTAAGGGGCCTGGAAGATTTAGAATTTGGCGGCCGAGAGGAGACCATCCAAATAATAGCATTGTTGAAAACGGTCATAATACTGAGAAGAGTCCTGGAGACTTGAGGAGACTTGCTGTCACTCAATCTCCAGTGAAAGACCATCAGCTTACGCTGGTGTGAAAAACTCTAATGAATAATAATAATAATAATAATAATAATAATAAGAAGAAGAAGAAGAAGAAGAAGAAGAAGAAGAAGAAGAAGAAGAAGAAGAAGAAGAAGAAGAAGAAGAAACCAAACAAAACACTCCGAAAAGAAAGAAGGTGAGAGAAAAGGATAGAGAAAAAAAGAAATAAGAGAGAAAAAGAAAGAGAAAAGGAAAGAGAAAGTGAAAAGGAAAGTGAAAGTGAAAAGGAAAGTGAAAGAGAAAAGGAAATGATGTGTACCAGAAGTGAGTGGAAGTATGTAAGTGGAGAAACCAAGCGGATTTATTGGCATCTGGAACTTCGTCCAAGAAATGCACAATGCAATCCGAGATACATCAACCCCTACCCCCATCCCCCATACACACACATATACCTCATGCTGGTTATCGCTTGCAAAGTGCGTGTGAATACAGGTGTTCAGAAATCAGTTTCAAAATACGCGAGCCTGACCTGTGGCGGAAATGTATGCTCAACAAACACCGAAGGACATGGTTCAGTCCCAGTTAAAAAGCTATGCTGATTTTCAAGTCAAGCAAACCCTTCAGGGTCGGGCCTGATTTGATTTATTCACTTAACGGCATCATCATCATCATGTCGCGCTGGTAGCACGGATATCCCTGACCCTCTCTCGCCACTCCTCCCTATCGTTCATCGCCCTAGGCAGGTCTTCAGGACAACATCCCGTATCCTCACATAGCTGTTGAATGTATGTTCGAGCTGGTCGTCCTGCTTTTGCACGGCCATGTGTGGGGGTCCATAAGAGTACATCTCTAATGAGTTCGTCCCTGCTTCTCCAGCAGTGTCACTCCTTATAGGTCATTTAATGTCGAAATTAGATTCATTTGATCGTATTCATAGCAACAATTCTCGTATTCATTTCACTCATTTGTCTACTCACAATTATATAGTTTCTAGTATTCCTATCAAATACAGATAATTTACCCTTATTTCTATAGTTCCAAGTATTACAATGTAACATAAATGATTTGTACACAGACCTAGGGTTTCAAGTATTCCTATCTAATATAAATAATTTACGCAGTTCTATGATTTTAAATATTCCAATGTAATATAAATGATTTGTACACAGTCCCATGGTTTCAAGTATTCCTATCTAATATAAATGATTTGTACACAGTCCTATAGTTTCAAGTATTCCTATCTAATATAAATAATTTACGCAGTTCTGTGATTTCAAGTTATCCAATGTAATATAAATGATTTGTACACAGTCCTATGGTTTCAAGTATTCCTATCTAATATAAATTATTTGCGCAGTTCTATGATTTCAATATTCCAATGTAATATAAAGGATTTGTACGCAGTTATATGGTTTTAAGTATTCCAATCTAATATAAATGATCTGTACACTGTCCTATGGTTTCACGTATTCATGTCTAATATAAGTAATTTGCGCAGTTCTATGATTTCAATATTCCAATGTAATATAAATGAATTGTACACAGTCCTATGGTTTCAAGTATTCTAATGTAATATAAATGATTTGTACGCAGTTTTATGGTTTCAAGTATTTCTATCTAATATAAATAATTTGTACACAATCCTATCGTTCCAAGTATTCCTATCTCGTATTAATGATTTGCCCACAATTCTTTGATTTTTAGTATTCCTATCAAATACAAATAATTTTCAGTTTTTCAATTTAACACTAATAATCTATTTACAGTTATATGATTTCATATAACTATTTCTATTTGACAACTGTCATTTGTTTTTCCCCAGTATATTGTTTCAAGTAACTGTAATTGTCTTGGATTTCAAGTATTCCTATCTAATATAAATCATTTGTACACAGTCTTATGGTTTCAAGTATTCCTCTCTAATATAAATGATTTGTACACAGTCCTATGGTTTCAAGTATTCCTATCTAATATAAATAATTTGTACACAGTCCTATGGTTTCAAGTATTC
Organism: Sepioteuthis lessoniana; assembly: GCA_963585895.1. Taxonomy (NCBI): domain Eukaryota; kingdom Metazoa; phylum Mollusca; class Cephalopoda; order Myopsida; family Loliginidae; genus Sepioteuthis; species Sepioteuthis lessoniana. The sequence goes on from OY757937.1 coordinate 6,864,633, forward strand.
CTATATAATATAAATGATTTGTACACAGTCCTATGGTTTCAAGTATTCTAATATAATATAAATAATTTGTACACAGTCCTATGGTTTCAAGTATTCTAATATAATATAAATGATTTGTACACAGTCCTATGGTTTCCAGTATTCCTATCTAATATAAATAATTTGTACACAGTCCTATGGTTTCAAGTATTTTAATATAATATAAATGATTTGTACACAGTCCTATTGTTTCAAGGATTCTAATATAATATAGATAATTTGTACACAGTCCTATGGTTTCAAGTGTTCCTATCTAATATAAATAATTTGTACGCAGTCCTATGGTTTCAAGTATTCCTATCTAATATAAATGATTTGTACACAGTCTTATGATTTCAAGTATTCCTATCTAAACATCTGTAAAATAATCTAGGATTTGAATCAATTATTTTAGTAGTTAATTCTTTTTTATGATTTAAACTTTGATCTTGAAAACGAATTGCAAAATTTCAAGTGTAATCTAGGTTTCTAAACTAGTTCTATGAGTTAATAGTTTGGAATGTAAAACATACAGTTAAAAACGTTTATTTGCGAATTCGGAACGTTGGAGAACTACTAGGAATGGAAAATATTCAAAGATAAACAATTATTTAGAATCAGCCGATATTTGTGACTTGGCAGTTTCGTGTCACCTTATGAATAATGATCACGTAATGGATAATTTTAGGGATATATATATATATATATATATATATATATATATATATATATATATATGTGTGTATGTGTGTGTGTGTATGTGTGTGTGTGTGTGTGTGTGTAAGAACGAATTCTTAGAGGACGGAGGAGACACAGAGGGAGACGACAAAAGCAGCTGTCACACAGAACAATCATTTACGCCGGTGAGCTGTAAAATAACAAAAGTCGTCTGTTTTCTCTCTTTCGTCTCTCGCTGTGCACTGTCTGTCTCTCCCCAGCAGGCAAAAGCTTCTTTTTCTCTGTCTCTACATTGGACTGACTGCTAGACGGATTCCAACAACCAATAAATCTCATACGTACAAAACAAATGAAAGCATTTCGCGTTTGACTTCTTTTTATCAGTGAGGTTACCACAGTCACACTGATAGTTTAATGGGTATCAATTACAACGTCTTAAATGGTACCGTAACGCTACATAACTAATAATGACTTTTGAAAATAATTATAGCTTCAAGCAACTTTTCTTTGTACACATAATTTACAGACAATTATATGGTATCAAATATTTTTATCTAATACAAATAATCTATGGAGATGCCCGTGGTGTAATGGTTATCGTCGTGGGAAATGGATACAGCGACACGAGTTCAAATCCTGGACTGATAGCATTTTCACATAGCGCTAATACCCTTGGAAAAGGTATGAATCGAGTTATTCTCCCTCCAGCTGTGGGTAAATAGTAGGACAGACTAGGTTCTTCAGCCTTGGGGAGGCAATTAGTCTAGAAGGAAGACTCTGAATTCAAACCTGTTAAACTCCGCTTAAAAATTGACCTTGTATCATATCCTGCCCGAGTGGAGGGGTTGGTAAATAGGATTAACCAAAAATTGCAAAAATCGTAGGACTTCATCGGTCGCTGAGTTGTTCAAGCCATGCCACACTTGCGAGACAGAAGTCGGGGTCCGGTGTTATGAGGACCGCAATAAAAGAAGCTGTTTTTTTTTCTATTCGCTCTCTTGTGTGGCTTAGGACCCGAGGTATAACGAACAAACCACTCAAAAACACGTGAAGAATCAATTCCAACTAAAACAACAAATCTAACCAGCATATTATGTCCGTTATCCGTTTCCACGTATTTCCACGGATCCAGAAAATGGAGGCAGGAAATAATCAATGGGGGGGTCCTACATTTGAAGCGAGTTGTGCTTATGAATCACTTCTGCTGTGAGATAATCAACGATCATCGACATTACAGTCTTCGGTTACTATTCGACAATGGCTGAGCTTAACTGGGCTTGTGAATCGACCTATTAAGCTACTTATAAGAATTAAAAGTAAAGTTGTCTCCCTTTAGTCGAGGGTGACCCGAAGGCTTCCTTTTCGATAGCTACTACACCAAGGTGTAGGGGAGGGCGCTACTCCTTTCCCTGGATTGCTCCACTTTATCCTTGATCCTTACCGTATAATTCTGAGTGTTAAGCCAGGAGGTATCAAGTACTATTTTTTTAGTCTTTGGCATGAGTCGACCTGGGATTGAACCCAGGTCTCACGGGTCATTAGTGAACACTCTAACCATTATGCCAATGTTCGAGCGGTGATCATTGATAAAATCCAGTCATTCACTAAGTTTTGACTCAAGTAAGAAATTTGGAACACCCAGTGAGAATGAAGCTCATTAGTAATGGCCCGCTGGACACGTTTGTTACACTTTACATTATACGAGGAACCCTTTAAAAAGTGTATGCATTCACCCAGCCCCTCCACCATGGACAGGATGTGAGACAAGGTGGATTTTAAAGCTGGTTTGAATTCAGTGTTTTCCTTTCCTCTAGACCGTAACACACCAAATAATCCCAGTCTATTCTATAATTTACCCATATTTGGATGGAAAGAGATTGATCGATACTTTTCTCGAGAGTGGCGTGAAACAGTCGCGTCCAGGATTTGAACTCGGATAGCTTATTCGATTTGCTGAGGGAGCACACCAGTCTTCAAAAAGTAAAAAAGCATTTTTTAAGTAAATAATATATATATATATATGTGTGTGTGTGTGTTTTGTATAATTACTTTGATATATAATTTTGTTTATATATATTGTTTATGTATACTTTTACAATACGATCGATCGTTTCAGTTTCAATTTGATCACAGTCTACGTAAGGTCATCACTTTAAATACATTTTCTTGATAGGCTTTTGTGGATAAACTTTGGAATTGTACTGACTTTATGAAACTAATATCGGCTTTTAGCCTTGAGCCATGTTACCACTGATCATATTTATCTTAGTCCACATCAGCTGCTCTCGTACGAGCTGGGGATTTGCCATGGAGATGATTCTTTCATCATGGCTCAAATCGGGTTTTCAGAATTTCCTGTTTGGAATTTTTTTTCTTTACCTTTATAACTTCCTTAATTAGTGAGTCAGCCTCGTTTTCCTTTTGAAGGTTTAATTCTTTCTTCTATCTGTTGGTGTTATTTTGGGAGTAAGTAAGTCCTCTGATAGCTGTTTTATAGGATTGTTCGAGTTGAAAACGCCTCTATCTTCGTACCTTTATTGGCAGGTAGAGTATATCTATATTCGCCAGGGGGTAGTGCATTTTGTTTGCTGTTAATAGCTTTCTGGCTTTTGTGTCTATTGGTTGGATATCAGTCAAGTTCCAGTTGATGACATTGAAATTATATTTGACGACTTGTACAGCAAGTGCGTTGATGACCTCAATTCTATTTTGTGAGTGTAATTCGGTTTCTACAATCAGTCTTTTCCTTCTATACAACTTCGTCTTGACACCGGGGGTTCAGAATATGTTGATTGTACCAACTGTACAGGAGTAAGACCCTAAAAAAAGAAGATGTAGCCTTGGTATGGCACTAAACTGCATCTGATGGTGAGGCTTCTGTTTTGGGGATCTGGGGAGTCTGGAGTACAGGAGTAAGACCCTAAAAAAAGAAGATGTAGCCTTGGTATGGCACTAAACTGCATCTGATGGTGAGGCTTCTGTTTTGGTGATCTGGGGAGTCTGGAGTACCCCTTCTTTGTCATTACTCACAGGACCACTTCGACCCATGGATCAAACAGATCACGTTAAAAATTATTCGTATTCAATTGGTTTGGTTTTATGGCATATCAACCATTGCCGGTTATTTGATGCTGAATCCTGTTTTTAGATATGATTTGTAAACATGTTTTAGATACACACAGTTAAATGATCAAACAGTCCTATTTCTAACAATCAAATTTAGCGTAAGTCAAAAAAATTATATGGTTCCAAATATTGCTACGTATAACTAACAATTCAATTAAAGATCATTCAAGCAGTTCTAGAGGATCATTAAAAAAAGTTTCCACACTTTTTTCGTATGGGCACTTTTATTGACAGTACACACATGAAACTCTAGTCCCCTTCGAAGAAATCTCCTCACGCTGCAATGCATTGTTGTACCGTTCCAATAACTTCTGGAAGGGCCCATGGAAGTCCTCTTGTGTGAGCGTGTCAATGACCTTCGTCACAGCCTCTTTCCTATCCTCAATTGTCGCATAACGACAGCCTCTGAGCTTAGGGAATAAGCAAAAGCGACACGGAGCAAGGTCTGGACTATAGGGAGGCTGAAGAACTGTGTTGAGGCCATCTTGGTCAAATAGTCTGTGACAAGGATGGAGTTGTGGACTGGTGCATTGTCCTGGTAGAAATGCCACTAAGCCGATTTGAAGAATGCTAGCCTCTTCCGACGGAATCTCCTTAAAACCTCAGCATAGTATTCCTTGTTGACTGTCTGTCCAGTGGGAACCCAATGCATGTAGATCATGCCAGTGCTGTCAAAAAAAGGGATCATCAAAAGTTTGTGGGTGGATTTGCTCTGTCTGGCCTTCTTGGGTCTGGGACAGCCAGCATGCTTCGACTGAAAACTCTGTCTCTTGCTCTCTGGGTCATAGCAGTAGATCCAGCTTTCATCGCATGGCATTTTTTCCAAGTTTAAAACAGAATTTTTATTGCATATCGTTCTTCTAAAGTCTCCTCACGTCCAGATTGCATTTTTGAAATACCAGCTGTGATAATCAGGCTTTAGTAGGGTGTATTCCAATTGCTGCTGTAGCTGTTGATTTGAACCTGAAATCATAAAAATTAATCAGTCATCTCATAAGATGTATAGCAATAACATATTGAATTTTCAAGAGTCTACGACAATTCTAAATGCCTGTACAAAAAAGTCTGGAAACTTATTGACGGCGCCACGTATTTCAAGCAATTCATTTTAACATAAAACATTTGTTTATTCCTTTAATTGTTTATTTATTCATTTATCTATTTATTCATCTGTTTTATTCTATTTTTTTGCAATCATTTATTTATTCAACTTTTGCTACAAGTTTTGCGAATTGAATTCGCTTAGAACAATTATTTTACTCTTTTGAGAGTTTTTCACACCTGCCTCAACTGATGGTATTTTATTGGAGTTTGAGTGACAGCAAGTCTCCTCAAGTCTCCAGGACTATTCTCAGTATTCTGGCTGATTTCAACAATGATTTAGTTAAGATGGCCTCCACTCGTCCTCTCATTTCCAAATCCTCCACTCAAAGTACCAATTTTTTGGTGACCGTACCGAGTTCGCCAATTACAATCGGTATCACCGTCACCTTCATGTTCCATTGTTTTTCAATTCTCTAGCAAGGTCTTAGTACTTATCTCTCTTTTCTTTTTCTTTTAGTTTTACTCTGTGGTCAGTACGAATACCAAAGTCCACTATTCGGCAGGTTCTCTTTTTACTTTTTTTTTCCGATGATCACTAGGTCTACTCCTCTAGCGGAGATCTGATGTTCCGTTTGTATCTCAAAATCCCAGGAAACTCTCTGCTTCTTATTCTCCAGGACGGCGTCTAGGTTGTATATATATCACTTTTTAGTATGGTCAAATTTAAACTTCTTGCACAATTCCCAGTGGATCACCTTTCCTAGTCAGTTGTGTCTAGTCTTATACTCTTTGCACTTATCAACTGCATTCGCTTACTTTATGATTATTGTTTCGTCTCTATCACCTCATAACTTACACGTGATATTTTGTTTCGTCTAATCTATTTTTGTTTTAACATTGTTTGTCCTTATGACGTTGTTCTGTGCTATTATTAGAAGAGATTCTGTTTCTCTATTAATGTTTTCTTTTCTTAGCCATGTTCAAGTCTTCTAGTATTTCGCTTGTTTGTCGCTTGAAATATCCGTACAGTTGCTTTTGTTTCCATTTTTGGTTCTTAGTTGTTCTGATAATCCTTGTGTTATTTGTACTGTTTCTCGTCCCTGTAATCACTCTTTCTTTGCGCTTTTTTTGCCTAGTCGGCTGGGGCTGTAGAATACACCGACTGCTTCTCTGCAGAGGGGTAAGAACCCCCCAACGAGTGTCCTGGATAGGACACTAAACAATCTGATGGTGAGGTTCCAGCAATGCTGGAGCTTTGGGGAATGCGGAGTACTCCTTCATTGTCATCGCTCCCAGGTCCACTCTGGCTCGGAGTGGTAGCACCTGATAGAGCCCTATCTATGGGTTAAATAGAACTAACGGCATACTTATGCTAAACTGAATTGTTTGACTAAACTAAATAGCTTAAAATAGAAATGTTTTTGACAATTGAACCGTTATGAACAATTGAATTGTTATGTGTCAGAACAGTTCTATGTTAAACAATTTAGTTTAGTGTAAATACAGTTTCAATGTCAAAAAACAGTTTCAGTTATATGTAACAATTCAGTTAAGTGTAAATACAGTTTTAATGTCGAAAAACAGTTCTATTTCAAACAATTTAGTTAAGCACAAGCACGCAGTTCAAATGTAAGTACGGTTCAATTGTCAAAAACATTTCTATTTTAAGGTATTTAGTTTAGTCAAACAATTCAGTTTAGCATAAGTATGCCGTTAGTTCTATTTAACCCATAGATAGGGCCTAATTACGTGCTACCACTCCGGACCAGAGTGGACCTGGGAGCGATGGAAATGAAGGGGTACTCCCCATTCCCCAAAGCTCCGACATCACTGGAACCTTACTATCAGATTGGTTAGTGTCATAATCCAGGACACTCGTTGGGGGCGGTCTTACCCCTCTTCAGCGGTGCAGTCAGTGTATTCTACAGCCCCAGCCGACTGGCCAATACACAGAGTTAAATGTCAAACAGTTTTATTTCAGATAATTCAGTTTAGCATAAGTACACAGTTTAGACGTCAAAACAGTTCTATTTCGAGCAATTCAGTTCAGCACTAGTACGCAGTTCCAATGTCAAAACAATTCTATTTTAAACAATTCAGTTTAGCATAAATACGCTGTTTAAATGCAAAAATCAGTATAGTGAACTGTTTAGTTCTATTTAACCCATAGATAGGACCCTTATCAGGTGCTACCACTCGGGGCTACAGTGGACCTGGGAGCGATGGCAATGAAGAGGTACTCCGCATTCCCCAAAGCTCCGGCATTGCTGGAACCTCACCATCAGATTGTTTAGTGTCATATCCAGGACACTCGTTGGGTGGAGGTCTTACCCCTCTGCAGAGGTGCAGTCGATGTATTCTACAGCCCCAGCCGACTGGGCAATTAACTTTTTGAACATTTTACCTGGTATCTAATACCTTCAACGAATCGCACTTTACCTTTTACAGAGTCCAGTCGATTGGGGGGGGTGTCCCTGTGGACTAAGCGCTGGACTGCGGAATCGTTGCAAACGAGTTCGCTATTACGTTTACTTTCGGACACACACTGTTGAGAAATGTATGAACCCCCTTATCCTCCCAGATATGGGTTCAATGGTACCACGACTGTACTTCTTCAAGGATGGCTTTGGCATTAAATAACCCACAAGGGTTGATATGCCATTAAACAAAGAAACCGAAACAGTCGGATAAAGCTGCGTCTCTATAGAAGGGTAAGACCCCCATCTTTCAATGAGTATCCTTGATATGACACTAAACAATCTGGTGGTGAGGGTCTTATCTGTGGTTCAGATAGAAGTGTTTGAAATTTAAACTGAGTGCAAACAATTGACTTATATTTAATGAATTGTTTGAAATAGAACTGTTTGATCATTTAACTTTATGTAAACAAAAAACCGTATTTATTGAAATAGGATTGTTTTGACACTTAAACTGCGTACTTATGTTGAACTGAATTGTTTGAAATAGTGCTGTTTTTACATTTCACCATGTGTGTAAATAAATGACTGATGTTTAATTGAATTGTTTGTGATACATAGCAAATAATTTGAACCATTTAAATTTGTTGACTAAACTGAATTGCTTGAAATAGAAATGTTTTTTGACGAATGACTGATGATTGATTGAATTGTTAGTGAAGCATAACAATCTTTGTAATCATTTCACAGAGTGCAAACAAATAATCAATATTGAATAGAATTATAAGTGTTAGATAGCAATATCTGAAACCATTTAACTGTGTAGAAACAATAGCAGCACCGGTGTTTAAACAAATGAAACTACTGACAAACTAATCTCTTACATATCTTGTACATCTATTTAACAGTGTGCAAACAAATGATTAATAATAAATAGAATTATTTTTATTTGATAGAAATACTTGAAACCACTTGACTGTCTGCAAAAATTGAGCTCAGGCTCCTTAAAGGAGTTATCAACAAGATGTGTTTACACAACATGTATATTTGATATATAAAGGATTGAGCATTAATAACCTACAAGGGTTGATATGCCATTAAACCCAACCAAACCAAATCCAATATATTTAATATATATGTATATAGAGGATTTGGCATGAAATAACCTACAAGGGTTGATGTGCCATAAAACCCACCTAACCAACTCGTATATATTTGATATATTTGTATAAAGAGAATTTGGCATTAAATAACCTACAACAGTTGATATGCCATAAAATCCAACCAAACCAAACCATATATATTTAATATATATGTATATAGAGGATTTGGCATTAAGTAACCTACAAGGGTTGATATGCCATAAAACCCAACCAAACCAAACCATATATATTCAATATACATACGTATAAAGAGGATTTGATATTGAATAACCTAAAATGGTTGATATGCCATAAAACCCAAACCAACCGAATTACATTTTAAATCCTTACTTTCTTATTTTTCTCTTTACTATGTCATCAAGAATAAAAACTTACAAAATTTCCCTTGATGGTTGGTTGGTATAGGATATCAACCTTTGTAGGTTATTTAACGCCAAATCCATTTTTATGCAAATAATCAGTTGTTTTGCCAACAATTCAGTTTAGCATCTGTACATAGATTAATTGTCAAAAACATTTCTATTTCAAGCTATTCAGTTTATTCAAAAGGTTCTAATTCAGCTTATTCAGTTTAGTATAAGTACATATTTTGTTTACACACAGTTAAATGTCAAAGCAGTTCTATATTAAATAAATCAGCTTAGTGTAAGTAGAGTTTCAATGTCTAAAATAGTTCCATTTCAAACGGTTCAGTTTAACATAAGCACGCAATTTGAATGTAAGTACTCGGTTTATTTGTCAAAAACATTTCTATTTCAAGCAATTCAGTTTAGTCAAACAGTTCTAATTCAAATAATTCAGTTTAGCATAAGTATGCAGTTTAGTTCTATTGAACCCATAGCTAGGGCCCTATCAGGTGCTACCAATCCGGGCCAGAGTGGACCGGGGACCAATGGCAATGAAGGGGTGCTCCGCATTCCCCCAAACTCCTGTATCACTGGAACCTCATCATCAGATTGTTGAGTGTCATATCCAGGACACTCGTTGAGGGGTCTTACCCCTCTGCATAGTTACAGTCAGTGTATTCTACAGCCCCAGCCGACTGGGCGATCCCTTGATGGAATAAGCCACATTACTAATAGATTATTATTATTATTATTATTATTATTATTTTGCACCTTATGATTTATTCCCATCATCGAGTAGAAGACCAATAGCTGGAGGGTGAATGAGAACAAACTTCTTAGAAAAGTTTTCTAATCTATTTTAATAGTGATGCAGTCCGTATAATCTCGATTTTTCCTTGGATCTCCAATTCCTCCACTGATTTCCAAGCCTTTGAGGTGGTTCCAAATGCATCCGTTATAACTTGTAAAAACCATCACCTCCATATTCCACAGCTTTTTCCGCTCTCTGGCAAGATCCAAGAATTTATCTAATCTTTTCGCTTTCTTTTAGTTTACCTCTCTGGTATACTCATCATCATCATATCACGCTGCTAGCACAGATTTCCCTGACCATCTATCGTCCATCACTCCCGGTACGTCCTCCAGGCTACACCCTGTAACAGCACAGACCTGTTCTAGCTGGTCGTTCAACCTTTGCTCGTCCATGTGAAGAGGTCAACAGGTTGTACATCGCTTATGGTATCGTCCCTACTTCTCTAGCAGTGTACCACATGTCTGGTTCGTCTAACTTGGATAGTTTTCGTGATGGGTGGTAAGTGGCCATACAGCTACTGTTTTGAGGGGTGTTGCCGCCAGGACTTGTTCAATACAGCTCGAAGCATTCTTGTGTAATTGTCATCAATCTTTTTCTCCATACGCTTAGTTAGCGTCCATGTGGTGCATCCATATAGCAGTATTGATACCACTGAAGCTTGGAAAAAACTGCGTTTTATTTTATCGGACAGGTCTGACTTCCATATGACCGATAGCTTATCGATAGCTGTCCAAGGCTTCGCCAGTCACGTGTTGATGTCATTCTCGGTTGATGAGACACTGCTTCCGAAGTAGGTGAATTTGTCGACCAGTTTCAGAGGCCCACCCTTTAATGAGGAGATGTCGCCTCTTTGATTAAAGCACATGTATTCTCTTTGTCTACGTTGACATGGAGACCTATATTACATGCTGCTCGTTCCTGACAATGTAGCAGGGTTTCAGCTAAGACGGGTGAATTTAACAGAAGTGCTAGGTCATCGGCGTAGTCCGCATCTGTAATAGATTGTGCGTCCATAGATTTAATGAAAAGGAAAAAAAGCAATGCATTGAATCTATTGACGTTTTAAGCATGTAGTCTCGTCAGAAAATAAACAGGTATGAGGCTAACGTATCTCCTTACAGCACACTTGCGACAATATCGAAGTAGTCTGTGTCTCCGTCCGGGGAGCGGACATTTACTTTCCTGTTTTTATATAACATCATTATGACTTTCGGAAAAAATTGTTTAAGTTTATGAAATACCCCGTCTTTGATTTTTTGTTAAAAAAATTAACTTCCAAAACAAGTTTCTAAAAATACCGTATTTTGCGGTATATAAGACGCATGGGTGTGTAAGACGTACCCCAATTTTAGCAGGGCAAATCAAGAAAAATACAAAATAATAATATTAAAGTTGATTCAATTAATATAATAAATATTTATCAATGATAACACTTTTAATCTGCATAATAGCCTTTTAAATAATGACAATAGGTATATGAAAGTTACTCTCTTGTTAAAGCTAATAGCAGTTGCCAGGTTTGCTAATTTCGGCCGACGATCGTAAATTTTAAACCGACTCATGGCATATAAGATACAAGGGAATTTAAAAGATTTTAGTAAAAAAAAAAAGTGTGCCTTATATACCGTCAAATATCGTAAGTATTCTACAGCCTATTATTTTACTTGTTTATTTCTATTTCGTTTCTTTGTCTTTCTATTTTCCTTTTCTTTATCACGTCCTTCTTTCCATTCTATTAAAGCAGACGATAAGCGTATGATCTATAACGTTTTATTTCTTCTCACTACTCTTTTCTTTCTTTCTTTCTTTCTTTCTTTCTTATTACATAACTTCCTTTATTTGTCTGAAGTTTAACGTATTTTTTCTTCCCTTTGTCACCTCACATTCAAAATGGAAGGGTCCATTTTTTTTTATCTGAGGTGATAACAGGGCGTAACATTCAAATGCGTGCGTGCGTGCGTGTGTGATTAGATAGTTGACGAGAGAACAAAAATCTCCATCTTTGGCCACACAATAATGAGAGGCAGATTATCTGATAATTACCGAGTAAGTCATCAGAAGAGTTAACCACAGCAGTAGACGCGTTCGAGAATTTAAACGTGCTCAAAAATATCGAAAAGGACACATAATTATGATGTTTTAAATACTTAATTTTCTTTCTTTCTTTCTTCTTCTTCTTCTTCTTCTTCTTCTTCTTCTGCATCTTCTTCTTCTGTCTTTCTTTCTCTTCTTCGTTTTTCTTCTTCTTCTTCTCTCTTTCTTCTTCTTCTTCCTTTCTTTCTTTCTTTCTTCTTCTCTCTTCTTCTTCCTTTCTTTCTTTCTTTCTTCTTCTCTCTTCTTCTTCCTTTCTTTCTTTCTTTCTTCTTCTTATTCTCTCTTTCTTCTTCTTCTTCTTGCATTTTTTGTATATTTATTTCTCCATTTCTTTCTTTTGCAACTGATCATTCTATTTTTGCTTATGACTACCGAATATTTTTCTTCTTGCTTATCTTTTTCCTTTTCTTTTTCTTCTATTTCTCCTTCATTCATGTCTGTCCTTCTCTTTTTTCTTCTCCTTTATATTCGTATACTTTTTCTTATCTTACTTTCTCTTCTCATCTTTTTTTCATCTCCGTTTCTTTCTTCCTCTCTTCTTCAAGGTTCCATATATTTTCATTCTCTCTCTCTCTCTCTCTCTCTCTCTCTCTCTCTCTCTCTCTCTCTCTCTCTCTCTCTCTCTCTATTTCTTTCTTTCTTCTTTTCCTTCCTTCCTTCTTTTGTCTATCTTTCTTTTAATTCAACTTATTACTTCTCTTTATTTTTTTCCTTCTCGTTCTCTTTCCTTTTCTTTCCATCTTTTTCTTATCTTTTCTCTCCTTTTTTCTGTTACTCAATATATTTTCATTCTCTATATTTCCTTCCTTCTTTCTTTTGTCTTTTTTCTTTTCTCTTTCTTATTTTCCTTCTTATTCTTTTCCTCCTCTTTTCATCTTTATTTTTACTTGCCTCATCTTTTTTTTAATTCTCTGTGCATTTTTATTTTCTCCCTTTCCTTCCTTGTGTATTTTGTCTCTTTTTTTCTATTTCGATGAAGAAGTCTTCGTTACGTAGTGGCTAACGTACTAGACAGTGACATCTTAGTAAACGAGTTCAATCTCCAGTCGCGCTATGACGTTCACTTCTGGAATATAAATATATATAAGTTTATATATACATATATAAAAAATGAATATATATTAGTTTTTATATATATTTAATTGCATGGATGCTTCTCTACGATCTCTGGTTTCATGCCGTCTTCATACGACAATCATTTCTCTGCCAGATGATTGTCGTATAAAGACGGCACGAAAGATTTGCTTCCAGAGTATTATATATAAAAACTACTATATATATATATATATATATATATAGTTTTTAATGTATATTCATATGAACATGATCTCCGTCTCATTATGCTGTTAGATAATCCTGGCTTTTGAACCCCGAGGAACTTAAAATATTAGTAGCGAATTATTTTCGGTTTTACATACGAATTATATATATATATATATATATATATATATATATATATATATATATATATGCAATGTATTAAACACAGGTTCATATATAATTCCAAGTTAGAATTAGTGGCGCTAAATCTCAGTGACCTTTTCAAGATCCGTTTCTGTATTCCAGTTTGGTTTCGTTTGGCCAGATTACTTAATGCAGTTATAAAAATCCAGGTTGGTTCCCGAGAGTTGGAATTTGGTGGAATTTCGGTCTGCACCGGTCCAAGAAGGAAATTCAATTCGTCTCGAAATAAAATGGACAAGAATATTTATAAATTGCTCAGCAACACCCGGAAATGCTGACTAAAATCTGTACCTTCCAGCTCCGGTTTGTCTATCAATGTTGAGACCTTTCTCTCTTTGTGTACACATACACACACACGCGCGCGCACGCATATATATATATATATATATATATATACGAGGTATAGCTATGGAATAACGAGACTAGGCTTATGTAAACTGAATCCAAGTGCACATACGCGCAAACCACGTGATTTTCATTGACCAATGAGCTGACATAAACAACTCTTCAAAATTTCAAATTGTTCGACCCTACTTCGATGTTACGCAACGCTTTAAATAAGCAGTGTTCCATTTGAAATTTGTGCAAGACGACCATTTGAAAATTTCGTTTAAATATACGACAGAATGTGACGCAAGGTCAATTTCTAAGCGAAGTAGAGCTGGTTAGATTTCAGAATTTTACTTCGTCTTACTTGGATGATTTGTGAGATGAGAGGTAAGTGGCCGTACAGCTATTGTTTTGTGGGCTGCTGCTGCCAAGATTTATTCAAAATAGCACGTAGTATCCTTTTGCAGTTATAAGCTATCTTTTTCTCCAGACGTTTTGTTAGCCGCTATGTGGTGCATCCATACAGTAGTATTGACACAGCCACAGTTTGGAAGAATTCCCCTTTTATTTTATCGTTGAGATCAGAATTCTATATTTTCGATAACGTATTGATAGCAATCCGCACTTTGACAAGGCGTATATTGATATCACTTTCAGTTGACGAGATATTGCTGCCGAGGTATATGAACTAGTCAACTGATTTTACGGGTTATCACTTAATAGGGAAATGGTTGATTCTCTGTTTTATTTGCATTCACGTAGAGGCCAATGCCTATTGCTACTTGCTTCAGGCGATGCAAACGGAATTAGACTTGGGCTGGTATATTTACGAGAAGCGCTAAATCATCAGCGAAGTCTGCGTCTGTTAAATTTTCTGCCATACATCCTCTGAATCTTGCCTTTTTTGTTGTTGTTTGTTTTTATGTTGTTTTTTTTGCGGGGATGGCTGTAAAAACCATTTTCTTTTATTACGTCTGTCGATGTTCAAAGTACGTAATCTCAACAGATTATGGCATATCAACCTTTATAGGTTATTTAATGCCAAATCCATTTTTATATAAATAATCAATTCTATTTCAAACTATTCAGTTTAGCATGAGTACACAGTTCAATTGTCAAAAATATTTCTATCTTAAGCAAATCAGTTTAGTCAAAGTTCTAATTCAAACAATTCAGTTTAGTATAAGTATAGATTTTATTCACACAGTTAAATGTCAAACCAGTTCTATTTTGAACAATTCAATTTAGTATAAGTACTCAGGTTAGTTCTATTTGACCCATACATAGGAGTCTATCGGGTTCTACCACTCCGGGTCAGAGTGAACCTGGGAGCGATGGCAATGAAGGAGTGCTCTGCATTCCTAAACCTCCAGCATTACTGAAACCTCACCATCAGATTGTTTAGCGTCATTTACAGGACACTCGTTGGGAGCGTCATACCCCTCTGCAGAGATTCAGTCGGTGTATTCTACAGCCCCAGGCGACTGGGCAATTTGTTGAAACTGAAGTACCTCTTAATTGCCAATGCTTCCAGCTTTACTCTGACCCGGAGTGGTAGTGTAATATAATGGCCGAGGGATTTCGGTTTATGTCTTTGGGTTTAGTTAGGCTGAGAACCTTTCGGCTCAGTGCATGGGTTACTTAGGTGCAACATTAACACAGGTGTTCGCGCGTGCGCGGGTGGAGCGCACGTGTCACTCAGAGATGTCACAATAGCCGACATTAGAAGCGGTGTTACGGAGTGCGGGTGACGTCACGCACCGGAAGAGTGCGGAGGTTTTGGGGAGATTTTGGAAAAATCAGTGAGTTGAGATGAGACCTGCCTCGGGAGAAGACGGTTGGCTTTCGCTTGCTGGCGGAGACCTTTGTGGCGAGTGCCACACGTGTTGGCGGTGGGGTGGGGGGCAGATGAAGAAGCCAGAATAGAAAGATTGTGCCTCTCTCCTTATCTCGAAGAACCTTTAAACTCAAAGCTAAAAAAAGGTTCGTACCTGAACTGAGAAGTCGTTACGTGTTTTTCGAATTTCAAGATTTCTATGTTCTATGTTATATATGCAATGAACATCCCATGTACATTTCGCATATTCATGTATATGGCTATGGTATAGTAGCAACTGACAGAGTTTTATCTATGGGTTAAATAGAACTGTCTGAGATTTCATCATCATGTCGTGCCGCCAGCACGGATATCCCTGACCCTCTCTCGCCACTTCTCCCTATTATTCATCGCCTCTGGCAGGTCTTCAGGGTTACATCCTGTGTCCTCACATAGCTGCTGTATGTAAGTTTGAGCTGGTTGTCCTGCTTTTGCTTGGCCATATGTGGGGGTCCATAGGAGTACATCACTTATGAGCTCGTCCTTGCTTCTCCACCAGTGTCCTGCGTGTCTGGTTCGTCTAACTTGTATAGTTTTCATGATGGGAGGCAAGTGGCCGTATAGTTGGTGTCTTGTGGGGTGTTGTCGCCAGGACTTGTTCAATATTGCTCTCAACATTCTTGTGTAATTGCCGTCTAAAACAATGACTTGTACTAAACTGATTTGTTAGAAATAAAACTGATAATATAACTGTACGTAAACAAATTACCTATTTTTACTGTATACATCGGAGTACTTGGAACCATTCAACTGTTTTCAAATGAGTGAGTAACGTTGAATAGAATTATTAGTGTTAAATAGCAATACTTGAAACTCTTTAGCTGTGCGCCTAAATTGAATTATGGGTATAACATAGCAATGCCTTGAACTATTTGACTGAGCAAATAAATGAGTAATGTTGAATAAAGTATTTAGCGTTGCATAGCAATACTTGTAAACACTTCACTGTGTGAAAACAAAAGATTTATATTGAATAGAAGTATCAGCGTTAGATAGCAATAATTGAAACCATTGGACTGTGTAGTAATATTAGTGTGCAAATAAATTAGCTCTAACTCATTCAAAAATGAAATTTCCTTACAACTATTCACTTAAAAACCATACGTATTTCGAATTAAGTGTGTACAAACAAATCATCATCATCATCATGTCGCGCTAGTAGCACGGATATCCCTGACCCTCTCTCGCCACTCCTCCCTATCGTTCATCGCCCTAGGCAGGTCTTCAGGACAACATCCCGTATCCTCACATAGCTGCTGAATGTATGTTCGTGCTGGTCGTCCTGCTTTTGCACGGCCATGTGTGGGGGTCCATAAGAGTGCATCTCTTATGAGTTCGTCCCTGTTTCTGTGTTAGCAAGCAAACCTTAAAACTATTTAACTGTGGGCAAACAAATGATTAGTAATAAATAGAATTATTTATGTTAGATAGCAATAACTGAAATCAGTTTACTGTGAGACAAAAAGTAGGTTCAGACTCGTTTAAAAATGTTAACAACAAAATCTGTTAATAAATCATATATATTTAATACGAGGATAATTAAATAAGTTACCAGAATCTTTTTGTATGGGCACTTTTATTGATAGTATACACATTAAACACTGGTCCCCTTCAAAGTAATCTCCTCCGGCTGCAATGCACTTTTTCTACCGTTCCAACAACTTCTACAAGGCCCCATTCAAGTCCTCTTGTGTGAGCGTGTCAATGACCTTCGTCACAGCCTCTTTCCTCTCCTCAATTTTCTCATAACGACAGCCTCTGAGCTTAGGGAATAACCAAAAGTCACAGGGAGCAAGGTCTTGACTATAGGGAGGCTGAGGAACTGTCTTGATGCCCAGCTTGGTCAAACAGTCTGTGACAAGGATGGAGTTGTGGACTGGTGTATTGTCCTGGTGGAAATGCCACTGACCCGATTTGAAGAGTGCTGGCCTCTTCTAACGGAATCTCCTCCTGAACTCCCTTAAAACCTCAACATAGTATCCCTTGTTGACTGTCTGTCCAGTGGGAACCCAGTGCATGTAGATCATGCCAGTGCGGTCAAAAAAAGTGATTATCAAAAGTTTGTGGGTGGATTTGCTCTGTCTGGCCTTCTTGGGTCTGGGAGTACCAGCATGCTTCCCCGGGGAACTCTGTCTCTTGGTCTCTGGGTCATAGCAGTAGATCTAGATTTCATCGCATGCCATTTTTTTTTCAAGTTTAATACAGAATTTTATTGCATAACATTCTTCCTCTCGTCCAGATTGCATTTTTTAAATTCACCAGCTGTGACAATCAGGCTTTAGTAGGGTGTATTCCAATTGCTGCTGTAGCTGTTTATTTAAACCTGAAATCATAAAAATTGGTCAGTCATCTCATTAGATGTATAGCAATAACATACTGAATTTTCAAGAGTCTACGATAATTTTAAATCCTGTACAAAAAAAAGTCTGGAAACTTATTGAATGCACCACGTATATATGCATAAAGAGAATTCGGCATTAAATAATGGTTGATATGCCATAAAACGCAACTAAACCAAACCTTATATATTTAATATATATGTATAACGAGGATTTGGCTTTAAATAAACTACAATGGTTGATATGCCATAAAACACTACCAAATCTTATTATATATATACATAAAGAATATTTGGCATTGTATAATCTAAAATCGTTGATATGCCAACCAAACCAAATCCTATATATTTAATGTATGTGTATAAAGATAATTTGGCATTAAATAACCTATAAAGGTTGATATGCAATAAAACCGAACCAACCCTACCCAATATACATTTTTTTTTTATTAAGCTCCTTCGGAGTTGAACACGGTGTTTGATCTGATGCAAATAATCCTGTCTCGGTTACGTAGCTCCTTTTGATCTTTTTTCTTACTTGGAATTTCCCTGGGTTCAGCCAGTAAAAATATTTCTTGTACTCTCTTCCTACCTATCCAGATATCCCATAGGTCATCGGCACAACCTGGGCAAACAATTCACAACTTTGTGTCACCCCTACTTTCTTCTTGGTAGCTCCTCTCCCCTTCTCGGGTTTTCGTCACTCTTCTCAAAAAATGAAGCTTACTTTCCATGTGGACTCTCCCTTTTCAAGGACCTAACTGCCCATATCCTCAACAAACCAAACTTATTAAATCAGAGGGTTTCTCTCTAGCCAATTTCGTGTCATCGTTCACGATGATGGCCTGCTTCGATATCTCTGCCCATTCCCTTATTTCCTCACTTGATCAACCCAACCTGCGTACTTGGCTGTTAGGAAACTGCTAGCTTTTCTCATAACCTGAGTTCCTCTCTTCTGAGGTAAACGCTTCTGATAGTTAGGTAGCAGCCACACTTACCGTATCTTCCATTACATGCAGGTTTTCTGGGTTCTGTAGGGCCAACAGTCTATGAAAAGAAAACTCTGAATTCAAACTAGTTTTAATCCGATTAAACACTGGCCTTGTGTCACATGCTCCCATGTCACATGAAGGTGTTGGGTTAATACATACACACAAGTTTTCTATTTCGTCATTTCGGAGAGGATTTACTGATTGATTAATTTTAACGGCACATCAACACGTCTAGGGTTATTTTATGCCAAGAATTCTGGTGTAGTTGTATCTTAAGAGATTTTTTCTGCATGTGATTTAATTGAATCACAAATAATTTTTAAACAATTCTATTTAACCAATAAATTAGACCCTAACAATCATTACAATTCCCGCTTCAGGGTGGGCCTAAGAGCAATGGCAATGAAAGAGTATTTAGTAACCCCCCACCCGATATCCAGAACTGGATCCTCACCATTAAATGCAGTGTATTGGCATCCATGTCTTAGGGAGAGATAAAGTCAACGTTTTCTAAACTCCACCGATTAACCAAAGTTATGAGAGGTATAAACAACGATGATCCTGGTCCTTACCAAGATTGGTGACCACTTTGGATCAGCAAGTACCGTAAGGAATCTGAAATTGGTTCGTCTAAAGAAAGGTTGGTACAATTCCGACTTATAGCCAAGTTGTGGTAAAAGTATCGCTCAATCACCAAAGTTAAGCAATAATATCGATGACTTAAACAGAGGATCATTAACGAACAGTGACTAACATGAATAAGTGTGTCAGACTAAGCAATGCTTAATAAACAACAAGGTTGTCTCTGCCTGCGGTCAGTTTAATATATATATATATATATATATATATATATATATATATATATATATATTAGCGTGTGTCAGTCGAAGATCGAAGACTACGTAAGACATGTCACTATCTTGTATCGTCCTATCCCTAAGTGATTGACCATCGTGTCCGAACAAGCGCAATTGGATTGAACAAAAGACAATAACGCTATGTTTATGAGTCGTTTTGTCAGATCAAAGGGGACCTTCCGTGTTTGCCGCTACGCAGTCACCTGTCTATTCTCTCCGGTCTGCCTCATCGTCTTGACTGACTGGAATATTGACTTGCTTTGAAGCCAATTGGACAGAATCAGGAATCGAAAAGTCAGTTTAAACACATGCGTCAAAACTGCACGGCATTACGTGCTGCTTTCACAAGACATTCACAGTTAGGTCGATCAGCATTTACATTTAAATACACACATATTATATATATATATATATATATATATATATTATAACTTGTTGATAGCACAGAGTCCCTTGACTATTTTTCATTATCCATCCCTATCTTCTATCGCTCTTAGTTGGTCTTTTAGACTGTGTCCAGTGTCCACACAGAGCAGATATATGTAATTCCTTACTGGATGGTCAACTATCTGGTGTGTCCATGTCTAGGAGTCCATAAGAGAACGTCACTGTGGGTGTCTTTACTCCTCCAGCAGTGCTCAGCATGTCTTGTTCGACTTACTTTGATGGTTTGTGAGATAAGAAGCGAGTTGCCGTAGAGCTGCTGTTTTGTGGGTTGCTGCTTCCCGTATTTGTTCAAGACAGTACGTACTTACCTGGATAGACAAGAGGTCACAGAGACCCGATCCAATCAATTAAATAGTTAAGTTAAACCGTCGTCTCAATCATATTCTTCAAATTGGTCTTGTGGCAAAAAGAACACAACCTTATTTTATCTTAAAGGTGTTAGAAAGCAGAAATAGCAATACTCGAAAACATTTTAACTGTGTGCAAACAAATGATTGATATTAAATAGAATTATTAGTACTAAATAGCAAAACTTTAAGCCATTTAACTATGTGTAAACAAATGAACTTTAAGTAATTTAAAAATAAAATTACTAACAAACAATTCGTCTACATGTCATATTTTAGGAGGTGACCGTGGTGTAATTGTTATCGTCGTAGGAAATGGACACGGCGACACGAGTTCAAATCCTAGACCAGGCTGATTGCATTTCACTTAGCACTAATACCCTTGCAAAAAGTATGAATCCTTTTATTCTCCCTCTAGCTATGGATAAATAGTAGGGCAGACTAGGTTCTTCAGCCTTGGTTAGGCAACCAGTCTTGGGCAAGGAAAAATCTTAAATCCGCTTAAAACATTGACCGCGTGTCACACCTGCCCGTAGAGAGGATTTGGTAAATACATACATATTATATCAGTAGAATGGTTGCAGTATTCGCCAAGGGGCCCGGATTCAATCCCAGGTCGATTCATACCAAAGACTCAAAAAATGGTACTTGATGCCTCCTTGCTTAACTCTCAGCATTATAAGCTACGAATCAAAGGTAAGTGGAGCAACCCAGGGAATGGAATAGCACACTCGCCTACACTTCGGCGTAGAAACTATTGAAAAGGGAGCCTTTAGGTCACCCTCGACAATGGTCGGCCAACAACCTATATATATATCAACAAGATTTTGAATTAAATGACCAACACGGGTTGATATGCCATTAAAAAAAGTAACCAAACCAACCAAACCAAACTTATCAATTATGATCGAGGCTTTTCCTATGCGTATGATGAAATAGCTTTCAGTAGATGAGATACTACTGCCGATGTATGTGAACTGGTCTTCTAATGTCTAAGGCTAAAAGCATTAATTTGCTCTTTCGATCTAACACCGGGTTACCTGGCATTCGTGCCGGGCAGCCAAATAATGACAAGCATAGAATCACATTTAATTCTATTTTATACTGATCAATTCTCTGCATATATTTAAGTGGTTTAAGTATTGCTATTTAACGTAATTAATTCTATTTATCAAGTACCCTATCTAAGATAAAAAATTTACACACAGCTGTATGTTTGCAAATAACAAATGATAATAATAATCTTAAGAAAAAGATTGACCTGTTCTATTTTATCCATAGATAGGACACTTGCAGGTTCTACGACACCGTGTCAGAGTACATCTGGGAGTAATGGTAACGAAGGGGGTACTCCAGATTCACAAAACTACATAAAGGGAGCCTCACTTTCAGCTGTCGTTCAATGCCCAACTCAGAATGCAGACACACACACACACACACACACACACTCACACACACACACACACACACACACACACACACACACACACACACATATATGAACTTTTGATGAAGTTCTATGTTTTATGTTCGGTAATGTTTGTCAGTCAACTTGTGGGGATTTCGAATTCTTTTGTTTGGTTTTGTAATTTGTTTTTGTTGTTGCATTGCCTTGATTTGTTTTTGTTTTTTAGTTATTATTTTTACATTCACTGATTTGAGGTATGAGACATTTAGTTGATATTTTTATATTCACCGATTTGAGGTATGAGACATTTAGTTGATATATTTACATTCAATGATTTGAGGTATGAAACATTTTGTTGTTATTTTTATATTCACTGATTTGAGGTATGAGATATTTAGTTGATATTTTTACATTCAATGATTTAAGGTATAAGACATTTTGTTGATATTTTTACATTCACAGATTTGAGGTATAAGACATTTTGTTGATATTTTTATATTCACCGATTTGAGGTATGAGACATTTAGTTGATATATTTACA
Source organism: Sepioteuthis lessoniana (assembly GCA_963585895.1). NCBI lineage: Eukaryota > Metazoa > Mollusca > Cephalopoda > Myopsida > Loliginidae > Sepioteuthis > Sepioteuthis lessoniana. Next base: position 6,886,934 of record OY757937.1, read on the forward strand.
TTCAATGATTTGAGGTATGAGACATTTTGTTGTTATTTTTATATTCACTGATTTGAGGTATGAGATATTTAGTTGATATATTTACATTCACTGATTTAAGGTATAAGACATTTTGTTGATATTTTTACATTCACAGATTTGAGGTATAAGACATTTTGTTGATATTTTTACATTCACAGATTTGAGGTATAAGACATTTTGTTGATATTTTTACATTCACAGATTTGAGGTATGAGACATTTTGTTGATATATTTACATTCACCGATTTGACGTATGAGACATTTTGTTGTTATTTTTACATTCACTGATTTGAGGTATGAGACATTTTGTTGTTATTTTTACATTCACCGATTTGAGGTATGAGACATTTAGTTGATATTTTTATATTCACCGATTTGAGGTATGAGACATTTAGTTGATATATTTACATTCAATGATTTGAGGTATGAAACATTTTGTTGTTATTTTTATATTCACTGATTTGAGGTATGAGACATTTAGTTGATATATTTACATTCAAAAATTTGAAGTATGAAACATTTAGTTGATATTTTTATATTCACTGATTTGTGGTATGAAATATTTAGTTGATATATTTACATTCAATGATTTGAAGTATGAGACATTTAGTTGATATTTTTATATTTACTGATTTGAGGTATGAGACATTTAGTAGATATATTTACATTCAATGATTTGAGGTATGAAACATTTTGTTGATATTTTTATATTCACTGATTTGAGGTATGAGACATTTTGTTCTTATTTTTATATTCATTGGTTTGAGGTATGAGACATTTTGTTGATATATTTACATTCACTGATTTGAGGTATGAGACAATTTGTTGATATTTTTACATTCAATGATTTGGAGTATGAGACATTTTGTTGTTATTTTTACATTCACTGATTTGAGGTATGAGACATTTAGTTGATATATTTACATTTAATGATTTGAGGTATGAAACATTTTGTTGTTATTTTTACGTTCAAAATGTCTATACGTATCAACGCATAAAAACTAACTGAATTATTTTTGTAAAATCTTGCAAATAATTTAGTATGTTTAAATATTTTATATATATTTACAAGAAACTAACATGGCGTGCGCATCACTTCAAAAATTTCTTTTCTTTTTATCATTCTTTTTAACAGCGGAAATTCAGATCATAAAATGAAGCGATCAGTTATTTTAATTCTTTTAAATTTTCAAAATGGGGAAATTTAAGAAAGAAAGAAAGAAATGTAAATAGATAGTACTTTCTTTCTTTCTTTCTGAGACCAGTCTGATTGTATTTCACTTAGCACTAATACCCTTGGAAAAGGTATGAATCCAATTATTTTCTCCTCTATCTATGGGTAAATAGTAGGGCAGACTGTGTTCTTCAGCCTTGGGCAACCAGTCTTGGACAAGGAAAATTCTGAATCCAAACCTGGTTTCGGTTTCGGTTTCTTTGTTTAATTGCATATCAACTCTTTTTAGGTTATTTAATGCCAAAACCATTCTCCTAGAAGAACAGTAGTGGTACTATTTAACCCATAGCCGGGAGGATAAGGAGGTTCATACCTTTCCCAAGGGTATTTGCCCGAAAGTGAATGTAATAGCGCGATTGGAGGACGAACTCGCGTACTACGATTCCGCAGTCTATCGCTTTAACCATTACACCACGAGGACACCCCAATCCAAACCTGGTGAATTCCTCTTAAAACATTGACCGTGTGTCACACCTACCCGTAAAGAGGATTTGGTAAATACATACATTTCATATCGGTAGAATGGCTGAAGTATTCGCCAAGGGGCCCGGTATTGAAATTTGGTTTTTCACCATGTTTCGTTTAGTTTGTTTTATGACCCACCAACCTTTGTGGGTTATTTGATGCCAAAACTATCCTTATAAGGAGACAGTAGTGGTATTATGAGATTGGTGGGAAAATACCCTTTGATTTTTGTGTGAAATGTTTTAATTCTATTAAAACATATTATTTTAATCTAGATTGCATAAAGATTCACATTCCCTATCATTAAACGTCCTCTGTGTTAATTTTTCAATCACTTCTTTTAGAATTTGATTTTAAAGGTTACATGCCCCAAATTATGAACATGAAAAAAGAAGTTTACTTTTCATGCTTGGTCATAATTTTGCCCGGACACATGTTGCCAGAATGACATTTCAGAAGTCACTCATTTGGGATATGAGACTTTTTCACATCCACCATATTCGCCAGATCTCTCACCATTTTTTCAAACATCTGGACACTATTTTACGCCAAAATCATTCTGTTCCAAAAGAGAAAAGATTATTGGGGAACAAAACTTTGAGGGTTTTATCGTACAAGGGTAAAAACCTTGTAAATCGATGACAGAAATATATCGATGTTTAGGGATCCTATTTTGACTGATCAAAACACTGTTTGAATTCATTAATTCAAGAATAAAAGTTTATTCTATAATAAAAGTTTATTCTATAATAAAAGTTTATTCTATTATAAAAGTTTATTCTATAAAAAAATGTTTATTCTATTATAAAAGTTTATTCTATAAAAAACTTTATTCTATTATAAAAGTTTATTCTATAATAAAAGTTTATTCTATAACAATAGTTTATTTTATTATAAATTTTATTCTATAAAAAAGTTTATTCTATAATAAAAGTTTATTCTATAAAAAAGTTTATTCTATAATAAAAGTTTATTGTATTATAAAAGTTTATTCTATAAAAAAAAGTTTATTTTATTATAAAAGTTTATTCTATAATAAAAGTTTATTCTTAATAAAAGTTTATTCTATAATAAAAGTTTATTCTATAAAAAAAGTTCATTCTATTATAAAAGTTTATTCTATAAAAAAATGTTATTCTATAAAAGAAAGTTTATTCTATTATAAAAGTTTATTCTATAATAAAAGTTTATTCTATAAAAAAAAGTTTATTCTATAACAAAAGTTTATTCTCTTATCGGACATTATATCATTTAAGTTGAGGATAAAAGAGTTCATAACTTTCTTAATGATATAAGTCCGAAAGTGAACATTATAGCGAGACCCAGGTGTACCCGTGACACCTGCTCAACATAGCATATCTAATTGAAAGTAAACATGGCTTTAACAAAAATACTGACAACGATGTCGCAGTCCAACAGGTTAGTCACTGCGCTACGGGAACTCTCCCTTTTCGGAATGCAACTTCTATTTCATTCTGCCTTGTGTCATATCCTGTCCGAGCGGAGGGGTTGGTAAATATGATTACGAATTTATTTTCGAAGAAATAAATTTTACAAAACAATTTTATGACCGCATTGCATATATTTCGCTATGCAGGTTGAGTTATACTCTCAACTCTTACTTTAACACAAATAAAAAATAAACATAAGATAAGAATTATTCAATTAACATAAATAAAGTATATGAAGTGTAGAATTGGAACAAGTAAAAAGACTTACTCGCAGTTGGACCGTAACGAGCAAGAAGTAATCTAAAATAGTTTATCAACGAAATACCCATGCTTGGTATTCGAATTCAAAGTTCTTTTCCTTTTCTTTTCTGGTTTGTTTCAAACTACAGACAGTTCGCCCCCGGCCAGAAAAAGCACTCTTCAATCTGGTGTCGAATATTTTCTTTTCTTCGTGGTTTATCTTCAGAATTCCGTATGCTGGTCTCCAAAGAATTCAAATTTCGTGTTGAATTTCTTCCACGGTTATTCTTCTCGAAAATATCGCCCAAAACCTACTCTTTCAGGGTAAGCTGTGGTGTACAACCTTTTTTTTTTTCTGAGGAGAGAATACCCACTTGTAGCTCCTCTACAACTTTTACATCGTTTCTTTGGAACGGAGGAATTTAGGGGAAGGCTTCTCAAGATTTTCGACCCGGCACAACGGTCCTGCGTTGGCTGAATGGTCGAAACACTGCCAAGCAAACTGTCCACTAGACGCCTTCTAGATAGCTTCCCGACTAAACCAAAACTGACTCCCCTAAAAATAGGAGACTGAAAAGAGATCTGACTGGCACAGGCCACTTACTTTTATACCCACAAAGGAGGAGTAATGGTCCAATTTTGAAATAAGCCAATGTCCTTCAAGAAATTATTAACTGTCAAGTTTACAAATTAAAAAAAGATATATATATATATATATATATATATATATATATATATATATATATATATATATATATATATTCTATGGTACGTGCAAAATTTTAGAAAAGCTTTAAGTAGAGATTTTTTCCTCTTTATGGCTTACTTTTCACGGTATTTATCTGATGAGACATGATCGAAAAAAAAGGGTATTTTTTCTAGAACTTACAATGTATGTTCTATTTACATTTATTCTAATATGTATATATATATATATATATATATATGTGTGTGTGTGTGTGTGTGTGTGTAAGAGGTATATGTTACAAAAACAGTGCCGTTTTAAGAGAAAAAAATTTTTTTTTCTTTTTCCAGCAAAACGATTAGTTCGTTTATATCTTCAGCTTTCATTAAAATCCAATGTTTAGCTCTACCGACGGGGCTCTATCTAAATGTATAAAGAATTATCCGAGTTTAAAAATCAAAATTATATATTCTCTTTATCTACTGTGCTCTCCGTTAATTAATTAGTAATTTTCACCCTCTCAGTGCATTTAGTGGAGGGGGAGCTTTTCAAGTTCGACTCAAACATTTTATAATAAAATTGTCCGGCTATGAAGAATTCTTCCAAACAAAGAGACAATACAATAAAGATGGAAAATGGAAAACTGCCAGGGTGAAGCTATTCTCATTTAAATCTGCCGTCAAGATCTGGCAGAAGAAAGAAAGAAAGAAAGAAAGAAAGAAAGAAAGAAAGAAAGAAAGAAAGAATTGTTGAAAGCTGACAAAATGAAATAAAGAAAAGTTAAGGAAATAATTCATTAAATGGAAAGAAAGAAAGAAAGAAAGAAAGAAAGAAAGAAAGAAAGAAAGAAAGAAAAATCCAAATAGAAAGAAAGAAAGAAAGAAAGAAAGAGAGAAAAATCCTAAAAGAAAGAAAGAAAGAAAGAAAAATTCAAATAGAAAGAAAGAAAGAAAGAAAGAAAGAAAAAAAGAAAGAAAGAAAGAAATAGAAAGAGTTAAAACATGACAAAAGAAAGAAAGAAAGAAAGAGTTAGAAATAGCCAAAGAAAGAAAAAAAGAAATGCAAAGACGTAAAGCATGACAAAAGAAAGAAAGAAAGAAAAAAAGGAAGAAAGAAAGAAAGAAAAATCCAAATAGAAAGAAAGAAAGAAAGAAAGAAAGAAAGAAAGAAATAGAAAGAGTTAAAACATGACAAAAGAAAGAAAGAAAGTTAGAAATAGCCAAAGAAAGAAAAAAAGAAATGCAAAGACGTAAAGCATGACAAAAGAAAGAAAGAAAGAAAGAAAGAAAGAAAGAAAGAAAGAAAGAAAGAAAGAATTAAAACAGAAAGAAAGAAAGAATTAAAACAGAAAGAAAGAAAAAAAGAAAGAAAGAAAGAAAGAAAGAATAAAATTAAAGGGAAAGATAGAAGTGCTTCAATCGTTTCCCCTACTTGAAGACATTTCGTTCTGGACAATTTCCATAAAAAGAAACAAATATAAAAGAAAAATGTAGACGATCCTTTTGCATTTCACTTCCATTTGGTGGGTGAGAGAAAAATCTCCCATGACAAAGTTTATTTCAAACTCCTTTTTATCTATTTTTACTTTTAAAGAAATATTCTTCACAACCAAAGACTTTCTATCATAAAAAAAACCTTCTTGCAAGTTGGTAAGTTTTCGTGGTGTCGTGGTCAACGTGCTGGACTGCAACATCCTGCTAAGCGAGTTCGAACTCCCGTCTCGTTATTGCGTTCACTTTCGGACTAACACCCCAGGGGAAAGGAATGCCCTCCACCATCGGTGAGTCACATGATAACTCTTTTTATTCTAAAAGGGTGGCTTTGGCATTAAATAACCCACGAATTTTGAGATGCCATTAAACAAATAAACCAAACCAAATATGCATGCATATATCTACATCCACTTATATATGTGTGTGGGTGATACGAGGTATAGGCTGTGAATCTAAGTGCCCTTATCTTCTCAAGTCAGGAATCAGTAAGAAAGAAGGCCGAAGGTTATTGCAGCCGAAGCATCATATACTTTTTTATAGTTTTTTTCCCTTGATCTTTTCACTAGTTTTTTTTTTATTTAAACTGTCTCTGTTTCGATTATTCTTATGTCTACTTTTCTTTCTTCCTGAATTTTCGAAGTGAGTAAAAAGAGCACAAAATATTTTTTTATAACATATGACTTATATATATTTATATTCACATATATATATTCATATTCATATATATATATTCATATATATTCATATTCATATATATATTCATATATATTCATATTCATATATATATATTCATATTCATATATATATTTATATTCATATATATATTCATATATATATTCATATTTATATATATATATATATTTTATAACATATGACATATATATATATATATATATATATATATATATATATATTCATCATACAACGTGTGAAAGCACGTGCGATACCCTGTCCTCATCAGGCGCCAACCAGGGGTGATAACACAGTTTCGGTAGAACAAGGTGGTAATGCCACTCCTGGCGCTACCAAGCAGCTTTTGCCACCGGACAGGGTATTAAGAGAATTATATATATATATATATATATATATATATATATACGGCAGATCAATTAAGAGCAGAGACTACATTGGACGTTAATCCTCATTTTCAGAGTGCAGTTTGTGATTTGAAAAATCAAACAAAATAAAAAAAACACCTTTACTTTCGGCCGTTAATGTTATTACGCGTTTACAGTAACCGTTTCTTACGTAATCACACGGGAATAGTGGTTCCGCGTGTCTTTCCTTCATGCTGAAAACTTCTCGCTTTCGCCCAAATCCAACTTGATGCATATTGCGCCGCGGTCTGAAGACGATTTGAGGCAACTTTCAAACTGTGGCCAGGGATTCCTATTTTTGAAAGAAACGAAATGACTGGGTGTCCTATAAAACCATGACAAACAACCTCAATAGGAATCACATGGCATATCCAACCCTTTTCCACGCAGTCGGCACGCAGTCGGCACGCAGTGTCTCGCAGCGGTTTTTCTTCCGCTCGTGTGCTTCCTCCCGGTTTTCTTCCCAGAGGACAGTCAATTCTATGAGGAGGACACTCTTCTTTGAATCGGACCACGCTATAATTTCCGGCCGCTTTTCTGTTTATATATATATATATATATATACATGCACACTTGCATACATGAAGCATCAGCTGTAAAAACCTACTCAATGACCTTTATTTCTTATATTGGATATTCCGGAAGTATGACTGTTTTTTTACAGGAAATGATTTTATCAAAATCCTTAAATCTCCAGACCTATATCCGTGCGATTTATTCTTATAAAATCAACGAATATTTGATAAAGTTTGATTTCTTTGTTTTTAATGGAATGTCGTTATTTACCAACCCCTCGTGTCGCCGTGTCCATTTCCTACGACGACAACCATTACACCACGGGCATCTTTTGAAAGGAATATCAACCTTCGTGGATAATTTAATGCCACAGGAATTCACACTTTTCCCAAGAGTGTTAGTCCGATAGTGAAAGTTATAACGTAACTGGAGTTCGAACTCACTTACCTCAAGACCGTAGTCTAACACTTCAGCCATTACACCACTGTGACCCCCCCCCCCAAGTTGAGTAGGTGGAATACATTAAAATAAATACGACAGCATAGCTCCATACCGTTTAAAAAAAGGTTCGGCCAATGCAAAACTCAATGGAGTTGAATGCGAAGAGAGTTTAAAGAAAGCGTTTTATTCTCTGTTTCAGTTCTGTCTTAGTAAATACAGCTTCTGTGGAAATAATTTTTGAACACACCTCTTCTACAACCTCCGCCCACTCTTACTCACACCCTACCCATACATGTATACATGTATTTACCAGTCCCTATGCAGGAGCAGAAGCGACACAAAGTCAATTTTAAGTGAAGTTTAACAGGCTTAAATTCAAAATTTTCCTTCTTCAAGATCGGTTGCCATACGAAGTTTACAGAGCCCAGTCTGCCCAACTATTTACCTATAAGTGAAGGGAGAATAATTGGAATCATAACTTTCCTAAAGGTATTAACATTATGTGAAATTCAAACAGTCTCGTCCAGGATTTGATCTCGTGTCTCCGAGTCCATTTCCTGCAACGGTAACCATTATATTACGAATTGCTCTGGGCAAATATATATATATATATATATATATATATATATATATATATATATATGAGTGTGTGTTTGTGTGTGTGTGTGTGTGTGTGTGTGTGTGACTATTACATCTTGACAAATGATAGCAGTCTTTACCGCTAAAATTACAACTCTAACCTCCTTATTAATAATTAATTCCCGCTCATAAGCTCTCAAATGACTCTTAATCCCACCTGCTGACTGATAAAATTTAAGGCGAAAGCAACAAACGTGAATCCACCTGTGGAATATGAATCTCATAAATCTTTATGTATCTTTTTAATGTAAAAATTGCATAGTTAACCGCAAACAACATATGTGTATTGCCATGAATACGAGGCGTCAACGAAAGTCTATAAATTTCTTGATTTTATAAGTTACAATGGAAATTTCCATAGTTGAAATATCCAGATTCTAATTACAGATGACGATTAACTGTGTGTAAACCAAATTGATACTGATGATAAACTGAATGGTTTGAATTAGAACTGTTTGACTAAACTGAATTGCTTGAAATAGAAATGCTTTTGACAATTAAACTGTGTATTCATGCTAAGCTGAATTGTTTGAAATAGAACTGATTATTTGTATAAAAAGGGATTTGGCATTAAATGACTTACAAAGGTTTATATGCCATAAAACACAAACAACCTCCCAACCTATGACGATGGCATAATTAGCATTCCCAATTCTCAGACCAACATGCCGGACGTAAAGCATGCTTCAGTTCTAGTTGTATTTTTCACACACACACACACACACACACACACACACACACACGCGCACATACTCAGATAGATAGATAGATATGAATAGGCTCAGATAGATAGATAGATTGATAGCAATGAACAAAATGAGATAGATAGATAGATAGATTTGAATGGATAGATAGATAGATAGATAGATAGATAGATATGAACAAACTGAGATAGATAGATAGATAGATTTCAACAGATAGATAGATAGATAGATAGATAGATAGCAATAAACAAAATGAGATAGATAGATAGATAGATAGATAGATAGATAGATATTGGAATCGTTCCTGTTGTAATGGTCACTTCGTAGGAAATGAAACCGGCGACGCAAGTTCAATTCCGGGACGAAGTTGTTGCATTTCACATTGTCTCTCCAAGGGTAGAGCAGATTGAGCTCTTTAACCTACGTATGGAAAACGGTCTAACAAAAAGGAAGCTCTAAATTCAAACCTGTTAAACTCCGTTTAAAATTCTCCTTGTGTCACATCCCAAGTCGAACGATACCAAAGACTCAAAAAATAGTACTTAATATTGCCTTTCTTAACACTCAGCATTATAAGGTACGTATCAAGGATAAAATGGAGCAATCCAGAGAAAAGAGTAGCGCCTCACCAACACCTTGTAGTAGTAGCTATTGAAAAAGGAGCCTTTGGGTTGTCCTCGATTAGGGCCGCCAACTTTACATTCTCTCTCTCTCTTTCTCTCTCTCTCTCTCTCTAAATATATATATATATATATATATATACCAACTCCTCCGCTCGGGCAGGATATGACACAAGGTCAATTTTTAAGCGGAGTTTAACAGGTTTGAATTCAGAGTTTTCCTTCTCCTAGACTAGTTGCCTCACCAAGGCTGAAGAACACAGTCTGTCCTACTATTTACTCATAGCTGGAGGGAGAATAATTGGACTCATACTTTTCCCAAGGGTATTAGAGCTATGCAATCAGTCTCGTCCAGGGTTTGAACTCGTGTCGCTGTGTCCATTTCCTACGACAATAACCATTACACCACGGGCACCTCCAAGATATATATATATATATATATATATATATATATTCAACTTTTCTAGCTTCCTTAAACCCAGTTGGCTGGAACCCCTAAAATATGTCAACTACTTCTCTGCAAGTGTCCTAGATATAACATTAAACCATCTGATGGTGAGGCTCCAATCCATCACCTTCGGTGAATGTTGAGTACTCTTTAATTGCTATCATTTCCATGTCTACTCTGTCCCGGAGTGGTAGTACTTGTTAGGCTTCTATCTATAGGAAAATCATTCATTATACTTGATATCATTTAACTGGGTGCAAATAACAGATTAAAATTAGATTGAATTATTGGTGTTTGATAGAAATACTTGAAACCATTTAACTGTGTGCAAATAAAACTATTAGTGATACTATTACTAAGACAATAAATGAAACGTTAGATAAGAATTACTTGAAACAATTTAAAATTATTAGTGTTAACAATACTTAACCTTTAAACTGGGTCTAAACAAATTATTAATATGAGATGAAATGATTAGAGTTGGATATAAATTCTTGAAACCATTTAACTGTGGATAAAAAATGAGCTCTGGCTCGTTTAGAATAATCTAATCTATAAACTATTTGTTTATAAATCATACATATAATATATATTACTTACAAATCATACATGTATATCATCATCATCATCATCATGTCGTTCCGCCAGCACGAATATCCCTGACCCTCTCTCACCACCTCTTCCTATCGTTCATCGCCTCTGGCAGGTCTTCAGGGCTACATCCCGTATCCTCACATAGCTGCTGTATGTATGTTCGAGCTGGTCGTCCAGCTTTTTCCCGGCCATATGTGGGGGTCCATAGGAGTACATCACTTATAAGCTCGTCCCTGCTTCTCCAGCAGTGTCCTGCATGTCTGGTTCGTCTAACTTGGATAGTTTCCGTGATGGGAGGCACGTGGCCGTATAGTTGGTGCCTTTTGGGGTGTTGCCACCAGGACTTGTTCAATATTGCTCGCAACATTCTTGTGTAATTGCCGTCTAGTTTCTTCTCCAGCCGTTTAGTTAGCATCCAAGTAGTTCATCCATATAGCAGTATCGACACGACATATCTATGTTGGGAGTGCATGAGGAGTAATAGATATCGTCGTAAGAATTGAAATAGGGGGTCCCGAGTTCAAATCCTCTGAACAGGGCAGCATTTCAAATAATTCTTCTATCCTTAGGAAAGGTATAAATCCAATTATTCTCCCTCCAGCAATGGGTAAATAGTAGGCCAGAATAGGTTCTTTCGCCTTTGCATGGCAACTGGTCTAGAAAAAGGAATAGTATGAATTCAAACCGGTAAACCCAAACAACCAACCAATATATCTACTTGCATAGGCAGGATTTGGCATTAAAAAACCAACAAAGGATGATATGCCATAAAACCCAAACAACCAACCAATATATCTACTTGCATAGGCAGGATTTGGTATTAAATAACCAACAAAGGTTGATATGCCATAAAACCCAAACAACCAACCAATATATCTACTTGCATAGGCAGGATTTGGCATTAAATAACGAACAAAGGTTGGTATGCCATAAAACCCAAACAACCAACCAATATATCTACTTGCATAGGCAGGATTTGGCATTAAAAAACCAACAAAGGATGATATGCCATAAAACCCAAACAACCAACCAATATATCTACTTGCATAGGCAGGATTTGGTATTAAATAACCAACAAAGGTTGATATGCCATAAAACCCAAACAACCAACCAATATATCTACTTGCATAGGCAGGATTTGGCATTAAATAACGAACAAAGGTTGGTATGCCATAAAACCCAAACAACCAACCAATATATCTACTTGCATAGGCAGGATTTGGCATTAAATAACCAACAAAGGTTGGTATGCCATAAAACCCAAACAACCAACCAATATATCTACTTGCATAGACAGGATTTGGCATTAAATAACCAACAAAGGTTGATATGCCATAAAACCCAAACAACCAACCAATATATCTACTTGCATAGACAGGATTTGGCATTAAATAACCAACAAAGGATGATATGCCATAAAACCCAAACAACCAATCAATATATCTACTTGCATAGGCAGGATTTGGCATTAAATAACCAACAAAGGATGATATGCCATAAAACCCAAACAACCAACCAATATATCTACTTGCATAGACAGGATTTGGCATTAAATAACCAACAAAGGTTGATATGCCATAAAACCCAAACAACCAACCAATATATCTACTTGCATAGACAGGATTTGGCATTAAATAACCAACAAAGGTTGATATGCCATAAAACCCAAACAACCAACCAATATATCTACTTGCATAGACAGCATTTGGCATTAAATAACCAACAAAGGTTGATATGCCATAAAACCCAAACAACCAACCAATATATCTACTTGCATAGACAGAATTTGGCATTAAATAACCAACAAATGTTTGATTTGGCATAAAAAAAAAACAAGTAAATCAATGTTATTTCTTTACACAAGAATGTAAATAAAGATTAAGGGTACGTTAGAAGTCTATTTTCCTCCTCGTTGAATCACTTTCAACAGCTATCTGAGGATTGTCAAGAAAAAGAATGAAATACGGATGTTATTATCTTCAATTAAAGATAAGATAAATAAATTCAATATCTATCTAAATTCAATTCGTACTAAAAAAAAAAAAACATTCAAGTCTCATCCTTTACTTGACAATGAAACCAGATGATTTTCGAAAGGTCTTGGACTTAGAAAAAAAAAACGATAAAAATCTTTTTTAGTGGAGCCCGTGATACAACGGTTATGGTCGTTAGAAACAGACATGGCGAACCAAGTTTAAATACTGGATGATGCTGTTGGCTTTTCATCTTGCACTAATACCTTTGGGAAAGGTATGAATGTAACTGTTCTCCTTCAGCTATGGACAAATAGTAGATAGAGTGTACTGGGCTCTTTGTTCTTAGTATGGTAACTCTGAATTCAAACCTATTCAACTCCGCTAAAAAAAATGACCTTGTGTCAGATCCTGCTCGGGATTGGTAAATATATATCTAAACTTCTTGCATTCCTTTATTCTATATAAATGTTCACTTATAAGGAAACAAGAAAGTCAAGTAAGAAAAAAATTAATAAGATCTTTCCTTATTTATCTTATTCAAGAAATGACTGTTGTATAGCCACATACATATACAATTATATGCGGAACATAACCAAGCACAATGACGAAATTTAATGAACGAACGAGCACACTTCTTTATAAAAATATAATGTCTCACACTTTAGTCTTGAAAGGGTGATGTTGGTTGTGTGTGAAAGATGAGCTGGAGACGGGACAGACTGCTATATTGACCCCGAGTTCTTCTTCGACCATAGCAGCACTTCTTCCTCAACCGTGGGTCACTGAGGGCCCAAAGCCCTCTGTCTGCCGCTAGCTCTCACTTCGACATCTTGTCCCCAACTGACGTGTTTTTCAAAATACCCAATTCTCAGCCCATCGTTTCCGGGCATGATGTCATTCACACTCTAGTCCCATTTCCTATCTGGGGTTTATAATGACAATTGTGATTATCATATCCTCTGCGCACGAGCGTAAACTGTACCCAATGTCTGAGCACCTGAACTAAGACACGAATAGTTCAAAGCCCAACCAAACTGAATGATAAAATATAATTAACGAAAAATGATTAATATTAAAAAAAATCATTCCGTAATTATATAACACTGACCAAGTGTTAACAAGAAGAAAAGAATTTGCCATCTTGTGGATTTTACCATTCCTGAAGAGCGAAAATAAAACAAATAGCTGAGGGAATCACCGTTGGGTAGTGGGTAACGTTCTGGACTGCAACTATTGGAAAGGTATAAATCCACTTACAGATCATAGTTATAAGTTAAACAGTACCATTATTGTCCTTCTACAAGAATGGCTTTGGCATTAAATAACTCTCGAAGTTTGATATGCCATCAAAAACAAAGAAACCAAACCAAACTACCCCAAGTAACTGTGTGGGGTTACTATGATGTAATGGTTAACGTGCTGGACGGCAACTTTTTTGTAAGCAAGTTCCAACTCAAGTTGTGATATTAAGTTCACATTCGAACTAATGTACTTGCGAATGGTATGAACTCCTTGATTGCCCTAGCTAGGGATTAAGGAGAAAGGATTTGTCTACTAGTTTCAAGACAAGTTCACATACGTAGGAAACAGTGTTTCATCAACCGAGACAGACATCAACATGCGACTAGCAAAGACATGGACAGCTATCGATAGGCTATCGGTCATATGGAAGTCAGACCTGACCAATAAAATGAAACGTACTTTTTTTCAAACAGCGGTCGTGTCGATACTGTTGTATGGATGCACTACATAGACGCTAAATAAGAAAAAAGCTTGACGGCAACTTCACAAGAAAGCTGCGAGCAATATTGAACAAGTCCTGGAGGCAGTATCCCACAAAGCAGCAGCTGTACAGCCACCTACCACACATCACGAAAACTATCCAAGTTAAATGAACCAGACATGCGGGACATTGCTGAAGAAGTAGGGACGAACTCATCAGTGATGTACTCCTGTGAACCCCTTCACATGAACGAGCAAAGGCAGGACGACCAGTTAGAACCTATATACACCAGCTCTGTGCTGATACAGGATGAAGATCTACCGGGAGCGACAGACGATAGAGAGGGGTGGCGAGAAAGGGTCAGGGATATTCATGCTGATGGCGCAACCGGATGATGATGATGATGATGAGAAAGGGTTTGGCATTTAAATAACCCACGAAAGTTAATATGCCATCTAAAACAAAGAAAACAACACAAACTTCCACAAACCTTTCAACGTAGGAAACAAGAGAAAATCGCACCTTCTCTTTTTGAAATATTTGAATAACGCTTTATCTGTTTCAAGTGATCAAACAGCTTGTAAGAATACAATCCTTCAAGAACACACGAATTCTGCCAAGTCCACTATATATATATATATATATATATATAAAATAAAGGTTTCAGAACTATCCTTATCGCCATATACACCCCTAAATACTCTTTCCTTTCGTCCACGGTGACAACCTCGCTATACGAGATTTTCTGTTGGACTGGACTGTCTGTCTTTTGCATTTTGATATTGACGGTTCACCAGAGATGTGAACGCAATATCCAATCTTCTCACCCATCCAGCTTTCTCCGTGGAAACAATCAAACGTTAATAATTTGAGGGTGCTGAAAAGTCCTCGGGCCAACTAATCTTATGAAATTCTTTTTTCTTTAATGTTTCCAAGCGTTAAAGACACGTGAGAAGCAATGTACCATGTGTGCTGAATAGCGAGATGCAAAAAGATTATTAATACAATTTAAAAAGAACTGTTACTTGAAACTATATTGGCGTCTTCAAATTATTATTATTAGATAAGAATACTTATGCGAAACTGAACTGTTTGAAATAGAACTGTTTTGACATTTGAACTGCGTATTTGTGCTAAACTGAATTGTTTAAATTGGAAGTGTTTTTGTACTGTAAACTGAATTGTTTGAAATAGAACTGTTTTTCCATTGAAACTGTGTACTTATGCTAAACTGAATTGTTGGAAATAGAACTCTTTTGACATTTAACAGTGTGGAAACAAAAACTATACTTTTACGAAACTGAATTGTTTGAAATAGAACTGTTTATATGTATAAAACTGGATTTGGCATTAAATAACCTACAATGGATGATGTGCCATAAAACCAAACCAAACCAAACTAAACAAGTGGTTATAACTCACAAATAAAAAAGAATGTTTATATGTATAAAAATGGATTTGGCATTGAATAACCTACAATGGTTGATGTGCCATAAAACCAAACCAAGCTAAACAAGTGGTTATAACTCACAAATAAAAAAAATGTGTGATTTCAAACATTGATTACAAACTTTTTTATATAAATCAAATTTGGCATTTAATAACTTAATGCAGATGAGCCGTTAAATAAGTAAGCCAAAACCCAACAAACAATACATATATATATATATATATATATATATAGTACTAGGTCTGATCTCATGCCCAGGATTAGGTGATCCGTTTGCATCTCAAAGTTAGATACGTGAAATATTTTGTTTGGTAATAAGTAAAACATACCAATATCGGTTTTGAATTTTTGGTGTGACGGTTTGGGTTTTATGGCATATCAACCTTTGTATGTCATTTAATGCCAACTCCATTTTTAAACAAATAATCAGTTTTATTTTAAACAATTCAGTTTGGCATGAGTACACAGTTTAATAGTCAAAAACATTTCTATTTCAAGCTATTCAGTTTAGTCAAACAGTCTTAATTCAACCAATTCAGTTTAATGTACATATCGAGTTTGCTTACAAACAGTTAAATGTCAAAAACAGTTCTATTTCAAACTATTCAGTTTAGCATGAGTACACAGTTTAGCTCTATTTGACCCATAGATAAGACCCTATCAAGTTCTACCACTCTGAGTCAGAGTGGACCAGGGAGCGATTGTAGTGAAAGGGTGCTCCGCATTCCCCAAAGCTCCAGCTTTACTGGAACCTCATCATCAAATTGTTTAGTTTTATATCTGGGACACTCGTTGAAGGGGGTCTTACCCTTCTGTAGAGATGCAGTTGATGTATTTTACAGCCCCAGTTGACTGGGCAAACTCGTTGGGAGAGTCTTACTTCTCTACAGAGGTGCAGTCGGTGCATTCTACAGCCTAGCCGACTGGGCAATGTTTTGATTATAGAATGTTCAACCAATAATGATAAAATCTAGGTATCTTTGGTTTAAAAAGAAATTGAATTTTACTCGTTCATCTGGTGTAATTGAATTTTACTCGTTCATCTGGTGTACAGTAAAGTGCGACCTAAAAGTCAACTTTTGAAGCCTGAAAAAATCTTTACAAAACTAGACGTTAACTTATACAAAAGGGATAGAATCTAAACTTTTATCACAGAGTGATTAACAAATGTAATAATACTGTTATATAATCAAGGAATGATTTTTTATATTACTCATTTTTCGTTAATTATATTTTATTCAGTTTGTTTGTGTAACGTTACGCCCTCGCACCCACCACATTAGATCAGTCTTCTAACCGTTCCACTTCTTACGCCGGCCGGTGATCAACTAGTGGTTCGAGGGGGGGTAACACACATTTCTTGCCACCACAAGAATACGATCGGGGGTGACAGGAGAAAATAAAACAGACGAACAAACACGAACAAAGCTTGGGGTTAACCAAGAGCAGAAGGAGGTATGCAACACTACATGCATGTGCGGACTAACGCTAGCGTGGGTTACTAGCGAAAATTCCACAAGCAGCTGGAAGGCCAACATCTTTTGACTCAATCTTCTTCGCTGGACCCTATCTTGTGTCCTACTGTCTCCGGAGTCGACTGCATCTGTCCGTGGTTCCACGCCAACTCTTCTGCTGACTCGCCTCTCTGCTGTCCCGTCGCCAACTCTCTGTCAGCTCCTTTGTCCAGCCAACTCTCTTTCGCGTCCCCTTACCACTTCCGGATACGGCGAGATTTCAGGTCCAAAAATCCTTTGTCTGGTTTCGCGCCGAAACAGACAAATGAATCGTCTGCTCGGGCCACCCATATAGTGCTACATTTGAGCTTTGAACGATTCGGGTTAAGAGTCGAAGCATAGTCATTGGGTGAAGTTTTATGCTCTTGCGCAAAGGATATGACAATCACCATTGTCATGATAAACCCCCAGACAGGAAATGGGGCTAGAGTGTGGATGACGTCATGCCCGGAAGAGATGATCCTGAGAATTTGAGGATTTTGAAAAAGAGTCAGTTGAAAGTTTATATTGGACTATGTAGGCAGACAATTGAGTTTCTGACATTAGACCATGGAATTGAAAGTTGATAATGGACTATGGAGGCCGCGCATGGGGATGGGGTTAGCATAGTAAGAATTGTGTGGAAGAACCGAAGTCAGAAGTTAATAAAACCGTTCGTACCTGAAATGACGGAGTCGTCTGAATTTATATTGCATTTGTGTTTTTCATTTGTAAATGTGTTTGTATCACAGTTGTGATAGACATCACCAAATTATATAATAATAATCTTACAATCGATATACATCACTTACCATAACTCAAGCCGACACTAATAACCTTGGGAAAGGTATGAATCCAATTATTCTCCCTCCAACTATGGGTAAATAGTAGGACAGACTAGGTTCTTAAGCCTTGGTAAGGCAACTAGTCTAGGAGAAGGAAAACTCTGAATTCAAACCTGTTAAACTCCGCTTAAAAATTGACCGTGTGTCATATCCTGCCCGAGCGGATGGGTTGGGTAAATATGATAACTTCAGCCGACTGCCACAAACATTTAAAACTTAAAGTCTTTGATATACATATCTAACAAATTAACACAGAGATTAGTATGAAATAATAAAACTCTAATACTAATTAAGTATTATATTAAAACTATATAACATACTGTTTCCAACAGCAGATTCACTGGCTCAAACGTCACTGCACACGAGCGGCCAGTCAAACAAGCATGGTACGAGGATCATTAAATAAGTTTCCAGACTTTTTTCATATGGGCAATTTTATTGATAGTACTCACATGAGACTCTAGTCCCCTTCGAAGTAATCTCCTTCGGCTGAAATGCAATTGTTGTACCGTTCCAACAACTTCTGGAAGGCCCCATAGAAGTCCTCTTGTGTGAGCGTGTCAATGACCTTCGTCACAGCCTCTTTCATCTCCTCAATTGTCTCATAACAACAGCCTCTGAGCTTAGGGAATAACCAAAAGTCACAGGGAGTAAGGTCTGGACTATAGGGATGCCCATGTTGGTCAAATAGTCTTTGACAAGAATGGAGTTGTGGACTGGTGCATTGTCCTGCTGGAAATGCCACTGACCCGATTTGAAGAGTGCTGGCCTCTTCTGACAGAATCTCTTCTTGAACTCCCTTAAAACCTCAACATAGTAACCCTAACCCTAACCCTTTGGCCAATCAACTCTGGTGTATTGACTTCCTTATTCCTCCCAAACCTCTCATCATCCCTCAAAGACCCCCTGCCTTCCTTGAATCTCTTATGCCACTCAAAAACTGATGCTCGATTCATGCAAGATGGTCGAAAAGCAATCTGAAGCATTCCATACGTTTCTGTGGTGTCATTTTTTCCAAGTTTAAAACAGAATTTTATTGTATATCGTTCTTCTAAAGTGTCGTCGCGTCCAGATTGCATTTTTGAAATTCACCAGCTGTGACAATCAGGCTTTAGTAGGGTGTATTCCAGTTCCTGCTGTATCTGTTGATTTGAATCTGAAATCCTAAAAATTGGTCAGTCATCTCATAAGATATATAGCAATAAGATACTGAATTTTCAAGAGTCTATGACAATTTTAAATGCCTGAACAAAAAAAAAGTCTGGAAACTTATTCGATACACCACGTATGTTGTTTATTTGAACCATTTTATGATAGCACAAGAGATAATGAATTCCTATATATTTAAGCTCTAAGGTGTAAGATTTACACGTTCAACTAATATCCAACTGTATGTCTGGGGGTTGACCTATACAGCAAGTATAGGTCTAATCCAGAATTTTAAGCTAAAAATATTGAGGTTGTCTTATATACCAAATCTGACCCAGTTGGCTGGGGCTGCAGAATACACCGACTGCATCTCTGCAGAGGAGTAAGACTCCTTCAACAAGTGTCCTGGATATGACACTAAAGAATCTGATCGTGAGGCTCCAGTAATGTTGGAGCTTCGGGGAATGTAGAGACCTCTTCATTTCCATCGCTCCCAGGTTCATTCTGACCGGGAGTGGTAGCGCTTGATAGGGTCCTATCTATCGGTCAAATAGAACTAAACTTTGTGCTTATGCTAAACAGAATTGTTTGAAATAGAACTGTTTATATGTATAAAATGGATTTGGCAATAAATAACGTAGAATAGTTTATATGCAATAAAACCAAACTAAATCAAATTATATGCCAGATCGACTATTACAGACCAATTGACGGTAAGCAAAGTTCAAATCCACAAATTCTTTATATTCCTTTGTCTTTTACGTGGTGGCATTACGATTCACCAAAGATTTTAAGGCATCTTCACAGAAACATTTCTTTATAACATCCAACTTCCTCCTTGAAAAAAAAACAGAGGTTAATGATCTGATCAAAATCTTTCAGATTATTCTCTGTAGCATCTTATTATAGTGTTGTTTTTTTCCCAAGGGCTATCACAATTGATCTGTCGAAAGACCACTGGAGTAGGGCCAGGTATACAGCCTCCCAATTTGGGGCAACTGTCTGCACTCCGCCAACCTATCCTCTCTATCTGCCACGCCTCATTGGACAACAAGTAGTATTGCTTAAATCTTAGAATCCTGGGCCTCCCACGTCCTTAGGTCTCCCCACCCCAGAGCTCCTGGCTAGAAAATATTGCTGAAAATTTAAAATGTGGTAATCTGCAATCTAACTTCTTTACAGGCTGTAAATAAAAGATTATTACAATCCATAGACATTTTGAAATATATTAGAAATAATAAAATTATGTATAAAATATAAGATCGTAAAATTTTATAGGCAATAGCGATTTAGAAGCCGAAAATCCGGCCGGCCATTTTGGGCGTTCTTGTTAGCTTCTAATTAGCAATATTAACATCAGCCACTCTGTTTCAAAAAGTAGTACTGTGCCTAAAATCATCACACTTCCCATCTATATATCATCATCATCATCATGTCGTGCCGCTGGCACGGATATCCCTGACCCTCTATCGCCACTTCTCCCTATCGTTCATCGCATCTGTCATGCCTCCTGGGCTACATCCCGTATATTTACATAGCTGCTGTATGTATGTTCTTGCTGGTCGTCCTGCTTTTGCTCGGCCATATGTGGGGGTCCATAGGAGTACATCACTTATGCTCCTCCAGCAGTGCCCTGCGTGCCTGGTTCGTCTAACTTGGATAGTTTTCGTGATGGGAGGCACGTGGCCGTATAGTTGGTGCTTTGTGGGATGTTGCCACCAGGACTTGTTTAATATTGCTCGCAACATTCTTGTGTAATTGCCGTCTAGCTTCTTCTCCAGCAGTTTTGTTAGCGTCCAAGTGGTGCATCCATACAGCAGTATCGACACGACTGCTGCTTGGAAGAAACTGCGTTTCATTTTATCGGTCAGGTCTGATTTCCATATGACCTATAGCTTATCGATAGCTGTCCATGCCTTCGTTAGCCACGTGTCGATGTCTTTTTCGGTTTATGAGATACTGCTTCCAAGGTAGGTGAATTTGTCAACCAGTTTCAGAGAGGTTCCGTCTAGTGTGGAAATGTCGCCTTCTTGATTAAAGCACATATATTCAGTTTTGCGTGCATTGACATGGAGGCCAATGCCTGCGGCGGCTCGTTCCAAACTATGCAGTAGTGTTTCGGCTTGGTTGGGTGTATTTTCTAGTAATGCTATGTCATCGGCGTAGTCGGCGTCAGTAATTTTCTCAATACCTCTGCGACGAAAAGGATACGATACAATGTCAATTTTTTAGGCAGAGTATTACTTGTTTGTGGCAAAGTCTGCCCTAATATTTACCCAACCCCTCCTCCACAAACAGGATACGACATACATCTGGTTGCAAAGTCTGCCCTAGTATTTACCCATGGTTCATGCCTTTCTTAAGAGCTTTAGCACAAAGTGAAATAAAAACAGCCTCGTTCATTTTTTTTTTTTTTTTTTTTTTTTGCCTGTTTGGGATTGAAATCTCTTTTGCTCGTTAAGATCTGGTTGGTATGTTTCACGGCACAATCTGTTTTCTCCATGTGGTCAATGAAAAAAAAAACTCATTTCATATATATAATCTTTATACAATTTTTATTCATGACCTTGTGGGCAACAGTGACAAAAAAAGGAATATAATACTATAAAATAAAAAATAAAAACAGTTACCGCCCTTGTCAGTAGATTGGTTTCATTTGGTTTGGTTTTATGGCATATCAACCATTGTTGCTTATTTAATGCCAAATCTTGTTTTTACATATATATCAAATATATGATTTATAAACACATTTTGTTGATACATACTGTTAAATGATCAAACAGTTCTATTTCTAACAATTCAATTCAGCATAAGTCAAAGTTAAATGATTCAAGTAATGCTCACTGATAATTCAATTAAGCATCAATCATTCGTTTATTCTCAGTCAAATGTAAAAACAGTTCTATTTCAAACAATCAAATTTATCATTTAACAGTTTAAATGTCAAAGAGTTCAACTATTTGACCCACAGATAGGACCCTATCAGGGGCTACCACTCTGGACTAGACTTGGGAGCAATGACAACGAAGAGGTACTTCACATTCCCCAAAGCTCCACCATTACTTGAGCCTCACCATTAGATTGTTTAATGTCATATCTAGGAGAGGCTGGGCCCCCAGGCCCCCGGTTGAGCAGCCCAGGAGAACGGGAAAGAAAGGCTGTGATAACCAGAAGAGTTGGGGGGTCAATATGTCGCAGTCTTTGTTCGGTCCCCAACTCACCTCTCACAAACAACTCTTTCGAATAAAGTGAGAGGTATATTTTTCTAAAGAACTGTGTCCGCTCGTCCTTATTGTGTCGTCGTTATGTTTCTGCATGTATATGTGTATAGTTGGTCATGGCTGTACAATAGACTTATCTAAACGTTGAGCAGCTTCAGTACATAGGTGGGCGACAGTTACTCAACTGTTTGAAAGACTTAGCTGAACGGAAATTTTGAGAGGCAGAACCGAACTGAATGTTCAAAGTCAACGGCCAACTTGAAAAGTAAAAAAGAATAGACAAATTACTCTATTGACTCACTGTGCACTATGTTTGTTTCACATAGTAAAAACAAATCTGATATATTACAATTTGAAAAGAAAAAATAGATACGTACATTTTTTTATTATTTAGGAGGCTCTGTTATGGGTATAGTTGTAGGAAATGGACATGGCGACACGAGCTCAATTCTGAAACGAGGCTGTTTGCAACTCCTATAACAAACTGCTAATACCCTTAGGAAAGATATGATTCCAAGTATTCTCCCTCCAGTAACATGTACATATATATGTTACTGCTATTCTCCGGGATAATATATATATATATATATACGAGGATCATTAAATAAGTTTCCAGACTGTTTTCGTATGGGCACTTTTATTGATAGTACACACATGAAACTCTAGTCCCCTTCGAAGTAATCTCCTCCGGCTGCAATGCACATGTACCGTTCCAACAACTTCTGGAAGGCCCCATGGAAGTCCTCTTGCCTGAGCATGTCAATGACCTTCGTCACAGCCTCTTTCATCTCCTCAATTGTCTCATAACGACAGCCTCTGAGCTTGGGAAATAACCAAAAGTCACAGGGAACAAGGTCTGGACTATAGGGAGGCTGAGGAACTGTCTTAATGCCCATCTTTGTCAAATAGTCTGTGACAAGGATAGAGTTGTGGACTGGTGTATTGTCCTGGTGGAAATGCCACTGACCCGATTTGAAGAGTGCTGGCTTCTTCCCTAGGAATCTCTTCTTGAACTCCCTTAAAACCTCAACATAGTATTCCTTGTTGACTGTCAGTCCATTTGGAACTCAGTGCATGTAAATCATGCCAGCGCTGTCAAAAAAAATTGTGGCTGGATTTGCTCAGTATGACCTTCTTGGGTCTAGGAGAGCCAGTATGCTTCCACTGGGAACTCTGTCGCTTGGTCTCTGGGTCATAGCAGTAGATCTAGCTTTCATCGCATGGCAATTTTTCCAAAATTAAAACAGAATTTTATTGCATATCGTTCTTCTAAAGTCCAGATTGCATTTTTGAAATTCACCAGCTGTGACCATCAGGCTTTAGTAGGGTGTATTCCAATTGCTACTGTAGCTGTTCCTTTGAAGCTGGAATCATAAAAATTGGTCAGTCATCTCATTAGATGTATAGCAATAAGTACTGAATTTTCAAGAGTCTAGGATAATTTTAAATGCATGTACAAAAAAGTCTGGGAACTTATTGAATGCTCTACACACATATATATATATATATATATATATATATATATGGTATGGATACATCTATTGAATTGTAGGGCAGACTGGGCTCTTTAACCTTATTATGACAACCAGCTTAGAAGAAGCTCTGAATTCAAAACTTGTTAAACTCCCCTTAAACATTGGCCTTGTGTCGCGTCGTGCAAGGGGTTTAGGTAAATACGTATTCCCTTCTAATAAGTGTCACAATTTAGACCGGAACCTCAAATTTTTAATCCCCCTACTCTACCACTTGGCCAGCCTGCCAGTGCTTGTTCACCTGTTGTAGGTAAAGTTC
>OY757937.1:6913729-7008729 GCA_963585895.1 Sepioteuthis lessoniana
CTTTAGTTTATATATATATATATATATATATATATATATAAACTAAAGCAAATTGTGTTAAACAAAAACAAATTCTATTTATTTTCTGTGTGAATGATTCCTGTCTTATAAATTTCCTTCCAAAAAATTTCCAGTCGGCCTGCAAGTAAGGGAGAGTGTTTCAGTAGATGGAATCTTTTTTTTTTCTCTACTATACTGTGCAAAAAGAATTTGTTCAGACAACTGAACGTCTTCATTGTATCCTTAACGTTCTTAGCGCTTCTTTTCACGTGACCTATTCTTCAATGCGAGGATTATCATCATCATCATCATGGAGGTGCCCTAGGTGTAGTCGTTATCGTCGTAGGAAATGGACACGGCGACACGAGTTCAAATCCTGGACGAGACTGATTGCATTTCACATAGCACTAATACCCTTGGGGAAGGTATGAATCCAACTATTCTCCCTCCAGCTATGGGTAAATAGTAGGACAGACTAGGTTCTTTAGCCTTGGTTAGGCAACTAATCTAGGAGAAGGAAAACTCTGAATTCAAACCGCTTAAAAATTGACCTTGTGTCATATCCTGCCCGAGCGGAGGGGTTGGTAAATAGTATCATCATCATCATCATCATGAAAGCGTGGCGACAGCACGGATTCTCTTAACTATCTCTCTCTCTCTCTCACATCATCATCCGTCCCTATCGGCTATCGCATTCACTATTCCTGCAGGGGCACTCAGTGAGTTTCGTTTGCAGATCAACAAAATTTGGGGAAATGAAGACGCCGAAAATCAAACAAAGACTGGAGCTGCAGAGGGGTAAGACACATCCCCGCCCCCGCGTTGAGTGTCCTGATATGACATTAAACTATCTAATGGTGAAGTTCCAGTAATGCAGGAGCTTTGGTGTGTCCATGTGTCCATAGGAGAATAGCACTTATGAGCTCGTCCTTACTTCACCAGCAGTTCCTAGCATGCCTTGTTCGTCTTGCTTGCATAGTTCGTTAGATTGAAGGTAAGTGGCCGTAAAAGTGATCTGTTGTTGTACGCTGCTTCCAGAATTTGTTCCAACGGCATGCAGCATTCTTTTGAAGTTCCAATTTTAATTTTTTCTCCGGCCCAAGAGGTGCAACCATGCAGTACAACAGACACGACAACAATTTGGAAGAATTACCGTTTTATTTTGTCAGAGAACAGATTTCCATCTGGCTATAATGAACTATGATGATTTTGATTTCATTTTTTTTACTATCTCTCTTTATCTTATAGAACAAACACCTTTCAATGTTTATATTTACTCAAACTCCTCCTCCACGGATAGGATGTGACACAAGGTCAATTTTGATGGGAGGTAAAGCTGGTTTGAATTCCAAGGTTGTCTTTTTCCTAGACTGGTTACCGTCCCAAGCTTACAGAACGCAATATACTTTATTATTTATCTATAGCAAGGGAAAGACGATATGGGATCATACCATTCCCGCAAGGAATGGTATGAACCTATTCTTTCTTTCTTTCTTTCTTTCTTTCTTTCTAATGATTTACCTACAGCAAGGGAAAGACGATATGGGTTCATACCATTCCTTGCAGGAATGGTATGAACGATTTGCAGGAAGCGAAACTGTGGTATACTCCTTATTCTTTTCTCATACTTATCTGTCAGGCTGGAATCTGGTTTTCTCTCTGGGACTTCTTCTGGTGATCTTGGGTTTATCTTGGTCTTAAAGTCCACTTTTGTTTTAATAGATAAACACAAAGTCTTTGTGTGGTTGTTTGTTTGTGCTTTATGACATATCAACCTTTGCAGGTTATTTAATGCCAAATCTTTTTTTATACAAATGAACAGTTCTATTTCAAACAATTCAGTTGAGCATAAGTACACAGTTTAGTTCTATTTGACCCATAGATAGGACCCTGTCAAGTACTATCAGTCCAGAGTGGACCTGGGAGCGATGGCAATGAATGGGTGCTCCTCATTCCCCATAATGTTATATCAGGACACTCAATGGAGGGGGGGATTACCCCTCTGCAGAGATGCAATCGGTGTATTCTACAGCCGCAGTCTTTGTTTGATTTTCGACGTCTTCATTCCCCCAAATTTTGTTGATCTGCAAACGATACTCACTGAGTGCCCCATTCCTTTAGTTTGTCGTCACTTATTAACCTGAACCTAATTTGGCTAGAATTATAGAGTACTCTGCAAGAATCGAACTCACTAACAATAGTGTGCAAGCCTAACCAACTCATAAGAGTTTATTTTTTCTGGCTTGCCCAGTCGGCAGGGGCTGTAGAATACACTGACTGCACCTCTGCAGAGGGGTAATACCCCCCCAATGAGTGTCCTGTATATGACACTAAACAATCTGATGGTGAGGTTCCAGCAATGCTGTAGCTTTGGGGAATACGGAGTACCCATTTATTGCCATCGCTCCCAGGTCCACTCTGACCCGGAGTGGTAGCACCTGATATGGGTCTTATCTATGGGTTAAATAGAACTAACGGCATACTTATGCTAAACTGAATATCTTGAAATCGAAATGTTTTTACAATTAAACTGTACTTACATTTAAACTGCGTGCTTATGCTAAACTGAATTGTTATATATAACTGCTTGAATAGTTTGAAATAGAAATGTTTTTGACAATTAATCTGTGTACTTATGCTAAACTGAATTGTTTTAAATAGAACTGATTATTTACATAAAAATGGATTTGGCGTTAAATGACCAACAAAGGTTGATATGCCATAAAACCCACCAAACCAAACCAAACCTTTTTTCTGGCCTTTTTTCAAGGGTAAAAAATTGCCAAAAATGTCAAATGATGTAATCTGTTATTCAACAGCCTGATTGGTTGTGTTGTTGCTAAGAAACATCGATGTTGAAATGAGGATAAAAGTACATATTACCCAGGTGGCTATTCAGACTCTTTGAATGCCGGTTCTAAGGGTTAAAAAATACAAGTGGTGTGAATCATATTATTCTCCTTCCAGCCATGGGTGCATAGCAGGGCAACTTGGGTTCTTTAATCTTGGTTAGGCAACCAGTCTAGGTAAAGGAAAACTCTGAATCCAAACCAGTATATTCCGCTTAAGAATTGACCCTTTGCCACATACTGCCCGGGTTGAGGTATTGGTAAATATATAGAAGTGGAGCGTTCAGCTTTTTTAATTTCTTCATTTTTTTTTATTGGGATGAGACAAAAAGTTTAAAACATTTTGGTGCTAGTTTGAGTCATGTATATCATATTATAAAAGCAGTTCAAGTCGTGAAAGGTACTCTCTGTTGTAGGTAGTATGTTGGTGCGCTGACACGTTGCGCATTGCTTCAGTCCGTGTGTAATTCGAAACTTTCACAGATAAACGCGCAACATAGTCTAATCCTAAAACTTATGCTTTACCATTCCAAACTTCGTGGAAGTCACCAAACAACATTTTTTGCGCAAAAGATGGGACGCAGTTGATCCCAATAGATTAACTAAATAATTGAAGAAAGTTCGCACGGATTACAAGGACCCCGACGATTACGTAAGATCAGCTAGCCCTAAAACAGTGGATTCCGAGGCCATGCTCCTAACCATAGAAACAAATCCGGTGAGTAGCACTTGGAGAGTATCAGGTGAGTTTGGTATTTCATAGCCTAGTGTGGTTCGTCACTTTTACGACCGCAGCAAAAGTATCTAAAGCTGCTTCATGTACTACCAAAATATTGCAAAACCTTTGACTCGCCCTAGTAATTTCCACTGAAAGAATGTAAATACTGATACAACCGTAGGTTTTAAAAAGAATAGAAATAAACCTATGATGATAAAATAATCTATAAATTCTATTTAAATGTGATTTTTGTTTTGCGCTAAAAAATAACTAAAAATAATTCCAAACATAGATGTACAAGATGCCTCAAAAAATTTGATATCACTAAAAAATAAACAGTGCTCAATATCGGTGATAGAGTATATGTTTCTAAATTAGAATAGTGTAGACATAGAAACAACGAAGCTTTGTGAATGTCAGTTTCTCGCTAATGCGATCACGGTCTAATTTTAATTTGAACCATCCTTCCTCTTTAGTTACAACGAAGTCAACAACATCTGCTATATCGGTGATGATTAATCGTTGGATGACGAAAGAAAAGCGCAAAAGTCCAACCCGAGACGTTTCTAAA
This sequence comes from Sepioteuthis lessoniana, assembly GCA_963585895.1. NCBI lineage: Eukaryota > Metazoa > Mollusca > Cephalopoda > Myopsida > Loliginidae > Sepioteuthis > Sepioteuthis lessoniana. The sequence continues at coordinate 6,917,868 of OY757937.1, forward strand.
TGAATTAAAGTCGTCCTCAAATATTTACATACATTCTGACTTTTCGAGTTCTTTGTTTAATTACATATCAAACTTTGTAGGTTATTTAATGTCAAAGCCATTCTCTTAGAAGAACAGTAGTGGTACTATTTAACCCATAACTGGGAGGAAAATGGGGGTTCATACCTTTCCCAGAGGTATTTGTCCTAAAGAGAACGTAATAATACAACTGGTGTTCGAACTTGCTTACTACGATTCCGTAGTCCATCGCTTTAACCATTACACCACGAAGACACACCGGTTTCGAATACTGAATTATTGTAAGAAAAATCTAAATATTAAAGAAAATAAATTAAAGAAAATGAAAGCGTCCCGTTCAGGTTAAAATTGGATGAAAGAAAATCAAAATTCTTTGTTTTATTCTTTACAGCAATATTTTATTTTCCAATTCTTCCTCTTTTTTTTTTATTTGTCGTGAATTGGTATTTTGGAAGCATTTGAATACGGGCTTTTTCTTAATTTTTTAAAAATCCCTGCTGTTGGAATAAGAGCTATAAACTTTGTGTTTTTGTTTCCGTCTAACAAAAGGAATGTTGACAGGAGGTGGGCATTTTGGGGAAATGCCGGGCGCATGTGGACTCCAGTCCTGTGCCCTAACCCACCCACCCCAAAAAGGCCTTGTGCCACACTTGCTGTATATATATATATATATTCTAAATTACTATCTACCAGCATTCACGTTTACCAGGAAAAAGGAAAAAACCGCCAGAATTTAGAGATAACAACATCCCGAATATCCCTGGGGGAAAAAGAAAAAAAAATTGGGGAGGGGAAAAAAATAAAGAAAAGGCCAACTTCGTCACACCAGTTGAAAAAAATCAAGAGATATGCTGTCCGTTGGTCAAAAGAACAAAAACCCACCGTAAAATGCTGCAATACTAGTACTACAAATAGTGCTCAATACAAAAGTAGAGTTAATTACAGAAATGAAATCACGATTTAATTTATATATATATATATATCTGTGTATATATATATGCACGCTCCAGTGGGTTGAGCACGCGAGTGGTGAATTGCCGGTTGCCACATTCGCCTAAATTAAAAGCTCTTCTCATGAATTCAACTCTTTGGTAGCGGATAGTGTATATGTAAAAAAAATATATACGTTAAAAATCCTTCCTTTTCGCTGAGAATGACATCAGTTTTGAGGTAAAATAACCGACTGACGTAAAATCATCCACGTTTTGATTCCAGCTTGAAGCATCTTACGTGTCTAGCACTGAAGAGTTGTGATTCAAGGAAACAGTCTGTCAGAGGATTACAATATATATCAGTCTAAATTCCATGAATTATATATATATATATATATATAATGGGGGTCAATATAAGATTTTGTTTTAAATAAAAGATTTTGTTTTAAATAAACGATTTTGTTTTAAATAAACCACTAGGGTTGATATGCCATAAATACCAACCAAGCCATATGAAATCTTCTGGGTGCCAAGTTATCGATTTTATATAAGATAATTGAATTAAAATCGATGCTGCAAGTAACTATTTGTATTTACTACTTATATTTTCTTTGAAACAATGCATATATATTTTATAGATATAACGCAGAGACCAGAATATTAGTGAACGGTTGCATATATAGCTCTGTCTGTGTGTTTTAGTTTTAGTGTCGCCTTGGTTGCTTAATGCCATATCAACTTTCGTGGGTTATTCAATTCAATTCATTAAACAAAGCTAACCTTGTAGTTGTAGTACGATTTGATCAACAGCTGGTGGGTTAGGGTATTTTCTGAGGGTATCAGTACAAATGCGAATAAAATAGTTTGAATGGATTACGAACTCACTTGCTATAATGTCCCAGCCAGTACTTTAACCACAACGGGACAGGGATTCCCTTCTGTACGTGTGTATGAGAGTTTGTCCTAATTTTATATGGGCATCAAGACAGTTCCTCAGCCTTCCTATAGTCAGACCTTGCTCCCTGTGACTTTTGGTTTCAGGTTCAATTGAACAGCTACAGCAGGAATTTGAATACACCCTACTAAAGCCTGATTGTCACAGCTGGCGAATTTCAAAAATGTAATCTGGACTTTTGAAGAAAATTCTGTTTTTAACTTGGAAAAACTACCATGCGATGAAAGCTGGATCTACTGCTATGACCCAGAGACCAAGACACAGAGTTCCCGGTGGAAGCATGCTGGCTCTCCCATACCCAAGAAGGCCAGACAGAGCAAATCCACCCACAAACTTTTGATGATCCTTTTTTTGACAGGACTGGCCATTCTACATGCACTGGGTTCCCACTGGACAGACAGTCAACAAGGAATACTTTGTTGAGGTTTTAAGGGAGTTCAGGAAGAGATTACGCCAGAAGAGGCCATCACCCGTCAAATCGGGTCAGTGGCATTTCCACCAGGACAATGTGTTGCATACTCATATGCTGATGCATACAAAATCATAACAACGACACAATAGAGACGAGCCGCACAGTTCTTTTAGAAAAATATACCTCTCACTTTATTTGAAAGGGTTGTGTCTGAGAGGGAGTTGGAGACTGAACAGAACTGCAACATAATGACCCCCACTCTTATGACCATCAGCGTTTCTTTCCCGTTCTCCAGGGCTGCACAACCGGGGGCCTGTGGCCCAGCCTCTCTGGGTGCTGGTTTTCTCTACCGCATCTTATCTCCAACTCGTCTGATTCCCAAACTCAATCGGGGGTCCCGAGGGCCCCTTCAGCTGGGTGCTGCTTTCTCTACAGCATCATTTCTCCAAATCTCTGCTCTCCAAACTGATTAAATTTCCTGTGCACTGAGTTATATAATAGTTCGACGTCCACCCAATCCCTCCCCATAACAGGCCATCGGAATATGCACTTCCGCCGTCTTTGGAATGGCATGTTTGATCGTCATCGAGCGGAAATAACTGTCATGCAGTTCACAGGTCACTCTCTTCCGGTGCATCAGTTTGTGACTGTACCGTGGGATTTTAACCCTGTCCCATATTGTCAGCCAAGCTCGCCCACGTCAATGGAATATGCAATTTCCACGTCTTTGGAATGGCATGTTTGGTCGGGTGGGAGGTCAATATACTACAAATGCACCAATCCACAACTCCCACCTTGTCACAGACTATTTGACTTAGATGGGCATCAAGGCAGTTCTTCACTGTCCCTATAGTCCAGACCCTTCTCCCTGCGACTTTTGGTTATCCCCTAAGCTCACAGGCTGTCGTTATGAGACAATTGAGGAGATGAAAGAAGCTGCGACGAAGGTTATTGACATGCTCACACAAGAGGAGTTCCATGGGGCCTTCCAGAAGTTGTTGGAACAGTACAACAAGTGTATTGCAGCTGGAGGAGATTACTTCGAAAGGGACTAGAGTTTCATGTGTGTACTATCAATGAACGTACTCATACGAAAAAAGTCTGGAAACTTATTTAATGATCCTCGTACATAAATTTATGTGTAAAACGTTTATATATATATATATATATTTCTTATGTTTATATCTATCATCATCGAGTTGTGTTGACAGGACGGATTCCTTTGACTTTCCCTTGCGATCCGTCCGTATAATCGATCGCTCTTTGTAAGTCATCTAGCCGTTATCCAGAGTCCACACAAAACTAATGTATGTAAGTTTTCGCTGTTCAGCCAACATTGGTATGTCCATGGGTGGTAGTTCATAGGATAACATCGCTTATGAGTTTGTCTTTACTTTTCAAGCAATTCCCAGGATGTTTTAATCGTCTCACTTGGTTGCTTTGCAACATAGAAGGTTCTGCTCTTGTTTGTGAGATGGAACGTAAGTTGCAGTACTGATTTTGTTTTATGGGCTGCTGCTTCCAGGATTTGTTCAAAACATCACGCAACATCCTTATGTAGTTCTCATCTGACTTTTTCTCAAGACGTTTCGTTAAAGTCTAGGTGGTGCAACCATACAATAATATAGACACGGCTTCAGCTTTGTAGGATTCTCGATTTATTTCATTAGAGAAATAACACACACATACACGCACACACATCTATATGTAGGAGACGTTCGTTGTATGATGGTTGCCGTCGAAGGAAATAGACACGGCAATACGTTTTCAAATCCTGGACAAGACTATTTGCACTTTTTTTTTTTAGCGCTAATACCCTTGGGAAATATATAAATCAATTTATTCTCCCACTGAATAATTAATTGAGCAGACTAGGCTCTAACCTTGGTATGGCAACCAGTCTAGCAGAAGGAAAACTCTTAATTAAAACCTGTTAAACTCCGTTAAAATGACCTCAAATGGCATTCTCCTCGCGCAGAAGGGTAGGTAAGTATCTATATCTTTAAGAAAAACAAAAACCGGTCACATTAGGATTATAAATTTATTTCCATCCTGTTATGGGTAACACCAAAAATAACAGGACTTCTTCAGATCTAATGGATAAAATAAATCCAGTCAGAATAGACACGGGAGGGAAGGGTGGGAGAGCGTAGAAGAGGGGTGAAGAATTTCCTGCCCATTTATCCACTTTCAGGAAAATTTAAATGTACATAGTTGAATGATTTTTTTTTTGTCCTGACGGAATTATTCCCGACTCCGGTTTAACTGGACTGAATAATACACACACACACACACACACACATATATATATATATATATATATATATATAGTATGGTCATAAATAATTTCTGTCTAACAAGATATAATCTATTGTTGAATATTTAAACAATTCAAATTTAAATCAACAGTATATAAGTTATTATTTTGAATCATTTTTGCCAATTATCAAGTAACTTATTGAGTCTTCTCAAGTAAAATTCACCTTGTTTCAAGCTGAAGAAATTTTCTAGAAACGTTTTCACCTGATCTTTTTAGGAAAAATCCGTCATTCAGAGAAGATAGAAATCCCTTTGTGTAAGGTCTGATGAATACAGGCAGTGGAGTAGAACAGACCACCCTAAATTCAATTTTTTTTCCAGTTTGATTCTTGTTGGATGTAGCCTTCCACTATCGTGGAAAAGCACAGCGTTTCTCCAATTGACGAATACAGGGCATTTTATTCGAAAATTTTCATGCACACGTTACTTCTGTTGAGAATATAAATCTGCACTGAGAGTCTGATTATAGTTTTAAAACTCAAAATGATCCCACTATAGATATAGCATCAGGTTTCTTCCGTGAAACTCCTCCTCTGGGGTAAGCTGCGAAGAGTCATCCTTGTCAATCCACTGTCTTTTACGTTAAACGTTGTCAGAAAAGAATCGCTTTTTTCCTCTATAAAAACATTCTTGAGGAATTGGTAATTTCTCTACTATAAAAAGAGACTTGTCGCTATAGATATGCGATCTTCCTTATTCTTCTCACAAAGAGTATGAGGAACACAAACGTCCAGCTTGCTCACTATTCCTATCTTATTCAAGTGGCGGTAGATTATGGATTGGAATCTCTTGAAGTCAAGTGCAAATTCTTGAGTACTTTGGTGCAGATTACATACAACGAAATTTTCTTAAATCATCTTAATCGACGTCTCCTGATTATCCTGGTCTGGGTTCATTTCTCAATGATGTATCACCAAAATGAAACTATATAAACCCAAGAATTGATTTTTCATTTATTGCGGACTTTTTGCCCTCATCTTGGTAGTTTTTGTGTTTTTTCTTCTTCACTGCGTTTCGGCCAAATTTCACCTCTGGGCTTCATCAGGTGATTAACCGCGACTTCGGATAGGAATGCTGTGTCTTGCGCCCGTGGCGCAGCGGATATAGGCGTTGAGTTTCTACGGTTCCAGGTGAGCATTGTCAGAAGATAGGGGTTTCAATTCCTACCCAAGTCGACCAGAGGTTTACTTGGTCAAAAACGTGGTGCGATAGACAATAACTATGGAAGGCAATAATTACTGGGGATACGGTTACAAGACTCGGCATTCCTATCCGCAATAAATAAAAAATTAATTCTCAGATTAAGAAACCTCATCTCAAAATGATCCCAATTAAAAGACATATATAAACCCAGGTTCGGAATTGTTGGTCATTAATGACAGCTTGACCGTAAACGCTAGAAATGTTCTTATAGGTTTCTGTAGAGTTTTCGTAAACATTAGATAACAAATTTGTACTTTCAGTCCCTTCATTTTAGGGGCATGAGATCATAGATTGAATTATGATGTGCATTCTTTTGCTATTGAAATATAAATGAACGATGAACGCAATCTTTAATCAGATAATTTTCGGATGTGTTAAAAATACTGGAAGTTTGAAATACGTAGTTACAACCGGCTTTTAAAAAACGAAAACTATTTATGACTCAACACCCTATATATATATTTATGCTGCCTGCATATTTATGCCAAACAATTGTTTCTTATGCTACACTGAATTATTTGAAATAGAACTGTTTTTTTTTTAACTGTTCTTATACTAAACTGAATTGTTTAATAACAGCTTGAATAAACTGAATTGTTTGAAATAGAAATGTTTTAGACAAGCTGAACTGAATTGTTTGAAATAAAACTGATTAGTTACATAAAATGGATTTGGCGTTAAGTAACCTACAAAGGTTGATATGCCATAAAACCAAACCAAACCAACCAAACTTATACATATATATATATATGTGTGTGTGTGTGTGTGTGCGTGTGTGTGTGTATGTGTGTGTGTATTTCAACATCTAATACCAAAACATAACAATGACAACGAAAAACTCACATCCTCCGATATACGAAAGATTCTCAATGATGATGCGAAAACCTTCCAAGCAGCGATCGTGTCGATACTGCTATATGGATGCACTACATGGACGCTAACTAAACGTATTGAGAAAAGGCTTGACGGCAACTACACAAGAATGCTGTGAGAAATATTGAACAGGTCCTGGAGGCAATACTCCACAAAGCAGCAGCTGTACGGCCACCTACCTCCCATCACGAAAACTATCCAAGTTAGACGAACCACACATGAAGGACACTACTGGAGAAATAGGGACAAGCTCATAAGGGATGTACTCCTATGGACCCCTTCACATGGCCGAGCAAAAGAAGGGCGACCAGCTCGAACCTACATACAGCAGCTATGTGAGGATACGGCGTGCAGCCCTGAGGACCAGCGGGAGAGGTGGCGAGAGACTGTCAGGGATATCCACACTGATGATACAACAAGATGATGATGACAAATCTTTGAGGCTATATACATAAAAAAATAAAAGAGTTAACAAAGAAAATAGCATTTAACAATGGCACCAATATACTAAACATATTTGATATTATTTTCAGAGATACAATCTCCTAAAGGACATTTAAATTGATATATAACGTTGTTTTTGGTTTGTTTGTTTGTTTGTTTACAAAACTCCTATCGTGGGAGAGGAATTATTTTTAATAACTAAGTTGTCCATATCTTTTTGTTTACACAAAAAGCATTCCTCTTTGAAATTTTTGTGCAATGGTTAAATCTGCATTTGGAATTGGTGCATTTTTAGTGAATCTTCTGATAAAAGTACGCTGCACAGTCTTTTTATATAACTGGAAAGCAAAAAATATAAACCATTAAATATAGAATTTTGTGTTGTTTTTACACATGCAATAAAAATTTGAGATCATTCGAACGAGAATAGGTCAAGTTATTAGATTGCAAATTTATATCAATTTTTCGGAAACACCCTATATATATATATATATATATATATTGATATATATATATGTGTGCGTGTGTGTGTATGTGTGTGTATGTGTGTGAGAGAGAGACAGAGGGGAGAGAGAGACAGAGATAGACAATACCTCTACAATAGTATACATGTATTTTTGTTCTCTAAATCTTGTTAACTTCGAATTAAATGAGTACCTATGGGCGGGCCCAGTTGTCCAAAAAAAATTATGCTCACACTTAAATACATACACACACATACATACACACACACATATACAAATTGATAATGTACGTTCGCCAACTTTTTTTTTTTTTGCTTATGTATTTTTGTGTCTTGTGTTTCCCTCTCTTCAATGTGCGTGCGAAGGTGCACGCATGCGCTTTCGGTGCTTCGTAGGCGCCAGAGAAGCCGGGAGGTGGAGTGATGGTCTTGATTGACGCATGCGCACCAAAATCTTGGCCCTCTGCCGAGTACACTCGCCTGGTTTTGCTCTAGAAAAATCTGGATAGCGTCCAGCTGTTTTTCAAGACTCCCTCCTCACCTCTGACCTCTGAGCGAGGACGCCCATCAGCCAAAACTATTTGAAAATGTATCTCGGACTATTGCGTGCTGAATCCGGCATTTTTTATCACTTTCGAAGCCAACCACCATTTTTTTCCTTCGCTTATTATCAGCAATGATACTAACTTGACTAACTTGACAATTTCAACAAAAAAAAAACGCAAACATACCTACTAAATTCAAATGAACATTATAATTATTTCTGCTCCAATTACCGCTAATAACTTAAAACCAATTTATACACTTTTTATGTGAAGTGGTTGGTTCGTTGGTTTTTATGGCATGCCAACCCTTGTTGCCTAATTTAAAGCCAGGATATGTTTATTTTTGTTTTTTATATAGTTTCAAATAACAATTATAATTTCAAGTAACGATTCTTAATAGTTTCCGTTTAGGCTTGTTTAACGGTATATCAACTCCTTATGGGTTACTTAATGCCATCAGAGGGAACCTGTGAATAATAGCAAGAATAAGCAACCTCACAACTGGATTTATTTTGATATGGCATAAATCATATAATACATTGTATTACCTATTTATAAGTACAACCCAACCAATTTGTAAAAATTAAATTTCCAAGAATACCAACTTTTTCATATTTCAGAGGGCAGATTATGCTCTCAAAACATATATTGTTAGGTATTATTCATTACCAAACTCTGCTGCATTGAAAATCTACAACCAAAACTATAGATAGAAAGCTAAAAATAAGTACATCCCCCCCCTTATATATATTCATACAATTTTGTTGTTGGTCATAGATATTCTTTATAACAAATTTTGAATGATGTAGAATGTTGTAATCAATAATTCTTAATGTTTGCACGCGGTTATCTGGTTTCAAGTATTCCTATCTATTACAAATAATATCAACTTTCTTATATGTTTTCAAGTACTCCTTTGAATATTTTAGAATTTTTTTAACTCATGGTATTTAATAAAGTTTGAACCCGTTTATATGGTTTCAAGGTTTGGTTTGATTTGATTGGTTCCTTTATTCAAGGGTATATCAACCTGTTTTTGGTTAATGTGTGTCTTTTAACAAAGCCATCATTTTAGAAAAACAGCAATGATTCTATTTGACCCATAACTGTGGAATCAGAAGCTTCATACCTTTCCCCATGGGTATTAGTCCGAAAGTGAACGTAATAGCGCACGTAGAGTTCGAACTTGTTAACTTCAGGGCCAAATACTGGGACTTTAGCCACTACGCTATGGTAACTCCAAGACATACGGTTTCAAGTATTCCTCTTTAAAACTAACAGTTTGCACATGGTCTTATAGTTTCAAGTATTCGTCTGAATACTGTACAGTTTTATAATTGATAATACTTAATAATGTTTGCAAATAGTCTTATGGTTTCAAGTAATCCAAACAAATTTCAGTGTTCCTTTTGATTATATCGTTTCTCACCAAAAGTAATAGATCATGCAATATTTAGGTCGGTTGGTTGGTTGGTTTGGTTTTATGTCATACAAACTCTGGAAGGTTATTTAATGCCAAATCCTCTTAATACATATATTAAGTATATATGATTTGTAAACAAATAGTTTGTAGGTAAAATCTGAAACGAGCCAGAGCTCATTTGTTTGCAGACAGTTAAACGGGTGGCTATTTAATATTAACAATTCAATCTAATATCAGTCGTCTGTTTGCACGCACTTAAATGATTTGTAAGTGAATAATTTGTTGGTAATTTCATTTTTTTTTTTTAAGTTAGAGAAATTACTTTGCTCTCAGTGAAGTGGTTACAAGTACTGCTATTCAACACTAATAATTCGATTAAATAATATTCATTCATTTCCACAGACAAAGGGTTTCAAGTATTGCTATGTAATACAAATTATTAAGTTTTTGCACACCTTCAAAGGGTTTCAAGTATTGCTATGTAATACAAATAATTCAGTTTTTGCATACAATCAAAGGGTTTCAAGTACTGCTATGTAATACAAATAATTCAGTTTTTGCACGCAGTCAAAGAGTTTCAAATATTTCTATGTAATACAAATAATACTGTTTTTGCAAACAGTTAAAGGGGTTCAAGTATTGCTATGAAATACAAATAAGTTTTTGCACACAGTCAAAGGGTTTCAAGTATTGCTATGTAATACAAATAATTCAGTTTTTGCTCACCTTCAAAGGGTTTCAAGTATTGCTATGTAATACAAATAATTCAGTTTTTGCATACAATCAAAGGGTTTCAAGTACTGCTATGTAATACAAATAATTCAGTTTTTGCACGCAGTCAAAGAGTTTCAAATATTTCTATGTAATACAAATAATACTGTTTTTGCAAACAGTTAAAGGGGTTCAAGTATTGCTATGAAATACAAATAAGTTTTTGCACACAGTCAAAGGGTTTCAATTATTGCTATGTAATACAAATAATTCAGTTTTTGCACACCTTCAAAGGGTTTCATGTATTGCTATGTAATACAAATAATTCAATTAAACATTAGCCATTTTTTTTGCTCAGTTAAATAGACAAACATTTCTATTTGACCCATAGATGAGGCTTTATCACGTAAAACCATTTTGGTTCAGAGTTTACCTGGAAGTAATGCCAATGAAGAGGTAGTCCACTTTCCCTAAAGCTCCCTGATTGGAACATCACCATTTGATTGTTTAGTGTCATATCCATGACACTCATTAGTGAGAGGTGCCTGTGGTGTAATGGTTATCATCGCAGGAGATGGACACGGCGACACGAGTTCAAATCCTGGACCTGACTGATTGCATTTCACATAGCACTAATACCCTTGGGAAAGGTATGAATCCAAATATTCTCCCTCCAGCTATGGGTAAATAGTAGGGCAGACTAGGTTCTTCAGCCTTGGTGAGGCAACTAGTCTAGGAGAAGGAAAACTCTGAATTCAAACCTGTTAAACTCCGCTTAAAAATTGACCTTGTGTCATATCCTGCCCGTGTGGAGGGGTTGGTAAATATGATTAGTGAGAGTCGGTATATTCTACAGCCCTAGCCGACTAGGCTATACTACTTTTAGTTACAAGATGTTGCCACTAAGAGGCACTGCAGAAATATTAGTCGTACAAAAAAAAAAATAAACTATGAATGAAACGTTAATTTTCTTCAAACTCGTCAACTAAGCTACGTGGTACCTTCAATAAGTTTCCAGACTTTTTTGTACAGGAATATAAAATTGTCGTAGACTCGTGAAAATTCATTATCTTATTGTTATACATCTTATGGGATGACTGACTAATTTTTATGATTTCAGCTTCAAATGAACAGCTACAGCAGCAATTGGAATACACCCTACTAAAGCCTGATTTTCACAGCTGGTGAATTTCAAAAATGCAATCTCGACGTGACGACACTTTAGAAGAACGATATGCAATAAAATTCTGTTTTAAACTTAGAAAAAATGCGGCCACAGAAACGTATGGATTGCTTCAGGCTGCTTTTGGGGCATCTTGCATGAATCGAACATCAGTTTTGTGTGGCATAAGAGATTTAAGAAAGGCAGGCAGTCTGTGAGGGATGATGAGAGGTGTGGAAGGAGTAAGGAAGTCAGAACACCAGAGTTGATTGGCCAAAGGGTTAGGGTTAGAGTTACTATGTTGAGGTTTTAAGGGTTTCAGGAAGAGATTCCTAGGGAAGAGGTCAGCACTCTTCAAATCGGGTCAGTGGCATTTCGACCAGGAAAATACACCAGTCCACATCTCCACCCTTGTCACAGACTATTTGACTAAGATGGGCATCAAGACAGTTCCTCAGCCTCCCTATATTCTTTGCTCCCTGTGACTTTTGGTTATTCCTCAGAGGCTGTCGTTATGAGACAATTGAGGAGATGAAAGAGGCTGTGACGAAGGTCATTGACACGCTCACACAAGAGGACTTCCAAGGGGGCCTTCTAGAAGCTGTTGGAACGGTACAACAAGTGTATTGCAGCCGGAGGAGATTACTTCGAAAAGGACTAGAGTTCCATGTGTGTATTATCAATAAAAGTGCCCATACGAAAAAAGTCTGGAAACTTATTTAATGATCCTCGTAATAACAGTCCAGTCAGTTTTACATGGGTCAAAGTACTTTTGAAATTCTTTATTTAGAAATGTCTGATGATCTTAAGTATGGTTAATTTAGAGAGTATTTTATTAACATACTTCTGTGTTTTGCCAAAAACATTTTTTTCTCAAATTGCCTCTGATTTGTCTAGACAGCTGTCTGGACATCTAGACATCATTTCATTATTATCGAAGTTTAAATCTAAAAACATTTAAAACATCAATCTCAACATTATTTCATCTCATCTCATATACACTTGCCATCCTGTTGGCACGGCTCAGAATATGCTAACTGAACCCCTTGCAGATGGGTAAATACCCCTTAATAATGTAGTCTTACACCTGACACAAAAGTATCTGGTTGTAAGGCTCCAGTTCAAGAACTCATGAGAGTGTGAAGTACCATATCAGATCTGGTTTGGTAATACCTTTAAGGGTTCCATCTATTGCTCATCTCGTTCTTTTACAAATGATTTGTATTAGATAGAACGAAATGAGACCATACAACTGTGTGTAAATTATTTCTCTTAGATATTTGATAGCATATAATGAGGTGCAAAACTCTTAAGAAACTAGACAATAAGTGAAAATATAAACGAACAATGTGCGCGATTCTCTAACCGGTAAGCATAAAATTATCCCAGACGCGTTGAAGTGCTGTTAAAATCAATCTATCATATACTCTCAACTACACTAAAAGTAAAGAGCCAGTAATGATAACTGAAAGCAAAATTAAAGTACTGCAATCAACTTAACCAACTTTTCACGGCTATCGAGATGGGATTAAAGTCTTGTAGCTGATCATCTCCCTCAGTTGTATGAGTGACACTAGCTGATGAGACCTCGGCTATTTTTAGTATAACCCATGTATACACACACATGGCTTTTCTAATACTCCACCCGAGGGCATGTACTCAAATAATAACACAGTATCTAGGACTATAGCACTAGACGAATACTATAATTCAAGCGAAAATATTTCAACCTCCATCTCAGCCACCGGCCAATTTCTTGAGGAGTGCATGTCAAAAACTAGCGTTTTCGTCATAAATGACTTCATCGTAGTATGCTTTTACTTTCACTTTCACTTTCACTTTTACTTTATCTTTTGAGGATAAATAGTATTTATGTTAGCGGACAAAACAGGAATGGAGTTATAAAAGCTTGTCACGTGTACCAGATCTATGAAACATGTAGGCAAAATCTCGGAAATGATGTGAAAATCGTTACTTATGACCCAACAAAAAGCTGCTTTCCTCAACCAGTAAATCAAGTGCTTACACAGTAAACAATACCCAATACTGAAAGAGAATGTACGAGGCATGCCCAGAAAGTAACCAGCCATTTTGATTATCTCAGCAACCGGTTATACGGCCTTGATATAACTGTACAATCAATCTTAGTTCATAGGAGAATAAATAGACTTCGACCGGGTTACTCAGTCGGCAATGAGACCCTATTGACTGTGTTTGTGTACTATGTAATCGTCATATTCATCATAATAACGCACTTGAATATTCTGACTCCAAACTAGCACTGTTGCCCTGGAAGACTTCTGTAGCAAACCCGCAAGATGCTTCAAGCTGGGATCGAAACTCGACTGACGTAATGTTAACCGGATTCCCTTGAGCCATCACCATTCTAAGCGTAAATAAAGGAATTTTTCCGTATAACTTTCTACATATACGTTATCGGCTAGCTGGAGTACTCAATTCCTGAGAAGAGCAATTATATATATATATATATATATATATATATATATATATATATATATATATATATATATATATATAGTGTGCGTGCATGTGTATGTGTGTGTGTGTGTGATCAAAAAATAGAAGCAGAGAGATCATTACTCGATTTCAAGTATTCATAACATCAAAACCTATTGCAATATGTTTATGAATAAATGACTTAAACAATTTCTTTTCTCACCAACCGCTACAGGGTAGTGAAATCCCTGATGGCGCTCGCTCCACAGCACAGTATTTTTCTCACATCGTGTATATATATATATATATATATATGTGTGTGTGTGTGTGTGTGTGTGATGAACGACTATTTAGGACTAATATTTCACTTCAAAAAAATGGAGTTGTTCATTATAGGAGATATTTTTCAGAAAGGTCGTAACTTCCATAAAAAAGTGTCCTTCCCTATCTAAACAAAGGCATTTAGTTAAGATAATGTTTTACTTAATATTGTTTACAAATCAATTGCCTAACTATTATTTTTGTTTCTGTGGCGCAATGGCTAAAGTGCTGAACTGCAGCCTCGAAGTAAGCGGGTTCGAACTCCAGCCACACTACTGCGTTCACTAACGGACGAATACCCTTGGGAAAGACATGAACCCCTCTTACCCGCTAGTTATAGGCGGAACAGTATCACTACTGTTTTTTCTCCAAGAACGGCTTTGGCATTAAATAACTCACAAATTTTGCAATGCCATTAAATAAAGAAGCCAAACCAAACTTTAAAAGGTGCAAAGATACTGGGAGTCATATATCTGAGTGATAGGTTGTGATCTAGGGGTTCAATTTGAATATATATAAAGATAGATACACATGCGCAGACTCACAATTAAATGAATTAAAAGCTTGAACTTTCAAAACATCTTACTGTCACTTACAACTAAGTTTCTGTTGGTTAACTTTTATTGTAGGCACATCAGCCAATCAGCTCTTTCCTCCGACCTATTTATTATCCTAATTTACATATAAAGTTGGCGACCGTAGTCGAGGGCGACCAGAAGGCTCTCTTTTCAATAGCTGTAGGGGAGGGAGCTACTCCTTTCCCTGGATTGCTCCTCTTGATACGTACCTTATATTGCTGAGTGTTAAGCAAGGAGATATCAAGTACCATTTTTAAAGTCTTTGGTATAACACGACCTGAGATTGAACACAGGTCTCCCGGACCATTAGCGAACACTCTCCCCACTAGAACCTGATCGCCCTCGATTGCTCTCGCCAACAATTTATATATAGCTTAACCTTTTTTAATAAAATCCAAAATCCTGATAATCTTTACACACATTTTTTTACTAACCACTAACAACTGTCTATGAACTGGTATCGTAGCAGGCAAGAATTCATTGCACTCGGAATATCTCGGAACGTCAAATAAAGATTAAGCCTCTACGGTCGCTTCTCATGTTGGTCAAACCTTCACTTCACCGGAAGTTATGACAAATGAAAAACTAGTGATGATTGGATATCACTGAGAGAATTCAGAAAGCGTAAAGACAAAAGTTTATACAATTTTGTTAGATTAGTTTTTGGTCCTCAATCGTAATCTGTGGTACGACTCGAGTCAAAGGACGGATTATCTCTTTTAAAGAATCATGAGGGTATCATGCAACGCTAAACGCTAAACTAATCACTTCACGGATCCTGTTCTTACATATATACTAAATATATAGGATTTGTAAACTTATTTTGTTGATAAATTGTATATGATTTGGTTTGGTTGGGCTTTATGGCATATCAACCATTGTTGGTTATTTAATGCCAAATCCTGTTCTTACATATATATATATATATATATATATATATATTAAATATATATGATTTGGTTTGTTTGGTTTTATGGCATATCAACCGTTGTTGGTTATTTAATGCTAAATCCTGTTTTTACATATATATATTGAATATATGATTTGTAAACACTTTATGTAAATGCACATAGTTAAATGATCAAACAGTTCTACTTCTTACAATTCAATTTAGCTTAAGTCAACAAATTTAAATGGTTCCAAGTACTGTTATGTATCACTAACAATTCAATTAAACATTATGTTTAAGTATATAAACTTTTTAAGTTTTATGGCATATTAACCATTTTAGGTTATTCAATGTCAAATCCTCTTTATACATATATATTAAGTATATATGGTTTGGTTTGGTTGGGTTTTATGGCATATCAGCCATTGTCCGTTATTTAATGCCAAATCCTGTTCTTACATATATATATTAAATATATATGATTTGGTTTGTTTGGTTTTATGACATGTTAACCGTTGTTGGTTATTTAATGCTAAATCCTGTTTTTACATATATATATTGAATATATGGTTTGTAAACACTTTATGTAAATGCACATAGTTAAATGACCAAACAGGTCTACTTCTTACAATTCAATTTAGCTTAAGTCAACAAATTTAAATGGTTCCAAGTATTGCTATGTATCACTAACAATTCAATTAAACATCAGTCATTTGTTTACTCACAGTTAAATAATCAAACAGTTCCATCTCAAATAATTTCATTTAGTATCAGTCATTTGTTTGAACTGAATTTAAATGGTGGGGTGTCCCCATGGTTTAATGGTTATAGCGCTGGACTGCGGAATCGGAGTTCGCTAGTTTGAACTACAGTCGAGCTATTACGTTCACTTTCGGATAAATACCCTTGGAAAAGATATAAACCCTCTTATCCTCCCATCTATGGGTTAGATTGTACCACTACTGTCCTTCTAAAAGGATGGATTTGGCATTAAATAACCCGAGAATCTTGATATGCCATTAAATAACAAACAAACAATCAATTAGAATGTCAAACTGTTCTATTTGAACCATAGATAGGACCCTATCAGGTTCTATCACTCCCGGTCAAGGTGAACCTGGGAGCGATGGCAATGAAGGGCCAATCTGCATTGCCTAAAGCTACAGCATTGCTGGAGCCTCCCCATCAGATTGCTTAATGTCATATATCAGGACATTCTTTGGTTATGATTCTTACCCCTCAACAAAGATGCTGTTGGTATAGTCTACGGCCCCATCCTTGAAACGATGGATCAACCAACTTTTGTTGAGGTCCCAAAAAAACACATAAAAGAAACCAATACTGAGAAGGCATCTGTTAGTGACAGCGTAACTCTTTCCTCTGCCTACTCATATTTAGTTTTAGATATTTACCAAATCACTCCACCCTTATAAGTATACAAAAAGGTCATTTGGGGGAGAGATTTTAAAAAGTTTTAATGCAGAGATTTCCTTCTCCCAAACCAATGTGACATAGCCATGATACGGATATGTGAAACGTACATAGAATGTTCATAACATATATACATAGAACATAGGAATCCCCAAACACGAAAAACACTTACGACTTTTTAGTTCAGGTACAAAACGTTTTATTACCTTTGAGTTTTAAGGTTTTTCGACCTAAAGAGAGAGATACCATCTTTCTATACTGACTTTTCCACCTGCCCCAAACCACGAGCGCACCCGACACAAGGCCACAACGAGCAAGCAGAACTCAACTCGACTTTTTCAAAATCCCCAAAATCCTCCGCGCACGCTTCCGGTGCATGACGTCATACACATCTCCAAGTCCTATCTGAAATTTTTATTTTGACATCTCTGAATGACACATCCTCCCCGTGCGTGTGCGTGAACATCTGCGCTCATGTTGCACCTAACTAACCCATGCGCTAAGCGAAAGGTTCTCAGCCTAACTAAACCGAAAAGCAAGATATATAAAACGAAATCCCTCGGCCATTATATTACACCAGTAGCCATTACAAGATTAAAGAGCCTAGTCTACCCTGCTATTTAGAAGGAAGAATAGTTGAATTCCTGCCTTTCTCCAAGCTATGAGCGTTATGTGAAATACTATGTGTTCCTCCGAGATTTGAACTCGATTCGCTAGGTTCTTTTCCGCAATGATGACTATCTGAATATATTAATACGATAAGAATAAATGTTTTTAAAAAAAAATACAATTCTTGGTAACATGGCAAAACAAAGTTTTATCTTACCCACAACATTACACTATTTCCGAGTTTTCTAAAACCGCCGTGAATAGCATCAGCCTCCTTACTCAATGAAATACAGGATGGAACGATAAAATTGTCGCCCTAGAAAAGACGACATGATTCCATTTCCGTTTAATGAAAACCGGTTTTCTTTTTTTTGTTGCAGACCATCTACTAGTTAGCCAGTTGTGTACAAATCCCAAGAGCGATAGGAGCCTTCTATCATGTCTGAAAGTGACACAATGTTCAACAAGCAAGATCGGAGATGTGCCGCTGTACAACTCATGCTCTCTACCGATCCAAGTTATGACAACACGACCATTGCCAGCACCCTAAAATGCAAATCTGGATCGCCACGAATAACAGTGACGTGCCCAGGGTGATAAAAACAAAGTTTCCGGCTACGGTTATGGCCTTTGGTGTGGTTTCAAGTGAGGACCACATCATGCCACCTCACATCTTCGAAGTCGGCTTGAAAGTCAACACCAAAGTGTACCTGGATGTCCTGAAGAGTGTGGTGGTCCCCTGGTGCAATCAGGTGGCCGGTGGCAGACCCTGGGTGTGGCAGCAGGCCCACAAGTCCAAAAAGACCCAGGCTTGGCTTCAGAAGGAGTGCTATGACTTTGTTCCCTTCTCTCACTGGCGCCTCCTCCCTTGACCTGACCTGAACCCGCTGGACTTCTTCATTTGGTCATACGTCATGACCTCCCACAACACCAAAGCCAGCATGATCGCAGCCATCCACCGAGAATTCGCCGAGCTCCCACCGGCGCTTGTGGAAAAGGCATGCCCTCAGTTCCGGATCCGTATCGAGACGGTGATTGAGGCTGAAGGCGGCTACATTGAATAAATGTCAGCTCTACTACATAATCAAGTTACCTGAATTGATTTTTTCAATAAAAGTTTTAAAATAAAGCTGTAGTGTTTTTTTAGAACGACAATTTTATCGTTCCACCCTGTACTTATCAAGTACTTTATATAACAAATGAATATAAATTGTGTATTCTTTATTCTACATCTTAGTTTAAAGAGTTGGAAAAATTGCAATCAGAGCCATTTTACGCTACCAGTGGAAAAAAGGACTGAGTCCAAAAGAAGCTACCAGAGAATATCACAAGTTTTTCCTCTAAACAGAATATTTCTGCAACTATAAGAAAAGCATGTAAAAAGTCGTCTGACGAGACGGAGAGTATGATAATATTCTTTGCCGAAATGAATTTATAAAGACAACTTAGCCAGGTTTTAGTTTCCATCCGATTACACTATATATATATATATATATATATATATACGTGGTGCCTTCAATAAGTTTCCAGACTTTGTACAGTTATTTAAAATTGCCGTAGACTCGTGAAAATTCAGGATCTTATTGCTATACATCTTATGAGATGACTGACCAATTTTTATGATTTCAGCTTCAAATGAATTTCAAAATGCACTCTGACACTTTAGAAGAACGATATGCAATAAAATTCTGTTTTAAACTTTGGGAAAATGCCACAGATACGTATGGGATACTTCAGACTGCTTTTCGAGCATCTTGCATGAATCGAGCATCAGTTTTTGAGTGGCATAAGTTATTCAAGGAAGGCAGGAAATCTGTGAGGGATGATGAGAGGTGTGGGAGGAGTAAGGAATTCAGAACGCCAGAGTTTATTGGCCAAAGGGTTAGGGTTAAGGTTACTATGTTAAGGTTTTAAGGGAGGTCAGGAAAAGATTCCTAGGGAAGAGGCTAGCACTCTTCAAATCTGTTCAGTGGCATTTCCACCAGGATAATGCACCAGTCCTCAACTCCATCCTTGTCACAGACTATTTGAGCAAGATGGGCATCAACACAGTTCCTCACCCTCCCTATAGTCCAGACTTTGCTCCCCGTGACTTCTGGTTATTCCCTAAGCTCAGAGCCTGTCATTATGAGACAATTGAGGAGATGAAAGAGGCTGTGACGAAGGTCATTGACACGCTGACACAAGAGGACTTTCATGGGGCCTTGCAGAAGTTGTTGGAACAGTACAACAAAAGCATTTCAGCCGGAGGAGATTACTTCAAAGAGGGCTAGAGTTTCGTGTGTGAGCAATCAATAAAAGTGCCCATACGAAAAAAGTCTGGAAACTTATTTAATGATCCTCGTATATATATATATATATATATATATATATATATATATATATATATATAATGACTCTATCCCACTTAGCCCAGTCGGCTGGGGCTGGAGAGTACACTGACTCGATTTTTGTTAAGGTGTAAGACCCCTTCCTTAATGAGTGTCCCGGATATGACATTAAACAATCTGATGATGAAGCTCCAGTAATGCTGAAGCTTTGGGGAATGTGGATTACCCTTTCACTGCTATCACTCCCAGGTCCACTCTGGTTGCTTCTGATAGGGTCCTATGGGTCAAATAGAACAGTTTGATATTTAAACTAAATGCAAACAAATGACTGATTCAAAATAGAACTGTTTATCTGTGTATAAATTCAATTTTGTGGAAATATCACAGATGTTTAATGGACTTTTTAGTTATACATAGCGATACTAGGAACAATTTTTACTTTGACCTATGTCAAATTGAATTGTTAGAAATAGAACTGTTTGATCATTTGACTGTGTGTATCAGCAAAATATGTTTACAAAGCATATATTCAATATACAGGTAAAAGCAGGATTTGACATTAAATAACCAACAATGGTTGATGTGCCATAAAACATAAAAAAACAATCTATCTAACCACAGGCTGAAATAACTGAAACCGTTGGTACATTTTGAAATTAAACCACAACTTAAAAGATATTTTTCAATAACCTGACATACTGGCCTATCGACGAGATGATAACCCTAAAAAATTACTGAAAACAAAAACGAACTAATAAAAACATGTGTATTTACCACCCCTTCTTCAGAGGCAGTATGTGACACAAGGTCAGTTTTTAAGCCGAGTTTAACAGGTTTGAATTCAGAGTTTTCCTTCTCCTAGACTGGTTGCCTACCTAAAACTGAATAATATTTATTTTATTAGCTATTTACCCATAGCTAGAAAGAGAATAAACGGATTCCTACCTTTCATAAAGTGTATTAGTGTTATGTGAAATGCAACTAGCCTCGTTCAGGATTTGAACTCGTGTCGCGATGTTCATTTACAGCAACGATAACCACTACACCACGGGCACCTCCATAATCTATAGTAATAAAGTAATCCACATTAAAATCCACCAAATAACACAAACATATCACTGGATATGAATAACAGTTCACATTCGACAGAAACGACAACAACAAATAATATTTAAAAAGCAACTACACAAAAAATGTAAATAGGAATATAAAAATTGTTTGTGCCACAATGAACACAATTCCCTAAACACCCGGTATAAAATAACCCTTGACAGATTGGCATGCCGTTAAAATCAATCTATCCATCTATCCAACAATCGTTACAATATTTCATGACGAAATACAAAAAGAAATATGTATACACTTCTTATATAACTAACTTACAGACCGCTTTCATCAATAAAATGCCGTGCAATCATGCCATCCTTCGTTATATATATATATATATATATATATATATATGTGTGTGTGTGTGTGTGTGTGTGTGTGTGTATGTGTGTGTGTGTGTGTGTGTATATATATATATGTGTGTGTGTGTATATATATATATAAAAGATGAAGGTAATAAAGTCTGTTTGCTTTTCCACTTCTGTGGGAAAACAGGAAGTAGGAGTGACTCTTTTATTTGTTGTTTAAGAGGCGGTATAGATGTTCCGTTTGATGGATCCTCGGAAGTCTAGACATAATGAATACGATGCCAGACAATTCCAAGAAGCCTGAAAGATAAAGAAGAGAGTAATAGAATCATACAAATGACAATGTTCAATAAATGTATATGAATAAATTGAGATGGACGTGAATAGATTAGAATAGACAAGAACGCAGCGATACATACGAATATTGTGTGTGTGTGTGTGTGTGTGTGTGTGTGTGTGTGTGTGTGTGTGTGTGTGTGTGTGTGTGTGTGTTTTTGAACAATATGGAGTCATCTCTACATTAAACGACAAGCCTCGAAAATTAGTAGACCATTTCATATACTTCGGCAACAATATCTCATCTACTGAAAGAGATGTCAACTGACTCTTGGGAAAGGCATCGACTGCTATCGACAGATTATCATCCATCAGGAAAGCTAGTCTCTCTGACGAAATAAAACAGGAATTCTTCCAAACTGTAGCCGTGTCAGTACTATTGTATGGCTGCACCACCTGCACTTTAATATAGAGCTTAGCGAAAAACAAAATAGATGGGAACTAAAGAAGGCTGCTGCGTGTCGTTTTGAACAAATCCTAGAAGCAGCACATCCAACTGAACAACAGCTGTACGGCCACTTGCCTTCCATCTCATAAGTTATCCAATAAAACGACATGTTACGCGCTGCTGGAGGTGCTGGGACATACTTATAAGCGAAGTTCTCCTATAGGCTCCTCTTCATGGACACACGAGTGTTGGCTGACCTGCAAACATCTGTTGTATATTGACCTACGACTCGCCCGGTCTATCAAAATAGGAAATGCACCAGTGTAAATAACAGGTGCATCCGATCGAGGAATAGCAGATTATAACCTTGACCATGGATGGTTTGAATGAGTGCAATTTATGACGTCCACAAGAAGAAGGCTGGCGTTGAACTATTATATAACTCAGTGCACAGGAAATTCAATCAGTTGGAGACAAGATGCGGTAAAGAAAGCCAGCACCCAGCAGAGGGGGCCCTCAGGCCCCCGATTAATCAGCTGGAGACAAGATGCGGTAGAGAAAACCAGCACCCAGAGAGGCTGGGCCCCAGGCCCCCGGTTGAGCAACCCAGGAGAACAGGCAAAAACGCGGTTATGGCCAATAGAGTGGGGGTCAATATGTTGCTGTTCTGTTCGGTCTCCAACTCCCTCTCACACACAACCCTTTCAATAAAGTGAGAGGTATATTTTTCTAAGAACTGTGTCGCTCGTCTTCATTGTGTCGTTGTGTTCTGCATGCATCTCCATATGAATATACAACACATCTATATTCATCAGCTCTGTGTGGACACTGGATACAATCTGGAGGAACGTTCAAGATCGATGGATGATAGAGACTAATGGTAAAAAAGAATCAAGGGATTCTGTGCTATCGGTAGGATTGGGTGATAATGTGGATGATTCGCAAGAATTGAGCACTCCTTGTAGCCGATAACGTAAATGTAGTAAGATATATAAGAATTACGCCGAGAATGACGATGGCTCTGGGGTAAGATGTCCTACTGACATAAAGTCACACTGGTTTCGCTCCCAGCTTGAAACATCTCGCGGGTCTGAAGAATTGTAATATAACATAACAGTCTGTCCGTGGATGACTATATATACCAAGTTGAGTCAATAGTCTTTTCGGATTTTCATTGATGATTTTTTGCATCTTGTATATCCATGTTAAATAATTAATTTGATACAACTTATTGCCCAATAACTGGTTCATTGGACTAATAGGTAGAGTGTTCGCCAAGGGACCGAGAGACTTGGGTTCAATCCCAGGTCGCGTCATACCAAAGACTTTAAAAATGGTACTTGATGCCTCTTTGCTTAACACTCAGCAATATAAGGTACGTATCAAGGGTAAAGTAGAGCAATCCAAAGAAACGAGTAGCGCCCTCGGTGAGGTAGCTATTGAAAAGAGGGCCTTCTGGTCGCTCTCGACTGCAGTCGCCAACTTTACTTTCCAGGGAAAGGAGTAGCGCCATCCCCTACGCTTCGGTGTAGTAGCTACTGAAAAGGGAGCCTTCTGGTCGCCTTCGACTACGGTCGCCAACTTTACTTTCCAGGGAAAGGAGTAGCGCCCTTCCCTACACCTCGGTGTAGTAGCTACTGAAAAGGGAGCCTTCTGGTCGCCTTCGACTACGGTCGCCAACTTTACTTTCCAGGGAAAGGAGTAGCGCCCTTCCCTACACCTCGGTGTAGTAGCTACTGAAAAAGGAGCCTTCTGGTCGTCCTCAACTGCAGTCGCTAACTTTACTTTACAGGGAAAGGAGTAGCGCCCTTCCCTACACCTCGGTGTAGTAGCTACTGAAAAAGGAGCCTTCTGGTCGCCTTCGACTACGTTCGCCAACTTTCTTACTTACTTATACAAAACTTTTTGCGATTTATCTTCATATACATAAACATTAATTGGTTAGTCTTTACTCTATATCTTTGATAACGAGTCGCGAAAAAATTGCAATCAAAGCCATTTCACGCTACCTGCGGAAAAAATGAACTAAGTGCATAGGAACGGGCCAAAGAAATTGATGAGGAGGAAGGTCTAGGAACTGTCAATGCACGTGTGGCAAAAAACTGATTCAGACGTTTCAAAAAAGGTGACATCAGTCTCAAAGGGAAACCAAGATCTGGGAGACCTTCTATTGTGGAAGATGAAACCTTGCTTGAAATACCGGAACAACAGCCAAGGACAAGCACTTGTACTTTGGCGATAGTACTTGGTCCTTCGTAAAGCATCATCAGTCGATTCCTCCATAAGCTCGGCCTTGTGAACAAACGCTGAAATTCTCAAAATACGAAATTGTTTGAAATACGAAAAAACTTTTCATTCAACCACGTAATATATCTGTAATATTAAAGAAAACTCACCAAATACCAACCATTATAAATTCAATTCGGCAATTCGTTCATTACGAATTACCTCTTCAGGTGGCTGTAAAGAACAAATGGAGAAAATAAACACAGTTTTTCCGTGAAATTAAAGAGTCCTATGTTATGTCTCGAAGAGAAATCCTGCGTTTTAAAATACCCGGATGCCTGTAACATAGCCATACATGAATATGTGAAATGTACATAGAATGTTCATAACTCATATATAGATAACTTAGGAATCCCTAAACACAAAAAACACTTACGACCTCTTAGTTCAGGTACAAAACTTTTTATTACCTTTTTGAGTTTAAAGGTTTTTCGTCATGAGGAGAGAGAGACACAATCTTTCTATGATGACTTTCCATCTACCCCCACCACCACCACCACCACGCGCGGCATCCTCCGCAAGGCCTCGGCGAGCTCCGAAAGTCAACTGTCTTCTTCGGACACTAAAACTCAACACACTGACTTTTCTCAAATCCCCCCAAATCCTCCGCGCACGCGTGTGAACACCTGCGCTCATGTTGCACCTAACTAACCCATGCGCTAAGCGAAAGGTTCTCAGCCTAACTAAACTGAAAGGCTAGATATATAAAACGAAATCCTTCGGCCATTATATTACATGCCTGTAAATTCCTAAATCAAAAAACTGAGCACGTATCAAAGTGTTGGCATCTAAACAAATTCTTGATGATGAAATTTTTTTCGCACAACAAATGTTTTTGGTTGCTTACACGACCTTATGGCCCAGTTCGGACGTGTAAAGGATGAGTTCCTGAATAAGGTTACACACAGAATGCTCAACGTGTCGGCGCACCAACTAACACGATACTACCAAGCATAGCAGGTAACTTCCACGGCTTGAAATACTTTGGTCACGTGATATACGTACCGCAAATTACTAGATACCAAAATATTGCAAAACATTCAATTCACCCTGCTATTATCAATGATATTTCTAATAGGTTGTTGTTTTTTTATCTTTTATTCTTTTTTTTTTCTTTTTAGATCTTTACCCTGAACACTATTCCATGTACACGCGTAAAAACAATGTCCACAATTGTTATTCTATACATTGCGAGTTTTTCACATCATTTGTAGGACGTGGCTTGAAGTGGAGTTCTCCAGGACTCTCCCGAGTGTTCATGTCAATTTTCTCATCCAGTGCACTTGTCTGTCTCAAATTCTATCTGAGGTTTTTAGATCCTCCATTCCCTTGTCTAGTTTCTTATCGATTGCTCCAAGTGCTCCGACTAGTACTGGTATTACCATCTCCTTCATATTCCGCTACTATTTCTCGAGTCTTTTGCTTTGTTTTTTTGTTTTTTTGTTTTTGGGGTTCGTTTGGGGGGTGTCTCTTTTTTTTCAGATATAGAAGTGACATTCACTGCAAAAGAAAACGTTAGAATTTGAGATTATCTGAATGAGAATTAGTCCAATTGTTAGATGATGAAATAATATTAATCTTCCCAAAATACCCTGTACATGTATTCTTATATATATCCATATTTACTTTCATATATATATATATATATGTGTGTGTGTGTGTGTGTGTGTGTGTGTGTGTGTGATGTTTCAGAAACATTGATATTATTTCGTAATAACGAGACTAATTCTCGTTCAAATGAACTTTAAGTTCATGTTGAATGGTTTGTTTGGGGGTTTTGTTGTTGTTGTTGTTGTTGTTGTTTTTTGTTTTTTGATTGTTCTTTTTTTGTTTTATTTTTTGTTGTTTTTTTTTTTGTTGTTTTTTGTTTTTGTTTTTTGTTTGTTTTGTTTGTTTGCTTTTTTTTCTCTTTTCACCGAAAAAGAAAAAGGTATTTAAGCATTAAACAGAGAATTTTGAATTTTTTTTTACACAAACTCTTAAAATATGAGATGATATGAACGAGAATTAGTCGAATTGTTTGATGATGAAATAATATTAAGAAAATAAAGTTGGCGACCGTTGTCGAAGACGACTAGAAGGCTCCCGTTTCAATAGCTACTACACCGAGGTGTAGGGGAGAGCGCTAATCCTTTCCCTGAATTGCTTTACTTTACCCTTGATACGTACCTTATATTGCTGAGTGTTAAGCAAGAAGGTATCAAGTACCATTTTTAAAGTCTTTGGTATGACGCGACCTGGGATTGAACACAGGTCTCCCGGACCATTGGCAAACACTCTAATCGTCCCAAAATACCCTGTACATGTACACTTATATATATATCCACATTTACTTTCATATATATATATATATATATATATATATATATATATATATATATATATATATATATATATATATATATATATATATATATATATATATATATATATATATATATATATATATATATATATGGAGGGGGACAGTATAAGAGGCACCAGCCTGTTATACGAGATTGTTATCAAACCACAAGGATGTATCACGGATATTTTCGAAGCTAGGTTTAGTTTTGGCGCAAGGCCACTTGAGGATAGATAGATAGATAGATAGATAGATAGATAGATCTGAACGGGTTGGAATAGAAACATTAATATTGACCAGACTTAGAGAGCTGAATAATTTATCTAATTTCCAATGTCAAATAACATTAACGTCTTTTCTAGTTTAAAGCAATGAAGCCTGTTCCCTTTTTTCATCTTGATTTTTTTTTCTTCCTCTTTCATTTCTTTTTATTCTGGTAAATCCGAAATTTTTAAAAAAATATAAAATTAAGGGCTGGAATTTTCTCAATAATTTCGATGAGGAGATTGTATTGTTTTGTTATGTCTTTTGCTTTCTTTTTAGCTTTTATTTTTAATTTTTATTTTTATTTTTTTTTTTTTTGTAGGGGGTGGAGATTGTTTTTAAGAAAGATTCCATTTTTAGCTGGCTCCTTTTTTTTTTCTTTTGGTTGTCTTGATATATTTACACGCTTTTCTTCTTTTTTCTTTTTAGGTACAATATAATACTTTCCTCCTTGTCTCAAAAATACATTTCTTAAAATTGTAGACTATTGTTCGTTGCTTTAAGAGATCTTTGTTGGTTGACGGGTCGAAGGGTGGGGTTTACAAAGAAATATTTGTTGAAAAACTAACCTGAAATAAAAACTGAAAAAGAAAAAAAAAAAAGATTGTTAATTTTTCGGAACGGCAATTTGTGTCGCTGTTTGTCCCAAGATCTGATTCGGATCAATAGGTCAATCAATAAATCGATCGATAATTAGGACCTGGTTCGTTTAACTGATCTGCTTTAACGTTGACTATAAAGCCTTGATGCACAAAATCTGCATTTGTTTATTTATTTATTTATTTATTTATCCATTTATTTTATTTTATTTTCTTTCATTTTAAAATACGATGATTATATTTTTTTACAAGATCTCTTTTATGACGTCATATGACGTCATTATGTCATATGACGTCATATTTACATACAAGAGTCAGTTTTTGGTTTTAAAAAGACATTCGCTGAAGCTTCTTTCTCTCTCTCTCTCTCTCTCTCTCTCTCTCTCTATATATATATATATATATATATATATATATATATATATATATATATATATTCCTCTCTCTCTCTTTTTCTTTTACCTTCAATTCTCTATCCTTTACTTTCTCTCTTTCTTCTATCTCTCTATTCTTTATTCTCTCTCCCTTTTCTTCTTCTCTACCTCCTTTTCTCTATCTTTTACTCTCTATATATTTCCTTTTTTCGAGCCCTTAATAATCCCTTCAATATCTTCCTCTATTTTCCTTCTCTCCTTTTCTCTTTCGCTCTCAGCAGAAATGAAGAAAATAAATGAGGGAGTGGATTTAATTACACACACACACACACAAATATATATATATATATATATATATATATATAGAATTAACTTAAATCGCTAGTCGAAAATCTTCTACTAAAGTTTCACCTTAACGGATCATCAGGAAGTTTCGCCTAAACCATTCTAAGGAGAAATATATATATATATATATATATATATATATATATATATATGTATATATATATATATATATATATGGGCGGATCATGTAGTGTAATAATTAGCAAGCTTAATTAACAGACAATTATAGGTCCAATTTTTACTAAGTGGCATATATTTTTGACCATGAGTAATTACTAAGCTCAGCTTAGTAAATAACAATATATATATATATATGTATATATATATATATATATATATATATATATATATATATATATATATATATATATATATATATATAATAAAAATAATTCCTACATGTCCTACAGTCTACTTAGATTTCACCAAACAGCTCTTCAGAATTGCTTTTTTGAGTTTAAATACGTGGTAGAACGAATAAATGTTCCTTATTCGTTTAAAAACATTCCATTGCCAGACAAACATCAGTATAAATTAGTATCAGTGAATAAAATAGAATCTTTTATCGCTAACATGCGGTGGAAAGTTGTTTTTTTTTTTCTTACAAACAATTCCCGAAATCAATCTCAAGATATAAAAGAAAATGATGGTTTTAAAACTAATAAACACCCACCTCATATTAAAAAAAAGTGCTCTATCTCATTGAGCACTTTATTACGTAAATAATTCCGTTGGTGTTTTTTTTTCTTTTGACTTGACATGCGTGCCGTTGATTATTTTCAAGTAGCACGTGTGTTTTTTGCCTTTTCCTTTTTTTACTGGATTTTCTTTCTCCAAATTTCAGTTAGTAGAATTAGCAAATTGCACAATCTGGGTTTTTTCACACCAACAGAATTATAGATTATATATAAAGATTAATATACACATATATATATATATATATATATATATATATATATATTGACAGTGTTCTCCAAATGTATACATTCTTCAGGAAAGGACTACGTACTTAGAACATCGATTGACAAAATCAGAGAGAACGGCTTCGAGCTGACAAAGAAAAGAAGCAGAAGGTACCCCGCAAAAACAATTACCGACGCCGACAACGCCGATGACATAGTGATACTGGCAAATACACCCAAACAAGCCGAAACACTTCTGCATAGTTTGGAACGAGCAGCCGCAGACATAGGCCTCTATGTCAACGCACACAAAACGGAATATATGTGCTATAATCAAACGGGTGACATCTCCACTCTAGACGGAACCCCTCTTAAACTAGTAGACAAATTCACTTACCTCGGAAGCAGCGTCGCATCAACCGAAAAGGACATCGACACGAGGTTAACGAAGGCATGGACAGCTGTCAATAGGCTATCGATTATATGGAAATCAGACCTAACCGATAAAATGAAACGCAGATTCTTCCAGGCAGCGGTCGCATCGATACTGCTATATGGATGCACTACATGGACTCTAACAAAACGGCTGGAGAAGAAGCTAGACGGCAATTACTCAAGAATGCTGCGAGCAATCTTGAACAAGTTTTGGCGGCAACACCCCACAAGACACCAACTGTACGGCCACCTGCCTCCCATCACGAAAACTATTCAAGTTAGACGAACCAGATATGCAGGACACTGCTGGAGAAGCAGAGACAAACGCATAAGAGATGTACTCTTATGGACCCCCACACATGGCCGAGCAAAGACAGGCCGACCAGCACAAACATACATTCAGCAACTATGTGAGGATACGGGATGTAGTCCAGAAGACCTGCCGGAGGCGATGAATGATAGGGAAAAGTGGTGAGAGAGGGTCAGGGATATCCGTGCTACCAACACGACATCATGATGATGATGATTTTGATACAGAATCTATCAAATATATATATATATTTTTCATGTTTATTTTTCCGTTCCTGCAGTGTGCATAAATTTGGGGAATTTGTATATATATATATATATATATATATATATATATATATATGTGTGTGTGTGTGTGTGTGTGTGTGTACAAGAGAAGGAACAAAACTTTTCTTTCTGGCCAAAGTGCTTTCAACCATTCTTTGGCCATTATCACGAATAAGAATGAGATGTGAATGTTGTTGTCTTCGGACAAACTGAGACATTGAACTGTCTTCTCAGAAACTCATATTTCAATTATCTTATCAAATCAAAGAAAATCTATGGGTGTAAATGTTTATATGACAACATTACGCATTAGAGACATTACAATATATATATATATATATATATATATATATATATATATATATATATATCTTCCAATCGGTGACTGTGTAAGAACAAGTATATGTTTTCACGCCCTGGAC
Source organism: Sepioteuthis lessoniana (assembly GCA_963585895.1). Classification (NCBI taxonomy): domain Eukaryota; kingdom Metazoa; phylum Mollusca; class Cephalopoda; order Myopsida; family Loliginidae; genus Sepioteuthis; species Sepioteuthis lessoniana. The sequence continues at coordinate 6,948,629 of OY757937.1, forward strand.
TCTAACGGAATGCTTAGAGAAAAATCTAGATAAATATGCAAGAGTTCTTCCTGCTGTTTGAAACGAATCCTGGAAGCAGCACTGCTCAAAACAGAAGCTTGACGATTACCTGCCTCCCATCTCACAAGATATGCTCGGCACTGCTATTAAAGCGAGTACAAACTCATGTGACGTTGATTTATGAACTCCTACACATGGACACACTAGTGCTGGCCGACTAGTTAAGAATTGTATACGACATCACTGTGCAGACACCAGAGGACGTGCCAGGAATGATTGATGACAAGGAGAGTTAATTAGAATGCGTCAAGGCTGGTTGGTTGGGTTTTTATGGCATATAAACCTTTGTAGATTTTTTAATGCCAAATCCTGTTCAAATATATATGATTTATAAATATTTCTAAACGAGTCAGAACTCTTTTTTGTACACAGTTAAATGGATTCAAGTATTTTTATCCAACACAAATAATTCAATTCAACACCATTAATTTCTTTACACATTCGTTTGCAAATCATATATATTTAATATATTTGAATATACAGGATTTGGCATTAAATAACCTACAAAAGTTGTTATGCCGTAAAACACAACTAACCGATCATAATCATCACTCTATATATATATATATATATATATATATATATATTGGCTTATCTATTCAATCATCGTCTGTTCATATCTATCTCTGTCCATCAGATTTATATATATATATATATATATATATATATATATATTCGAAAAAATATTCGAAAAGTTACGTCATGAAACGAAAATCTTTTAAATAATTTATGGAGAAACATAGCGTCTATGAAAATATATGTACATATAAAAACCGACTTTTCATAAACGCTAAGTTTCTCCAAGAGTTGTTCAAAAATTTACATTTCATGACGTAACTTTTTGAAAATATTTTTCTGTATTCGTTTTCAAACTGCTATTTTCAATTCATAATTCGTACCATGAAGATGACGAAAACACTTTCTTCCTGAAATTTTCGTAATTTCATGTCTTAATCCAGTCGAAACACGTCGGCGGAATTAATTTAAGTGGAGTTAATTAATTAATGATCTCTTTCTATTCATTTATATGTATTAACACAAGCATGGATAGCTATCAGTAGGCTATCGGTCATATGGAAGTCAGACCTGACCGATCGTGTCGATACTGCTATATGGATGCACTACATGAACGCTAACTAAATGTATGGAGAAAAAGCTTGATGGCAACTACACTAGAATGCTACTAGCAATATTGAACAGGTCCTATATGCAACATCCCACAAAGTAGCAGCTGTACGGACACCTACCACCCATTACGAAAACTATCCAAGTTAGACGAACCAGACATGCAGAACACTGCTGGAGAAGTAAGGATGAGCTCATAAGTGATGTACTCCTATGGACCCCTTCACATGGCCGAGCGAAAGCAGGACGACCCGCTCCAACCTATATACAGCAGCTCTGTGAGCATACGAGGTATAGCCCTGAGGACCTACCGGAAGCGTTGAACGATAGGGAGAGGTGGCGAGAAAGAGTCAGAGATATCCGTGCCGATGGCGCGACATGATGATGATTATATATATATATATATATATATATATATATATATATATATATATATGCAAGATGTTTGAACACGCATTTTCTCAAGCGAAAAACTTAATATACAAGTAAAAATCATTTTTCTCAGGAAAGTTTCAACCAAACCTACAATATGGATAGTGTACATTTTACGAGCATGTTCATATGGCTTAGCTTATGATACTCAGTGATCTAGATTTCATGACTTTTATATCTCTCTGAACATTATTGAAAGTGTTAGCCAATCAATTTACAACCCTGTCGGTTGGGGCTGTAGAATACGCCGATTGCATCTTCGCAGATGAGTAAGACTCCTCAAACGAGTGTCTTGGATATGACACTAAACCATCTGATGGCGAGGCTCCAGTCTTGGAGCTCTGGAGAATATGGAGTTCCCGTTTGCCATTGCTTCTAGAACCAATCTGACTCACAGTGATTGGTCTTGACAGGGTCCTATATATGGGTCAAATAGAAGTGTTTGACATTTAAACTGTGCGCCAACAAATGACTGATGTTCAATTGAATTTTTACTGATACTAGGAACTATTTAACAGTTATCAAACGAATGAGTAATGTTGAATAGATTTATTTGTGTTGAATAGCTCTGGCTCGTTTAACTGGTTGGGTTTTATGGCATATCAGTCTTTGTAGGTTATTTAACGCCAAATCCATTTTTATGTAAATAATCAGTTCTATTTCAAACAATTCAGTTTAGCATGAGTACACAGTTTAATCGTCAAAAACATTTCTATTTCAAACTATTCAAGCAATTATATATATAACAATTCAGTTTAGTGTAAGTACAGTTTCAATGTCAAAAACAGTTCAATTTCAAATAATTCAGTTTAGCATAGGCACGCAATTTAAATGTAAGTACAGTTTAATTGTAAAAAAAAACATTTCTATTTCAAGCTATTCAGTTTAATCAAGCAATTCTAATTCAGCTAATTCAGTTTAGTATAAGTACAGATTTTGTTTACACACAGTTACATATCAAAACAGTTCTATGTTAAACAATTCAGTTTAGTGTAAATACAGTTTCAATGTCAAAAAAACAGTTCTTTTTCAAATACATTCAATTTAGCATTAGCTCCCAGTTTAATTACGGTTTAATTGTCAAAAACATTTCTATTTAAGCTATTCAGTTTAATCAAACAATTCAGTTTAGCATAAGTATGCCGTTAGTTCTATTTAACCCATAGATCGGGCCCTATCAGGTGCTACCATTCCGGGCCAGTGTGGACCTGGGAGCAATGACAATGAAGAGGTGCTCCGTATTCCCCAAGGGTCAGCATTATTGGAACCTCACCATCAGACTGTTTAGTCTCATATCCAGGACACTTATGGGGGAGTCTTACCCCTCTGCAGGGGTGCAGTGTATTCTACAACCCCAGCCGACTGGACAACTGGCTCATTTAAAAATGTTATCAACAAACTATGAGTTTACAAATCATATATAATATGTATAAAGAGGATTTGGCATTAAATAACCTTCAATGGTTGATATTCCATAAAACCCAACCAAACCCAAACCCTATCTATTTATTAATCAACCCCTATCAAACTAGATAGCCATACCGGTCTATTAACATTAATCTTTTTTTTTCTTTTTTCCATATACATGGTAGCACAGAAGTTGAAATAGGTAGGCTGATTTTACGGCATGTCAACTCTTGCAGGGTTATCTAATACCGAAGTCAATATAGGTTAAAGCAACCATTTCTCTTTACTAATCATCAATTGTTTGGACAGTCCATAAATACATTTTTAAGTGCTTATAGAAGTCCTCAGTGATGTCCTGCCTTCATTGCCGATTTCGGGTCCTTAAACATCATATCGGCTCCAGTAGTAACCCCGACTTGGCTCCGGAAGTACCAAGCCGACTCCTTAATTTTGTGCTACTTGTATTGATTTTTTTTTTTTTTTACAGAATTCGTCCTTTTTTTATTGTTAACATAATTATAAGGTTTCAAGTAGTACTCTCTAATACTCCTAGTTTTCAAGCTAATCTATTTGACCCATGACATACTGTTCTTACTCATACGATGACCAATTCACTTCACTTTGTCTGCACGGTTGTCCTGTCTGTTGCTCTGTGTCTCCATCTTTGTTCTTATTCGTTCTTGAGACCCCAACAAGATTTTAGTTCTTGTTTTCGGACAAAAAACAATTCAAACACACTTTCATTTGCACATTTTACTTTTATATCTTCAAGACGTTCATGTCACATCACCCGTCCGACTTAACGGGGAGTCAGGGATTAGAGTAGAGATGAAATTCGATCGACTCGAGTTGAAATTCGATCGACTCGAGTTGACTAAAATTATCTTATTTCTAAACTTCTAGGATCCCTTTTAGTCCAATCAAAGTAATTTTCTAAAAATGACTTCGGGTTCATCAAACATCAATCAAACTAGATTGCCATATGGTTCCTCGACACCGTTTTAAAGTATTCTACTAAACAATAGATTCCACTAATTTAACAAGACTATGAATATTAACACTGGTTAACAGCCCCCACCCTTCTACATTTTACATTTTGAAAATTATTTTCACATATCTTAATGTTAAAGTAAAAAGGGTTCAATCCCGCATGGACAAAAGTCAGAAAATTAAAAGGAGAATTACTCGTTTACACTTGGTTGAATAATTTCAAACATTACTATCACAGACCAATCATTCTCTTTTGTAATAATCATTTGTTTGCACACAGTTAAATGGTTTTAACTTAATTGAAGTAAGGAATTGAACGGTTCTATTTGACCCATAGATTGAACCCTAATAGGCACGATTAATCCGAATTAGATTAGACCTAGGAAGGGGTACTTAATATTTCTCAAAGCTCCAGAACTGAAGCCTCACCATCAGATTATTTAGAATCATATCTAGGACACGGTTGAAAGGGGGGTCTTACCCCTCTGCAAAGATATAGTCGATCTATTCCACACAGTCTATAGCCCCAGCCGACTAGGGTAGAAATCACATTGATTAAAAAAGTTGATGGTTTGGTTTGGTTTGGTTTCTTTGTTTAATGGCATATCAACTCTTTTTAGGTTATTTAATGCCAAAGCCATTCTCCGAGAAGAACAGTAGTGGTACTATTTAACCCATAGCTAGGAGGATAAGGGGATTCATACCTTTCCCAAGGGTATTTGTCCGAAAGTGAACGTAATAGCGCGACTGGAGTACGAACTTGCGTACTGCGATTCCGCAGTCCATCGCTTTATAAAAAAATTGAGTATCGATACACAAAAAATTGGTTTTAACGGCATGTCAACCCATCTATCTCTGATATCCAGCATTTCTATCTAGTACAAATAATTCACACATTCTAGTATGGTTTCAAGTATTCCAATCAAATACTAACAATTTATATATAATTATATGGGTTAAAGTATCTATTATTTGTTTGCACACAGTCATATGGTAGGAAGTATTCTTATCTAAAACTATACAGCACAGTCGTCTGGGCGCAGCTGTAGAATACACCGACTGCATCTCTGCAGAGGGGTAAGACCACTCCCAATGAGTGTCTTGGATATGACATTAAGCAATCTGATGGTGAAGCTCCAATAAAGCTTGAGGTTAGGGGAATGCGGAGTACCCCTTCATTGTCATCACTCCCAGATCCACTCTGACCCGGAGTTGTTGTACCTGATAGAGTCCTATCTATGGATCAAATAGAACTGTTTGACATTTAAACTGTGTGCAAACAAATAACTTATGTTAAATTGAATAGCTAGAATAGAAAATTTTGACCATTTAATTGTCTGTTAATAAATGACTGTTTAATTGAATTGTTAGTGACACACAGCAATACTTGGAACCATTTGACTGTGTGCAAATAAAGGGTTTTGTTAAATGAATAGTGTTGTTAAATAGCAATACTTGTAACCACTTCACTATCTGCAAACAAACCATTAATGTTAAATAGAATTATTAGTGTTAGATAGAAATACTTGAAACCATTGAACTGTGTACAAAAAATATGACCTCTGAGTGGTTTTAAAATATTATCAATAAAATGTGTTTACAAATCATAGATATTTGATATTTATGTATAATCAGGATTTGGCGTTAAATAACCTACAAGGGTTGATATGCCATAAAACCTTACTAATCAAACTAACACTAATGAATTGCGAGAATTATATATTTTTAAGTAACTAATAATAATCCTTTGAGTTCAAAGCTTCTTTTTATGATTGTATTTAAGAGTAATCATTTGTTTGAACATAATTATATGGTTTCAAGTATTCCTATCTAATACTAACAATTTTCAAATGTGTATTTGACCTATAAATAGGATTTTGACAATTACTACTACTTCGGCTCAAAGTGGACCTGAGAGTAATAGTAAGGAAGTGCGGGATTCTACGACCCCACGACTCCAAAACTGGAGCTTTACCACCGGATGCAATTTAATGTCTTACCCTAGACAACATTTTTTTTCTTCCGCTGGGGAAAGTCTTACCTCCTTCTGCAGAAGATAAACAGGGTTTATTCCTAATTGCAGTCGTTCATGCATTTACCTAACCCCTCCGCACGTGCAGTCTGCGACACAAGATCAGTTTTTAAATGGAGTTTAACAGCTTTGAATTCAGTTTTCCTTCTACTAGATCGGTTGTCATGTTAAAGTTAAAGAGCTCAATCTGCCCTACTATTGATCCATTACCGGAGGGAGAATAATTGAAGTCATATCTTTCCTAAGAGTATCAACGCTATGGGATGCAAACTGCTTTATCCAGGATTCGAACTCGGTTCGCAGTTTACATTTCCCAACGACAATAACCATAACTCTAAAGTAATGTAAAGTTAGAGACCAGAGTCGAGGGTGACCCGAAGGCTCCCTTTTCAATAGCTACTACACCGACGTGTAAAGGCAGGCAATACTCCTTTCCCTGGATTGCTCCACCTTACCATTGATCCTTACCTTATAATGTTGAATGTTAAGTAAGGGGGCATCAAGTACCATTTTTTGAGTCTTTGGTATGACTCGACCTGGGATTGAACCCCAACCTCCCGGCGAACACACTACTCATTAGACTGGTACCTAATAGCAGAAATTTATACACAAATTTGTAGTTTCAAGTAACTACTCTTTAATAATCATTTGTATACGATTTTTAATAGCATGTCAACCTTAATGGGTTATCTAATGCCAAGGCCTTCATTGTAGAACAGCAGTGACACAATTTCAACCATAAGTTGTGGGGGGGGTCATACTATTCTCAAAGGTATTAGTCTGAAAGTGAATGTAATAGTGCGACTGGAATTCGAACTCCCTTACTTCGAGGCCGCAGTCCAGCATTTTAGCCATTACTCAAAACGGACTTCATGTTTGTATAATATTCCGATGGGCCTTTGGTCTAATGGGTAGAGTGTTCGCCAACGGTCCGGGAGACCGGGGTTCAATCCCAAGTCGACTCATACCAAAGACTAAAAAAAAAAAAAAAAAAAAAAAAAAAAAAAGGTACCTGATTTTGCCTTGCTTAACAATCAGCATAATAAAGTAAGGACCAAGGGTAAAGTGGAGCAATCCAGGGAATAGAGTAGCGCCCTCCCTACTCCTCGGTGTGGGAGCTATTGAAAAGGGAGCTTTCGGGTCACCCTCGACCAAGGACTAATCTGGCACGAAAAATTTGTATGCAGTTTCATAGTTTCAAGTAACTATAGTAATTTTTAAACAGATCTATTCAACCCATACAGATACTGCCACTTAGTTAGTGAACCACGGAGTAATTATAAAACTGAGTCCACACTACACAACGTAAAGTTTTAGAACAAGAGCATTTTTAGGAGTCGGGAGTATTGTTTTTACCCACCTCTACGTGGGATTCAATTAACCTTTTCTAAGGAATCTAGACATGAAATGGTGACTCGGGTCACTCTCTATAATGTACGAGTTTCAATCCAAAAGCTGTTTTGTTCCGAGGAATTGACAAGTATTGTCCACCTCGAATAAGCGACAACTATTTTAACGAAAAATAGTCTACAGGGTCACTTTTAAATCATGACTAATTCCACCAGAAGCCAAAGACGTTCACACACGAGAAAAATAATCGTCTCACACTTAGGAGTTTTTCAAATATACAATCTTTTTGTTTTCAAACAAAAACAAATATTTTTTTTACGATTATTCCACCATCGTTGAACGAAAATAATGAATTCCAGTTTGGAGTATCGAAGAAATGTTTTATTGTTAATTGAAACCAGTTTTATTAGAGAGTTTGTTTGTATTTGATTCAAGTTTTAAAAAAAGTTAATAACCACAACTTTGCAGTGAAATCTCATCTGAGAGATTTCATTTAATGTTTAAAAAAAAAAAAAAAAAAAAAAATTATTCCGTTAAGCAGGATTATTTAATACTATACCATTTATTGGTATCTAGTTCGCTAATTAACAGATTTTCGAAAAAAAATTCCGACGTTAAAAGAACTGCTATTTCAAAAAAGAAATGTGTATAAATTTACGAGATTATTAAACAAATTAAAAGTTATGTAAACTTATGTATTTCAAGAGTGTTTTCAGAGAAGTGAATTAATGGATTTATTTACTAACTTGTATTAAGTAAAAACTTTGATAAAGACTTTCGTTGTTATATCAAAAAGAAAACTAAAGAGTTGAAAAGAATTAATAAAATTAACAGAATTCAGCCAAAATCTTCGGACATGTAGAAACTAAATCATTGATTTTAATGCCATCAGTTGAGAGAATTGTACTCATATTTACATTTGTTTGGTGGGCTGCATACGGTCCAAACGAATACAAATAATTTTTAGACATTTACCTGGGAGCCTCACAGGGTCAGAGTGGATCTAGGGTTAACAAAAATATATTCCACACTTCCCTGAACTGGAGTCTCACAATTAAATGCAGTTTAGGGTCATACCCAAGACGCCCAGTTTTGTTTTTTTTTTTTTGTTTAAATTTTTTTTTGTCTGCTATGGATACAGCCAACGCGTTCTGAGTCCAGCCTGTAGGGAACGTCAGAACAAAAATTCCAATCTTAAAAATATTGAAAGGCAAAACGAAAAATTAAAATCAACAATGGGTTGGGAAATATTTCTGGACTATTCCCGAAAGATGTGTATTATTAATGAGACTAGTGATAGAAAGCCTTCGAAAAGGGTTGACTTGGAGGGTCCAGAAGATTATGTAACGCAATTCCCTTCGAACGTTTTCGCCCACAACTCGGTAACGACCTCTCAGGAGGTCATCAGCGTTCCCAAATGGTTTCTCTAACATTATCATTTCATACAACATGGCGCCGAGTGACCAGATATCTGTTGCACAGTTATAAGGACGGCTAGAAAACACTTCCGGTGACATATACAGCATAGTTCCGGCCAGAGTCGTGGCGAAAGCGTTTGCGTAGTTTAACTTCCGGGCTAGCCCAAAGTCACCGATCTTAACCATGCCGTCAACGCGCAAGAATACGTTCTGTGGTTTCAAGTCCCGGTGAATCACGTCCCGGCTGTGAATATAACGCAAACCAAGACATATTTGAGCAAGATAAAACGAAACTTTGGATTCACACACCGTTGTACGCTGAAAATGTCGGATCAGATCGCTTAGATCGCCGCTGTCGCAATATTCCATAACAATACACAAACTCCGAAAGGCGTAGAAAGTGTCGGTGTGAGAGACTACGAAAGGAGAACGAAGTTCGCGCAAAAAGCGAGCTTCTTTCATGCATATTTTGAACTGGTCGACTGTCTTGATATTGCGGATTTCTTTCAGAACGTATTTTCGCCTTGTCCGGTTTCCAAATACTAAATAAGCTGAGCCGTAAGTACCCATACCTAGTTTCGCGATCTTTTTATAATATTCCATCACAGATATTTCGGTGATGTGTGACCTCTACTTCAGGTAATTCCACGATAATTTAAAATCCGATAATTGCGGTTTCAAAAAGGATTTTACTTTTTCCTCGTTTTACTGTTGAGAAAATAAGTATAAAAGATTTTTTCTTTCTTTTAATCACGTTGGTGCCACCGAATAATTTCTTTACGTTACGCGTTTTCTGGATGGTATCGTTAGGTGGCCCAAAATCGGAATAAAATTCTTTTATTGTTTTATTTTCAAACTCAACAAAACCTGTGTTTATCTGGTGTGTGATCATTCAACGTTTGGGTAGGGAAGGCAGCCGACCATCCTGCTGTCTCCCATCAAAGTGATAAGCTTTCTTTGGTTTAATCTATTTATGATGATCAAAATAGAAAGATGAACCCCCCCCACACACCAAAACTATTAACCTAAGGCTTTGTCCCAAACTTTGGCGTATGTGAAGCAGCAGACAAATGCCACCCCCAACAATAATTTTTAACCACGAATAACCTGATCTTAGACTTTTTTTTTTCTCTTTTGTTTTTAGTTATTAAGAAAAGAATAATTTAACCTCGCTCGGGTATGTAAGCTCAGTGGCTTAATTGTAATTTACAAAGCTCTTTGCTTCGATGTGGCACAAGGCCGAATGAATGGGGCACCCAATGAGACTTGAACTCACAGCTCAGTGGCTTAATTTTTATTGTTTTAGCACCCGCTCTTATTTGTTTGTTTCTTTTTCTTACCCCACCCAACCCCAATTAGAAGACATTTCTTTTCCTTAAGTGTTTTTTTTCTTTTTGTGAGAATGGTTTTTTCGGGGGGGGGGGGCTTTGCATCGTTTCTTTCTTTCTTTTTTTGCAGGACTATTTCAGCCTGTAAACTAGATTATTTTTTGTTGTCTTCTTTCTTTTTTCAGTGAACGGTGGAACAGTACTAACGATCTTTTTTTGTTGTTTTACCAAATTATAAATAAAATTCATTTTTATTCGCTTGATTTTCGTTGAAGATTTCTTTTCCGTTTAAATAAAATTTTAAATTGTTCCCTACATTCTTCCTTCACAATTTATGTAAATAGGGGATTGAGTTAGACTCTCATGGAGTTATTGGTGTCCACAATATGAAGGATTATCAGATTAAGAGTAACATTGTGGTGAAAGGATTATTGTAGAGTGTTTTGGGACTGTAAACGAAACTAGTTCTAAAAGTAAGTGTAGTCAGCTGGAGCTATGAAATACGCCGACTGCATCACTGCAGAGGGGTAAGACACTACCCGCCTCCAACGAATGTCCTGGATATATGACACAAAACCATCAGATGGTGAGGCTCTTGTCCTTAAGTTTTAGGGAATATAGAATACCCCTTTATTGCCATTACTCCCAAATCCACTCTGACCCTGATTTGTAATACTTGCTCGGGTCCCATCAATGGGTCAAATAGATCCATTTAACTATGTACAAACAAATGATTGATACTAAAGAGAATTATTTGTGTTAGATAGGAATACTTGAAACTGTGTAATTGAGTGTAAACAAATGAGTTCTGCTTGTTTAAAATGTTACCTACAAACTATTTGTTTGAAATCATATATATATATATATATATATAAATATATATATGTGTATGTGTATATATACGAAGAGTTATCGTGGTTTTCTACTCTCTTCGCATTTTCCCACGATAATAACTATTACTCTAAAGTAAAATAAAGTTAGCGACCTGAGACGAGGGTGACCCGAAGGCTCCCTTTTCAATAACTACTACACGTGGGTGTAGGGGAGGGCGCGACTCCATTCCCTGGATTGCTCCACTTTACCATTGATCCTTACCTTATAATGCTGAGCGTTAAGGAAGGCGCCATCAAGTACCATTTTTTTTAGTCTCCCAGACCACTCTACTCATTAGAATAGCACCTGATTGCTGAAATTTATACACAATTTTATAGTTTCAAGTAACTACTCTTTAATAATCATTTGTATACGATTTTTAATGGCATGTCAACCTTCGTGGGTTATCTAATGAAAAGAAAAGAGTTATCGTGGGTTAATATGAAGAGAGTGGAAAAAACAAAATAATCCAAATTTGACGAGTTTTTAATGAATTCATCAAATTTGGATTTTTTCGTACTTTCTTCATACTGTCGAATTTAATTTCCTTATTCACTTATATATATATATATATATATATATATATATATATAAGTAAAGTTGGCAACCGTAGTCGAGGCTCCCTTTTCAGTAGCTACTACACCAAAGTGTAGGTGAGAGCGCTACTCCTTTCCCTGGATTGCTTCACTTTACCCTTGATACGTACCTTATATTGCTGAGTGTTAAGCAAGTAGGTATCAAGTACCATTTTTAAAGTCTTTGGTATGACGTGACCTGGGATTGAACCCAGGTCTACCGGACCATTGGCGGCAAACACTTTACTCACTAGGCCAATAGCATTAAATAACATACAAGGATTAATACACCATAAAACCAAAGCAACCATTTTTTTCAGTCCATCTCCCCACCCCCCATTAATTAACTTCTCTGGAGATGTGAGAGTATTTTTGATTTTATTTTCCTTTTCTTCACTTCATGGATCATTTTTCGACTGGACCAGATTAAGTGTGATCGGAGTAAACCGAGGCAGACCTTGTTCCCCAAAGAAGCCTGTCTCGGAAAAATAAGGACTCCAAAGTTTGGCTTCGGGTTACCCTTATCGCATTTTTAACCTGGACTAATCCAGTTAACTAGTTTCTCTGCTATATTAGCCAAGTTATTCATTTCAATTCATCTCATTCACCCGGCCCCTATGAGGCACACACACACCCTCAGTGTATATGAGATTAGTTAAGGGTCTCATGGAGCAATCAATGTATTTTAGAGGCTAGCTTAAAAGATTTCTAAAATAAATACGATGTTATGATGAAAGGAAGAGTATAGTAGTCATTTACTAAACTTTTTTTTTTAATGTGGCACGATACTGTGTAATATAATGGCCGAGGGATTTCATTTTATTCCTCCTTCACAATTTATGTAAATAGGGGATTGGGTTAGACTCTCATGGAGTTATTGGTGTCCACAATATGAAGGATTATCAGATAAAGAGTAACATTGTGGTGAAAGGATTATTGTAGAGTGTTTTGGGACAGTAAACGGGACCATTTCTAAAAGTTAGTGTAGTTAGCTGGAGCTATGAAATACGCCAACTGCATCACTGCAGATTTCTGAAAGATTTCTAAAATAAATGCGATGTTATAATGAAATGAAGAGTATCGTAGTCATTTACTAAACTTTTTTTTAATGTGGCACGACACCGTGTAATATAATGGCCGAGGGATTTCGTTTTATGCCTTTGGGTTTAGTTAGGCTGAGAACCTTTCGGCTCAGTGCATGGGTTACTTAGGTGCAACATTAACACAGGTGTTCACTCGCGCAGGCGGAGCGGACGTGTCACTCAGAGATGTCACAATAGCCCGAGATGTGAAACGGGGCTACAGAGTGCAGGTGACGTCACGCACCGGAAGCGCGCGGAGGATTTGTGGGATTTTGAAAAAGTCAATTAGTTGAGTTGAGTCCTGCCTCGGAAGAAGACGATTGACTTTCGCTTGCTCGCGGTGGCCTTGGGCAGGTGTCGCACGAGATGGGGGGGCGCAGATGAAAAAGCCAGAAAAGAAAGAATGTGTATCTATCTCTCCTTATGTTGAAGAAACTTTAAACTCAACGGTAATTAAAAATTTCGTACCTGAACTAAGAAGTCGTAAGTGTTTTTCGTGTTTCGAGATTCCTATGTTCCATGTTATATATATATGTATATTTCACATCGGTATGCTATGTCCATTTCACACATGGCGTTTATTATGGCTATGATACAACTGTATGAATAGTGTACCCAATGAGACTCGAACTCACTCATAAAAGTTTTCGAGTCAAGCTTGCTAACGATTTGTAATTTACAAGTTTGTTTGGGTTTTGTGGCATATCAACCTTTGTAGGTTATTTAATGCCAAATCCATTTTTATACTTATAACCAGTTCTATTTCAGACAATTCAGTTTAGCATGAGTACACAGTTTAATTGTCAAAAACATTTCAATTTCAAGCTATTCAGTTTTGTCAAACACTTCAGTTTAGTATAAGAATAGTTTTTTTCCACAATTCAGTTTAGCGTAAGTACAGTTTCAAAGCCAAAACGGTTCTATTTCAATCAATTCAGTTTAGCATAAGTACGCAGTTTAAATATCAAAACAGTTCTATTTCAAGTAATTCAGTTGATCATAAGTTCGCAGTTCAGTTTTATTTGATCCATACATAGGACCCTATCAGGTGCTCCCACTCTGGCCCAAAGTGGACCTGGGAGCGATGGCAATGAAGGGGTACTCTGCATTCCCCAAAGCGCCAGCATAACTGGAACCTTACCATATCCAGGACACTAATTTACTAAACTTTTTGCTTAGATGTGGCACAGGGCCGCATGAACAGAGCACCCAATGATACTCGAACTCACTCGTGAAGGTCTGCTACTCAAGCTTGCTAACCTTTACACCACCTGAGGCGCCCAAGAAATTGTACAGTATATTTTCATCTGTGATTAGAACTAAAGTTAATGTAGGATAGTGAAGACCAACTTCCTCAATCTCATTTTTGGGTTTAGTTAAGGCTGTTTTCTTTGTTTAACGGCATATCAACCTTAGTGGGTTATTTAATGCCAAAGCCATAATTTTGATGTAAAATAATGTTACTACTTAATCCACAGCTGAGGGAATAAGAAGGCTCATACCTTTCCCAGGGGCAATAGTCCGAAATCATTTAACCGTGTTCAAATAAAACTATGTGTGTTAGATAGGAATACTTGAAACCATTTAATTGTAGGCTAATAAACAATTATCACTAATGAGAGTTATTCATGTTAGATAGGAATAATTGAAACCATTTAACTTTGTGCAAACAAAAAAACAGTTCGGTTAAAAATTATATATATATATATGTATAAGGGTACCCTGCAAGAACCAAGACTCCTGTGGCGCGGGTCCAAAACAAATTTCTTATTCGATATCCTTCTTCAGGTGTGCCTCAGGCACTGGGCAATAAAACCATCCTTTATACATGTTAGGCAAGAGATCAGGTACAGCCAGTAGGGAGAATATATTCGACTCACAACGAGGCCAAAATGGAACACAAAGTCGGTTTAATGTGGGAATACTCCACAAAAAAAGATACCTCCTGAGGGAAAAGCATAAAAATAATTTATGTCCCATTGGCATTCCTCTTTAGGAGCGCCCCAGGTACGGGCAATAGACTTTGCCCTTACCACTTTTCAGGTGAAAAGGCAGGTGTTGCCTGTTGAGAAAAGAACGTAATACAAAGCTGATTGTTTTTTTATCTACACCCGACACGAATACCGGGTAAGAATAGCTTGGTTTTGTTGTTGTTTGTTTGTTTGTTTGTTTTGTTTTTTGTTTAATTGTTTGCTTGTGGAGGGTGATGAATACTTTTACTGAGTACACTGATCTTGTTTATACATTTTTAGTTTCCTTCACTAGAAATTTTAAATATTTCTCCAGACTCCCATTTGAAGACAGACAGCAAAATTCTCTGGAGATCTGATATTCATTTCGTTTTAATTATTTTATTTCGTTATTTTAATCTAATTTTAATTAAATTTTCATCATTCACCTTCTTCTTAGCCCATTCGGCTGTAGCTATAGAATAGGCCTGCTCCATCTCTGCAGAGGAGTAAACCCCCCCCCTGCCACCAACAACATCAACGTAGTCCTGGATATGACACTAAACCATTTGATAGTGTGGCTTCAGCTTTAGTGAATATGGAATACCCTTCATTGCCTATTACTCCCAGGTTCACGCTGACCTGGAATGGTACTACCGGTTGGGTTTCCATCAATGGGTCAAATAGAACTATTTAACTGTGTGCAAACAAATGATTAATACTAGGGAGTATTATTCATGTTGGATAGGAATACTTCAAACATTTTTAACTGTCTGCAAACAAACGAGCTCTGACTTGTTTAAAATGTTACTTACAAATTATTCGCTTATAAACCATAAGTATTAAAAATATAAGAACAGGATTTGGCATTAAATGACCTACAAGAGTTGATATGCCATAAACCCAACCAACCAACCATCGGATCCTTTTCGACTGGTAAACTTGTTTTTCCACCATATTAGGATCCACGTACGGATTCCGTACTAAGATTCATTTAAATGTAAGTAGGTTGTTGTCGATTGTAGTCGAGGGCGACTCGAAGGCTCCCTTTCCAATAGCTACTACATCGTGGTGTAGGGGAGGGCGCTACTCCTTTCCCTGGATTGCTCTACTTTACCTTTGATACGTACCTTTATATTGCTGAGTATTAAGCAAGGAGGTATCAAGTACCATTTTTAAAGTCTTTGGTATGACGCGACCTGGAATTGAAACCAGGTCTCCCGGATCATTGGCGAACAATCTACCTTCTAGGCCAATGAGCCTGTTTTTTTTTTGTTTTTTTTTTGGTTTGTTGGTGTTTTACGGCATATTAATGGGTTATTTAATGTTATAATTAAAAATTGTAAAAAGAAAAATAGTTTTTAGGTAACTTGATTTTTAAATAAGTTGTTAGAGTTCATTTGTTTGCACACAGTTAAATGATTTCAAGTATTCCTATCAAACAATAATAACTCTATTTCATATTAATCATTTATTTGCGACCAGTTAAATGGTTTCAAGTATTCCTATCAAACACTCATAATTCTATTTTATGTTAATCATTTGTTTGCACACAGTTAAATAACTTCCAGCATTGTTATTTAACATTAGCTATGCTATTCATCAAGTATTCTTAATATACTGCCCAGTCGGCTGGGGCTGTAGAATACACCAGCTGCACCTCTGCAGAGGGGTAAGACCCCCCCAACGAATGTCCAGGATATGACACTAAACAATCTGATGGTGAGGCTACAGTAATGCTGTGACTTTGGGGTATGCAGAGTAACCCTTCATTGCCATCGCTCCCAGGTCCGCTCTAGCCCAAAGTGGTAACACCTGATAGGGCTCTATCTATGGGTCAAATAGAACTAAACTGCCTTCTTAAGCTAAACTGAATTGTTTGAAATAGAACTGTTTGACTAAACTGAATAGTTTGAGATAAAATGTTTTGGACAATAAAACTGTGCACTTACGTTTAAACTTGCGTACTTATGCTAAATTGAAATGTTTGAAATGGAACCGTTTTTGACATTGAAAATGTACTTACCCTAAACTGAATTGTTTAATATAGAATTGTTTTGACATTTAACTGTGGGTAAACAAAATCTATACTTATGTAAAACTGAATTAGCTGAATTAGAACTGTTTAACTAAACCGAATAGCTTGAAATAGAAAAGTTTTTGACAATTAAACTGTGTAGTCATGCTAAACTGAATTGTTTGAAATAGAACTGATTATTTGAATGAAAATGGATTTGGTACAACGGATAAGGTACAAGGGTTGATATGTCATAAAAACCTAACCAACCTATTCTTCATATAGATAATTTGCGCACAGCCGCATGAGTTCAAATAACTAATTATGATAATCCTTAGAAAATGATTGAAATGTTATATTTGACCCATAGATGGGACCCTAACAGGTACTGCCAGTCTGAGTCTAAATGGACCTGGGAGTAATGGGAATGAAAGAGTATTCCACATTTCCCAAAGCTCTAGGACCGGAGCCTCACCATCAGATATAGTTTAGCGCCTTTCAATTTGATATCAATCAGTTTTTATTTGATTTCATATATATATATATATATATATATATATATATATATATATATTTCGATCCCAGCTTGAAGCATCTAGCGTATCTAGTCACTCTGATGAGTTGTGATACAACGAAACAGTCTGTGGATGACAATATATGTATATATGTACTCCTCTGCGCGTGCAGGATACAGCTCAAGGTTAAGTTTAAATTTAGAGTTGTATTTCTCCTAGACTGATTGCCATATCAAAGTTGAAGAGCCCAATCTGCTCTATTATTAACTCATAGCTGGAGGGAGACTATTTGGATTAATGCCTTTCCCAAGGATATTAGCGTTGTGCGAAATGCGAACAAACTCGTCTAAGATTTGAACTCGTGTCGCCGTGTTCATTTCCTACGATGAGTATCCATTACACCACGAACACTTCGATTTTATATATCATCCCACCCACTTAACACGTGGGTATATATAGTGGGAGTTGGGTGTGATATATCGTATCAAATGTAGTAAGTTGGCGACCGCAGTCAAGGGCGACCAGAAGTCTCCCTTTTCAATAGCTACTACACCGAGGTGTAGGGGAGGGTGCTACTCCTTTCACTGGATGCTCCACTTTACCCTTGATCCTTACCTTATAATGCTGAGTGTTAAGCAAAGGGATATCAAGTACCATTTTTAAAGTCTTTGGTATGATCCGACCTGGGATTGAATCTCGGTCTCCCGGACCATTGGTGAACACTCTACCCACTAGGCCAATGAGCTGGTTATGTAGTAGTAGTAGTAGTAATTTACTAACCTTTTTTCGTAGATGTGGCACAAGGCCGTATGAATGGGGCATGCAATGAGACTCGAACTCACTCGTGAAGGTTTGCTAGTCTAGCTTGGTAACCATTACAGCACCCGAGTATACGAGGATGGTTTAAAAAGTTCCTATGATGATTTTTTACCAATGAGAACCAAGAACTGCAACATCGAAGAAGTCTATGGACTGCAAGGAGGACTCTGTTGAAAAATTAACCTCATTGGGTCGCATGATATTAGAGTTTCTCAGTCAATCTATTTACCTTTCAACCAACCCTCGTATGTATATAAAAAAAGCCCATCCTGTCCTTACAAGTATTTTTCTTATCCTTGTTAAATTAGTTCCCGAGATTGCCCAACTTGCTTTCGATTTTGCCGGAAAACAGTTGACGATCCAGAATTAATTTTGGTGGAAACGGTAACCAAATCCCCTCGGTATTTTGTTTCTTGCGATTTTTCTTTTCTTCAGTTGATGGACTTATCAACCTTCGTGGGTTATTTAATGCCAAAGCGTTCCTTGTAGAACAACAGTGATACAATCTAACAGCTAGCTGAGGGAATCGGGGGTTCATGCCTTTTCCAGGGGTATTAGTACGAAAGTGAACATTATAGTGCGACTGGAGTTCGAACTCTCTTAATTTCAAGCTACTGTCCAACACTTTAACCGTTACGCCATGAGGACTACCCAAAGAGTTAAGATTTCATAGAGCAACTGATGAGTTCCCACCTAAAGTATGGGTCACCCAGTGAGGGTTGAAGTCACTATGATACTATTTACCAACCCCTCCGCTCGGGCAGGATATGACACAAGGTCAATTTTTAAGCGGAGTTTAACAGGTTTGAATTCAGAGTTTTCCTTCTCCTAGACTAGTTGCCTCAACAAGGCTGAAGAACCTAGTCCGTCCTACTATTTACCCATAATAATATAATAAGGGAGAATAAGGGGGTTCATACCTTTCCCAAGGGTATTTGCCCGAAAGTGAACATAATAGCGCGACTGGAGTACGAACTCGCGTACTACGATTCCGCAGTTCATCGCTTTAACTATTACACCCCGTTGAAGTCACTATGATAACCTGTTAATCTTGCTTGCAAAACATTGCCCTATGTGAGGTTACCATGAATGGGAGTACTTAAGTGAATGTTAAGCTAGTTGAAGATCAGTACCTTCTCATCATCATCAAGTCGTGCCGCTAGGACAGATATCCCTGACCCTGTCTCGCCACTCCTCCCTATCGTTCATCGCCTCTGGCAGGTCTTCAGGGCTACATCCCGTATCCTCACATAGCTGCTGAATGTATGTTCGAGCTGGTTGTCCTGATTTTGCCCGGTCATATGTGGGGGTCCATAGGAGTACATTACTTATAAGCTTCTCCAGCAGTGTCCTGCATGTCTGGTTTGTCTAACTTGGATAGTTTTCGTGATAGGAGGCAGGTGGCCGTATAGTTGGTGTCTTGTGGGATGTTGCCGCCAGGACTTGTTAATCGGCCTTATGCCGAACTTGTTTATAATTGTCGACAATAAATAAGTGAACTGTTCTATTGATTGTGTCTGAAAGTTTTATTGATGATGTGATGAAAGGAACGATGAATTATGATTGGATCAATGGATTTGAGTTGTTAAATTATTAAGATATTGATGACTGAGATATTACCCTCGTACAACGTTGTTTTTTGTATTTTTCCCAAAAATGAATTCCAGTTAAACTTGATAAGAGCTCATTGGCCAGTGGGTAGAGTGTTCGCCAAAGATCCAGGAGACCTGGGTTCAATCCCAGATCGCGTCATACCAAAGACTTTTAAAATGGAACTTGATTCCTCCTTGCTTAACACTCAGCAATATAAGGTACGTATCAATGGTAAAGTGGAGCAATCCAGGGAAAAGAGTAGCGCCCTCCCCTACGCCTCGGTATAGTAGCTATTGAAAAGGGAGCCTTCTGGTCGCCAACCTTTACTTTTTAGAGTACGTAAGCATTATGTTGTTTGTTTGTTTTTTTTCTGTAAAGTCTTTCTCAAGTTCTAATTACCTGTTTCCTCTCCTGTTATATGAAAGAGAGCCAAGTTCACCTGAGATGTAAAAATATTTTTGAAAATATATACATATATTTTTCTGTTCTATTTTTTTTTCCATATTTTCTTATGAATTTTTTTTTCGACCGGATAATTTGCTTTTACGGTCATATTAGCTCAGAGGTGAGGGTTCATAATAACGATGATTTTAATATTTTTTCATTTACAGGAAAGGTTTTTTAATTCTTTTGTTTTTTATTGTTTGTTTGTTTTTTTGTTTGTTTGTTTGTTATTTTTTTTTTTTTTTTTTGGTTTTTGTTTTTAGTCTTTTTTGGTAAGATGTAATTTTCTTTTCTTTATTATTCACTCATGATTCGGGATTTCTTTATGCAAATAAAAATTCGATTATCATACCATTTCAGTATATGTGTGCAATGAACCACTTTAGAAAAAATCTCGTCGAGTGACTGACATGTTTTAGGGACTAGTCTGAAAGATTTTTTAATAAATCAGACGATAGATGTTTATAATCGTTTGCATTTATTTCTAAGAGACAGATCCACACCTCACAGCTGAGTTTTATTCATCATAAATGAATACCTACATTTACAATTGATTGCAAGGCCCTAAAATTTGTAGGGAGGGAAGGAAAGAGGTGTGGTCGTCTGAGCAACTGATTCTTGTCTAGAATAGTAAAGTAAAGTTGTCTCCCTTTAGTCGAGGGCGACCAGAAGGCTCCCTTTTTCAATCGCTACTACATCGAGGTGTAGGAGAGGGCGCTACTCCTTTCCCTGGATTGATTCACTTTATCCTTGACACGTACTTTATATTGCTGAGTGTTAAGCAAGGGGGTATCAAGTACCATTTTTAAAGTCTTTGGTATGACACGACCTGAGATTAGAACCCAGGTCTCCTGGACCATAGGCGAACACTCTATCAGCTAGGCCAATAAGCCGGTAAATATTAGCTAAATGTAATTGCGGACTCATGCACTTTCCAATAAGCACATGATCACGGTCCACACAAATCTATAACGCCAAAAGACCACAATTACTTTATTAAAAGAAATTAATGTTCTCTATGAAAGAGAAGAAACAGAAGAAAAAAAAGAAGACGTTTTTATTTACTATAAAAACTAAATACAAATCTTTAAGCATTTAAGTGGAAGCGAGATCTTAACTTGAAAGATACTCTTCCTTCCAACTCCCAAAGAAATGAGAATTACAAAAGAAACAAGAAACCAGCAAAACAACCCTTCAGCTATAAACTATAATCTGGGCTATAGCAATAATAAATAAGACTTTTAACATTTAAGACGAACCTACATCAGAAAAAAAACACCCTAAAAACTTATACACTCCCAAATATATATATAGAACTTCGAAACTAGTGAGAATATTTTAAAATATTTAAAAGCGATAGAACAATTCATATTATAAAAGATGGAAGAAAATATTCTACTTCACATAATAGAAATATTAAAAAATAAACTGTCATTACCGCTAAGCATCACCTCGGTGATAAAAACAAGCCTCACTTTAGTGATAAAGATAAAAATAAAATAATTATTTAGTTTAAATACTAAACAGCTTTAATTTAGGAATAAAAATACACATTAACTTGATAATAGTTCTGATAAGAACCGTAAGTACTCAGTATAAAACAAACAGATCGTTTGGAGAAACCATTTACAAAATGTTATCTGGTTGGTTGGGTGTTTTGTTTTACGGCGTATTAACCCCTTTTGGGGTCTTAACGCCGAATTAAGTCATCTTGATAAAAGTGGAACATATTGACGCCGGCCAAGCTGTCAAAATAGGAAATGCACCTGTGTAAATAACAGGTGCATCCGGTCGAGGAATATCAGAATATAAACTTGACCGTGGACGGGTCGAATGAGTGCGATTTGTGAAGCCCACAAGAAGGTGGTCGTCGAACTATTATATAACTCGGTACACAGGAAGTTCAATGAGTTGGGGATCAGACCAATTGGAGATAAGATGCGGTAGAGAAAACCAGCACCCAGCAGAGGGGGTCCTCAGGACCCCCTGATTGAGCTGTTGAAGTTCAGATCAGTTGGAGAGAAGATGCTGGATTGAGGAACATGTCCCAGAGAGGCTGGGCCCCCGGTTGAACAGCCCAGGAAAACGGGAAAGAAACGTTGTTGTGGCCATAAGAGTGGGGGTCAATATGTTGCAGTTCTGTTTGGTCTCCAACTCCCTCTTACAGTAAAACCTTTAGTAACCCTTTCGAACCCTTTCAAATAAAGTGAGAGGTATATTTTTTCTAAAGAACTGTGTCGCTCGTCTTTATTGTGTCGTCGTTATGATTCTGCATGCATATGCATATGTGTTTGTATAGTTGGTCATGGCTATACAACAAAAGTTTCAAACAATTCAGGGAATTGAATTACCATAACCAGAAAATCACACGAATACTTGCACATAACATACGAAACACTGAACGGCTGTTTCGACCTTATTAGGTCTCATCAGCAGTGTATACCGTGATCTCCATCACAGGAGATCAAACCAGCGACCACAGATTGCAGAGACGAAACTCTACAACTGCACCACCCGCCCATATCATACGCAAGTGACGCCAAATTAACTAGTCATGGTAATTGCGTGGTAATTCAGTTTAGTATGAGTACAGACTTTTGTTTACACACAGTTAAACGTCAAACAGTTCTATTTCAAACAATTCAGTTTAACAGAAGTACACAGTTAAGTTCTTGTTGACCCATCGATAGGACCCTATCAGGTGCTACCACTCCGGGTCAGAGTGAACCAAGGAGCGATGGTAATAAAGGGGTGCTCTGCATTCCCCAAAGCTCCAGCATTTATGGAACCTCACCATCAGATTGTTTAGTGTCATATTTCAAGGACACTCGTTGGGGGTCTTACCCCTTCTTCAGAGGAGCAATCGGTGTACTCCACAGCCAACTGGGCAACCTGTTATTAGGCTAAAGTGAGAAAATGATAATATAGAGGGAAATATTCAACGTTCATAAAGTTGACATATACAAATGAGATGGAAGACAAGTGAAGGGGGGGTTGAGTGGGGGGCTTTTTGCTCTTGTTTGTTTTTAATTTGGCCGAGCTCGAAATCCTAAACATCCAAAAAAGAAAAGGTGAAGCTATCACATAGCGTAATGGTTGGTTGGTTGGTTGGATTGGTACCTCGAAGTAAGCTAGTTGGAAATCCAATCACGTTACTTTCGGATTAATACCCCGGGGAATCAGTGGGCAATCCATTAGACAGTATCACTGCTGTTCTTCAACAAGGACCGCTTTGGCATTAAACAACCCACGAAGGTTGATATGCCATAAAAATAAAACAAAGCAAATCACAAGAAACAAAATGCTGAAGATATTTCATTACCGAACCACCCAAATTAATTCTGGATCGATTACTGTTTCCCGGCTAAATCGAAAACAATTGGACAATCTTGAGAAGCGAGTGAAACTAATCCAGCAAGGATAAGAAAAATATTATGGGGGGTGGACAGGATGGGAGAGAATCGACAGTTTTTAACTAGTCATGGAAAAGGAATAATGAAGTATGATTAGGTCAGGTTTAGTTTGATTTATCTATTTAATGTCACATCAACTCGTTGTGTGGTATTTAATGCTTTCATTGGAAATATTTGATTGTAATCAGGTTTCATTTTCGATTGGATTTTTTAAAATGCTGGTTTTTCCTTTTTCCTTAATCATTTGTATCTCCATAGTTATTAAATATTCCTATCTAATATAAATAATTCACACACATTTGTATGGTTTCAAGTATTCCAATCTAACATCTATAATTCTATTTTATACTAATAATTTGTTTGGATACTATAATGTGGTTTCACGTTTTACTATCTAACCCTAAGGATTTTCGAACATGTATTTGATCCAAAGATGTGACTATAATAGATACTGCTACTCAGGATCAGAGTGGACTTGGGAGTAATGGCAACGAAGGAGTATTCCACACACTCCAGACTGCAGAACTATCTATTACACACTAGTGTATACGAGGGTGAGTCACAAAGTAATGATTTTTATTTAGTGCAAGAATAATTACAAACACAGGAACATATATCGTACATCAAACTGAACCTGGTCTTCAGTGGATCACATCCCTACTTCTCAACGCAGTCACCGTTTCTCTCAATAGCAATGTTTTACCTTCGAATGAGATCATGTATCCCTGCCTCGTAAAATTCTGTTGACAATTCTTTGAGCCACTTCATCTCTGCAGTTTTCACTACCTCGTTACTGGCATAACTTTCGCTTCTTAAACCCTCTGTCATGAGGCCTAAGAGATGATACTATTTACCAACCCCTCCGCTCGGGCAGGATATGACACAAGGTCAGTTTTTAAGCGGAGTTTAACAGGTTTGAATTCAGAGTTTTCCTTCTCCTAGACTAGTTGCCTAACCAAGGCTGAAGAACCTAGTCTGTCCTACTATTTACCCATAGCTGGAGGGAGAATAATTGGATTCATACCTTTCCTAAGGGTATTAGTGCTATGTGAAATGCAATCAGTCTCGTCCAGGATTTGAATTCATGTCGCTATGTCCATTTCCTACGACGATGACCATTACACCAATAATAATAAACAGCAGAAATAAAAACTTTGTGAATATAAGAACTATAGTAAAAGTTTTCTCTTTCTTGACTGTTTTTCATGTTCAGTGTTATTTAAGTCCCTTTTTGATACTATTTACCAACCCCTCCGCTCGGGTAGGATATGACACAAGGTCAATTTTTAAGCGGAGTTTAACAGGTTTGAATTCAGAGTTTTCCTTCTACTAGACTAGTTGCCTCACCAAGGCTGAAGAACCTAGTCTGTCCTACTATTTACCCATAGCTGGAGAGAGAATAATTGGATTCATACCTTTCCCAAGGGTATTAGTGATATGTGAAATGCAATCAGTTTCGTCCAGGATTTGAACTCGTATCGCCGTGTTCATTTCCTACGGCGATAACGACTACACCACGGGCACCTCCACAGGCCTAAGAGATGATAGTCTGAAGGTGCTAAATCTGGTGAGTATGGGGGACGCAGTAAAGTTGTCCACCCGAATGAGGCTATTGGTTCCCTTGTCTTGATACTTGTATGCGTGGTCGAGCATTGTCATGCTGTGGGAGGACATTATCGATTGACATTCACACAATCATATCTTCGGTTCTATCTCTTCGTTTTAATGGCATGTCAGTTTTCCTGGGTTATTTAATTTCAAAGCTTTCCTTACAGAAGACGTGAAGTGATACAGTTTAACCATACCCGAAAGGTAAGGGGGGTTCACACCTTTCCCAAAGGTATTAGTCCGAAAAGTGAACGTAATATCGCAGCTGGAGCTCGAACTTGCTCACTTCGAAGCCGTAGTCCAGCACGCTAACCTCCTCAATCTTATCATAATCATATGTTTGTAGACATTTTCAACATCTACGAATAATAATCCCTAGTAAATAATTACGGCTTTAATCAACTACACCTAATACAAACAATGTACAGTTATATAGCTTTGCTACGAGGATTTCCCTTGACGTTTTAGTAGTTTCGATATCAGAGAAGTCAAATGAAGATGAAATAATACGATTAGTCTGGTGTGGTTGGGTTATATGGCATATCAACCATTGTAGGTTATTTAATGCTAAATTCTCTTTATACATATTTATTAAACATACATGCTATGGGTTGATAGCATATCGACCATTGCATGTTATTTAATGCCAAATACTCTTTATACACATATATTAAATATATATGGTTTGATTTGCTTGAGTTTTATGGCATATCAGCCATTGTAGGTTATTTAATGCCATATTCTCTTTATACATATATATATTAAATATATATGGGATCTGTAAACACATTTTTTAAATAACATTCTTAAATGAGTCTGAGATCTTTTTTTTTTAAACAAATGGTTTAAATTATTGCTACAAAACAGTCAGAATTTAACATCTGTCATTTGTATGCACAATAGGTTTGTTTTATTTGACCCATAGATAGAACCCAGTCAGGTGCTACAACTCTGAGTCAGAGTGGATCTGGGAGTAATGACATTGGTGGGGTACTCTACATTCCCTGAATCTCCATGGCCGAAGCCTCACCATCAGATGTTCTAATGTCATATATCCAGGACACTCATTGGTGGGAGTCTTACATCTCTACAGAGATGCAATTGAAGTATTCTTAAGTCACAGCCGACAAGGCTGGAAATAATACGAAGATGAATAATGGTTGAAAATACTTTATTAAATAAATGTTGTAAAGATAATTTCACTGAGTGAAAACACATCTAAATCTCTAATCATAATTAAAGCTGGCTGACAACAGGTTTTTCCTTGACTCTCTCTCTCTCTCTCTCTCTCTCGCAATCCGTCCCTATCTTTCATCGCCCTATTTTTTCTACTCTTACCTAATGAGGTTGATTTTCAAATCCAAGTCATCCATTGCCCAGTCGGCTGGGGCTATAGTATACACCGACTGCTTATCTGCAGCGGGGTAAGACCCCACCAACGAGTGTCCTAGATATGACACTAAACAATCTGATGGCGAGGTTCCAACGGTGCTGGAGCTTTGGGGATTGCGGAGTACCCCTTCATTGCCATCGCTCCCGGGTCCACTCTGGCCCGGAATTGTAGCACCTGATAGGGCCCTATCTATGGGTTAAATAGAACTAACAGCATACTTATGCTAAACTGAATTGTTTGAGTAAACTAAATAGCTTGAAATAGAAATGCTTTTGACAATGAAACCGTACTTACATTTAAACTGCGTGCTTATGCTTAACTGAATTGTTTGAAATAGAACTGTTTTTGACATTCAAATTCTATTTACACTTAACAGAATTGTTACATATAACTGCTTGAATAGTTTTAAATAGAAATGTTTTTGACAATTAAACTGTGTACTTATGCTAAACTGAATTGTTTGAAATAGAACTGATCTTTCGCATAAAAATGGATTTGGCGTTAAATAACCTATAAAGGTTGATATGCCATAAAACCCAACAAACCAAACCAATCCAAACCAAACCAAGTCATCCATTCGCAATTTCCCTTGTTTGTCGCTTAAAGTAATGATACAGTTGCTGTTGTTTTTATTTTTGCATTTCTGTTTTCTGAATTTTTATTATTGCTTTTGTGTTTGTCCTGAAGTTTGTTTGTTTTTTCTTTTGATATTGCTGTTATTGGCTGCTGTAATACAAAATAAGAATCGTTACTTGAAATTGTATGATTGTGCATCACTTATTAGTATTAGACAGGAACACTTGAAACAATATAGCGTATGTCCTCGTGGTGTAATGGTTAAAGCGCTGGGCTACCGAATCGTCGTAAGCGAGTTCGAACACCAGTCGCGCTATTACGTTCACTTTCGGACAAATACCCTTGACAAAGTTATGAACCTCCTTATCCTCCCAGTCATGGGTTAAATAGCATTACTGCTGTTCTTCTAAAAGGATGGCTTTGGCATTAGATAACCCACGAAGGTTGATATGCCATTTTTAAAAAAAGAAGTTGACACCATATAATTTTGAGCAAATTATTTGTATTAGATATGACTACTTGCTTCGATATAACTGTCCGCAAACAAATTATTATGATAAGACTCTTTGTAAGTTTTTCAAGCCAACAGAAACTGATGGTCTTTCACTGGAGTAAGAGAAACTGCAATTATACTCAGATCCCCAGGACTCTTCTCAGTATTCACACAGATCTTAACAATTCTGTAGTTTGGATGGTCTCGGCTCGTCCTCTGATCTCCAACTCTTCCAGGCCCCTTACAAAGCCATTGGAGACCCTTCCGAGAACACCAAATACAATTTCTATCACTGTCACCTTCACGTTCCGTATCAACTTTAGTTCTCTAGCAAGATCCAAGTACTTGTCTCTCTTTTTGATTTCTTTGATTTTACCGCCGTGAAATTTTGCTTGGACGGCAAAATCCACAATTCGGTAGCTATTTTTTTGTCAACTGTCACAAGGTCTGGTCTTCTGGCGGGGATTAGATGTTCTGTTTATGCCTCAAAACCCCAGAGAACTTCGTGCGTCTCATTCTACCGGACAGATTCTGGTTTGTACATATGTTGGTATGGTCAAATTTCAATTTCTTGCACAATTCCCAGTGGATCACCTTGCCTACCCAATCGGATTGAGTCTTGAGCTCTTTTTGTGCGAGTTTATTGCTTTCGCTTATTGTGTGATTAATCGTTTCGTCTCTATCACCACATAACCTTCCCTCGCAATTCTGTTGCACTTTATCTATTTTCGTTTTAATATAGTTTGGGAGGTGCCCGTGGTGTAATGGTTATCATCGTAGGAAATGGACACGGTGACACAAGTTCAAATCCTGGACGAGACTGATTGCATTTCACATAGCACTAATACCCTTGGGAAAGGTATGAATCCAATTATTCTCCCTCCAGCTATGGGTAAATAGTTGGGTTCTTCGGCCTTGGTGAGGCAACAAGTCTAGGAGAAGAAAAACTCTGAATTCAAACCTGTTAAACTCCGCTTAAAAATTGACCTTGTGTCATATCCTACCCGAGCGGAGGGGTTGGTAAATATGAATATAGTTTCTCCTCATGTCATTGTTTTCTTATTTCATTTCTTACGAATTTTTCACGCCAGCGTTAGTTGGTGGTCTTTGACTGGAGTCTGATTGACAGAAGTCTCCTTATGTCTGCAGGACTCTTCCCAGTATTCTAGCTGATCTAAAAAAAATTCTGTAGACTGTAAGGTGTCGATTCTTCATCTGCTTTCCAATTCTTCCTGACTCCTTTCTAGGTAATCGGGGACCGTTCCAAGTGCACCAACTACAACTGGTATTACAGTCATCTACGTGTTCCACAGTTTTTATAGTTCTCTAGCAAGGTCCAAGTATTTTTTTTTATCTTTTCAATTTCTTTTATTTTTCCTCTGTGATCTACTGAAACGACTTAATCCACTAGATGAGAAGTTGTGCTTTTTTTTTATTTTTTTGGGGGGGGGTTATCAACCAGCATTCGATCTGGTCATATTGCTAGCATTAGGTGATCTGTTCGTATCTCAGGTAATTGAAGCTTTGTAATTGTTATTAGTATTAGATAAGAATACTTGAAACTATATAACTATGTGCAAATAATTGATTATTATAGACAAATACAATGTGTGATTTAAAACAATCATTGCAACTAAATTTCGACATTATATAACCCATACAGAGTTGGTTGGGTTTTATGGCATATCAAGCGTTGCAGGTTATTTAACGCCAAATCCATTTTATGCAAATAGTCAGCTCTATTTCAAACAATTCACTTTAGCATGAGTAAACAGTTTAATTGACAAAACAGTTCTAATTCAACTAATTCAGTTTTTTATAAGTACAGATTTTGTTTACACACAGTTAAATGTCAAAACAGTTCTATATTAAACAATTCAGTTGAGTGTAAGTAGAGTTTCAATGTCAAAAACAGTTCCATTTCAAACAATTCAGTTTAGTATAAGCATGCTGTTTAATTGTAAGTAGACAGTTTAATTGTCAAAAACATTTCTATTTCAGCTATTCAGTTTAGTCAAACAGTTCAGGTTAGCATAAGTATGCAGTTAGGGCCCTATCTATGAGTTAAATACAACTATCAGATGCTACCATTCTGGGCCAGAGTGGACCTGGGAGCAATGGCAATGAAGGGGTACTCCGCATTCCCCAAAGCTCCAACATCACTGGAACCTCACCATCAGATTATTTAGAGTCATATGCAGAACACTCGTTGGCAGGGACTTACGTCTCTGCAAAGAAGCAGTCGGTGTATTCTACTGCCACAGCCGACTGGGCAACATACAGCGGTGATGTTCCGTTCAAAAATATACCTAAACTAAACTAAAAGTCTGTATATATATATATATATATATATATATATATATATATATATATATATATATATATATAACCATAGGCTAGGTCATGTTTAAGCGGAGTTTATAACATATTGTTATCCATTGTTTATCAATACAAAAGCACCAAACATCAAGATAAATATATTTTGTCAATCGATGTAATATTAGTCCAGTGTTATTTTAAAAGTATATGATAAATAGAACAATACTGGTTAATGAATAAAACTTCCTGACGCCATCTACGTTGTTTAAGCTTGAGACATCTACGAAAAAGGAAAGAATTAGGTATTGACAAGAAATCCCACTCCAAAGATTTTTTTTGTTTTGTTTTGTTCGACTCGACATATGAGAGCAAAAAAATCGGCTTAACAGAAAGTCGGTCTATTCAATTTTCAAATGGGAAAGATATGAAAACAAATACAAAACGTGATAAACAGACGGAAGGAAGGAAATATTGGGAAGGAAGGAAGGAAGGAAGGAAATGTTGAGGAGGAAGAGAAAGAAGGAAGAATGGAAGGAAATACTAAGGAGGAAGAGAAAGTAAGGAAGAAAAGTAATATTGAGGAAGAAGAAGAAAAAGAAGAAAGGAAAGAAATACTGCGGATAAAGAAGTGAAGGAAGGAAGAAAATACAGAGGAAGAAGAAGAGGGAGAGGAGGAGAATATTGAGGCAGATAAAGAGAAGAAGGAAATATTGAGGAGGAAAAAGGAAGGAAATATCTAGGAGGAAGAAGGAAAGGAATGTAATATTGAGGGAGAAGGAAAGAAAAAATATGACAAGGGAGAAAGATATTGAGAGAAATGAAAGGGAAGGAAGAATGGAAGAAGATATTGTGGAAAAAAGAAAGAATAGAAAATATTGCAGGGAAGGAAGGAAGGAAGGAAAATATTATAGGAGAAGAAAAGAAAGAAAGGAAGGAGGGAAATATTGAGAAAAAGAAAAAAGGAAAAAATATTGAGCAAAAAGAACAGGAAGAAACGAAGGAAAATAGAAGGATAAGAAAAATAAGGAAAGAAAATATTGAGAGAGAAGAAAGGGTAGGCAAAAAGCAAAATACGTGGTGAATTCAATAAATTTCCAGACTTTTTGTACAGGCATTTAAAATTGTTGTAGACTCTTGAAAATTCAGTATCTTATTGCTATACATCTTATGAGATGACTGACCAATTTTTATGATTTCAGCTTCAAATGAACACCCACAGCAGGAATTGGAATACACCCTACTAAAGCCTAATTGTCACAGCTGGTGAATTTCAAAAATGCAATCTGGACGTGACGACACTTTACAAGAACGATAAGCAATAAAATTCTGTTTTAAACTTGGAAAAAATGCATACCACAGAAACGTATGGAATGCTTCAGACTGCTTTTGGACAATCTTGCATGAATCCAGCATCAGTTTTTGAGTGGTATAAGAGATTCAAGGAAGGCAGGGAGTCTGTGAGGGATGATGAGAGGTGCAGAAGGAGAAAGAAGTCAATACACCGGAGTTGGTTGGCCAAAGGGTTAGGCTTAGGGCTACTATGTTAAGTTTTTAAGGGAGTTCAGGAAGAGATTTGGTCGGAAGATGCCAGCACTCTTCAAATCGGGTCAGTGGCATTTCCAGCAAGACAATGCACCAGTCCTCAACTCCATCCTTGTCACAGACTATTTGATCAAGATGGGCATCAAGACAGTTCCTAACCCTCCCTATAGTCCAGACTTTGCTCCTTGTGACTTTTGGTTATTCCCTAAGCTCAGAGGCTGTCGTTATGAGACAATTGAGGAGATGAAAGAGGCTGTAACGAAGGTCATTGACACGCTCACACAAGAGAACTTTTATGGAGCCTTCCAAAAGTTGTTGGAACGACACAACAAGTGCATTGCAGCCGGAGGAGATTACTTCGAACGGGACTAGAGTTTCATGTGTGTACTATCAATAAAAGTACCCATACGAAAAAAGTCTGGAAACTTATTTAATGATCCTCGTATTAAGGAAAAGGGAGAAAGAAAGGAAAATATAGAGTTTGAAGAAAGGAAAGAAAATACAGAGGGAGGAGAAGAAGAGGAAGGAATACAGGAATAAAAGAAAAATAATGAGGTTGAAATGAATGAAGGAAGTTATATATTGAGACATATAAGAACGAAGGAAGAAAAATATTCGGAGAGAAGAAAGAAAAGAACGTGATGAGGTAGAAGAAATGGAGTTGGAGGGGGAAAATTAGGCAAAAGTAGAAAGAGAAAAGGATAAAGGTTGGAAGAAAGAAAGTGATGACGAACAAAAGAGTAAAAGAATAATTAGAACGAAAAGAAAAAAAGGGTTGGTTGGTTGGGTTTATGGCATATCAACCTTTCTCGGTAATTTAATGCCAAATCTATTTTTCTTACAAATAATCAGTTCAATTTCAAACAATTCAGTTTAGCATGTGTACACAGTTTAATTGTCAAAAACATTTCTATTTCAAGCCATTCAGTTTAGTCAAACAGTTCTAATTCACCTAATTCAGTTTTGTATAAGTATAGTTTTTGTTCACACACAGTTAAATGTCAAAAATAGTTCTATTTCAAACAATTCAGTTTAGCATAACTACGCAGTTTAATGAGAAATTAAATAAGCAAAAACCCAATAAAGAAAAAAGTTCAAAAGAAAAAAGAAATGTGAACATATTGAACAGAAATTAGAAAGAAAACGTGAAAGAGATAGATAGATAGATAGATAGATAGATAGATAGATAGATAGATAGATAGATAAATTAAAAGTCTGAGATAGATAGATAGATAAATTAAAAGTCTGAGATAGATAGATAGATAAATTAAAAGTCTGAGATAGATAGATAGATAGATAGATAAATTAAAAGTCTGAGATAGATAGATAGATAGATAGATAAATTAAAAGTCTGAGATAGATAGATAGATAAATTAAAAGTCTGAGATAGATAGATAGATAGATAGATAGATAGATAAATTAAAAGTCTGAGATAGATAGATAAATTAAAAGTCTGAGATAGATAGATAGATAGATTAAAAGTCTGAGATAGATAGATAGATTAAAAGTCTGAGATAGATAGATAGATAAATTAAAAGTCTGAGATAGATAGATAGATAGATAGATAGATAGATAGATAGATAGATAAATTAAAAGTCTGAGATAGATAGATAGATAGATAGATAGATAGATAAATTAAAAGTCTGAGATAGATAGATAGATAGATTAAAAGTCTGAGATAGATAGATAGATAGATAGATAGATAGATAGATAGATAGATAGATAAATTAAAAGTGTGAGATAGATAGATAGATAGATAAATTAAAAGTGTGAGATAGATAGATAGATAGATAGATAGATAAATTAAAAGTCTGAGATAGATAGATAGATAGATAGATAGATAAATAGATAGATAGATAAATTAAAAGTCTGAGATAGATAGATAGATAGATAGATAGATAGATAGATAGATAAATTAAAAGTCTGAGATAGATAGATAGATAAATTAAAAGTCTGAGATAGATAGATGGATAGATAGATAGATTAAAAGTCTGAGATAGATAGATAGATAGATAGATCACAAAAACAAAATAAATTTGGAAAAAAAGAAAGAAAAACAGCTATAGTAACAAAAAAAAATAAGGCATCATAAGAAAAGAGAAGAAAGACGAAACAAAAGAAGAAATTAGATTAGAAAATACAACGGAAAGAGGAAAGAAAGAAAGAAATGCAAGAATCATTTAAGAATACGAAGACAAAAATCGTAAAACTAAAGAAAGACATAACGGAAAGAAAAAAAAGAAAGAGAAGTGACTAAGTCATAAGAAGCAGATGATAAAAATTAAAAACCTATCAAAATCACTGAAAGGATGAAATTCAGAAAAAATTTGGAATGAAAAAAGGAGGAAAAAAAAAGAATTAAAAAATGAAAATCCGAATCATGTGTCAATGTCCATTTGTTACATGAGAAAATGATTTGTGTCTAATTGCTGCCATCAGCGCCGCTTTGCGCATGCGTGTTGCCCGGCGTCATCTTCATCTGTTTTTACCAGTCTCTCGTAAGACTGCCAATCCGATCAGCAAAAAGCAGTTGCATCTCCATAAGACGATCCCTCGCTCCTTTTCTTCGTCTTCGAAAAGAGATGAGTCTGTTTCTCAACCTAAATGACCTCGACTAATGTTCAGGACAAAGACACAACGCTGGCCGAAATCTTCTTTCTCCCACCCCCTGTACCACGGCTCTCTCTCTCTCTCTCTCTCTCTCAACTCAAACATCACCCCTAATACCAACCTTTTCTTATTTTTAGATGAGTCAAGTCGGTGCCGTCGGCGATGTACACAATTTATACTCATACATCGGTAAGGACGATAGAGAAGTTTTAAAAAGGGAGGGGGCTTTTTTTAAACTTCTCAATCGTATTAATTTATATCATTCACACTCCTCCCCACTGACATCTCGGATTTTTTAAAAATCATTTACGTCATTATCCAAGGGAGACGTCCGAGTCATTATCAAACGCATCTACGTCATTTTCTCTCTTAGCTGTAATCTTAGCTACGTCACATTCTGACACCGTCACCTATTTTTCTCAGTGACGTCATTATCTAATTGAGGTTATTATCCATCTTTCCAACAACTAATTATCTATCTCTCCTACGTCATTATTTATCTCCCCTATGTCATTATCTGTCTACCCAACGTCATTATCTAATTGAGGTTATTATCATTCTTTCTAACAACTAATTATCTATCTCCCCTGCGTCAGTATCAATCTCACTTCAATAATAACTTCCCCTACGTCATTATCTGTCAACCCTACGTCATTATCTAATTGAGGTTATTATCCATCTTTCTAACAACTAATTATCTATCTCCCCTGCGTCAGTATCAATCTCACTTCAATAATAACTTCCCCTACGTCATTATCTGTCAACCCTACGTCATTATCTAATTGAGGTTATTATCCATCTTTCCAACAACTAATTATCTATCGCTCCTACGTCATTATTTATCTCCCCTACGTCATTATCTGTCAACCCTACGTCATTATCTAATTGAGGTTATTATCCATCTTTCCAACAACTAATTATCTATCTCTCCTACGTCATTATTTATCTCCCCTACGTCATTATCTGTCAACCCTACGTCATTATCTAATTGAGGTTATTATCCATCTTTCCAACAACTAATTATCTATCTCTCCTACGTTATTATTTATCTCCCCTACGTCATTATCTGTCTACCCAACGTCATTATCTAATTGAGGTTATTATCCATCTTTCTAACAACTAATTATCTATCTCGCCTGCGTCAGTATCAATCTCACTTCAATAATAACTTCCCCTACGTCATTATCTGTCAACCCTACGTCATTATCTAATTGAGGTTATTATCCATCTTTCCAACAACTAATTATCTATCTCTCCTACGTCATTATTTATCTCCCCTACGTCATTATCTCTCTACCCAACGTCATTATCTAATTGAGGTTATTATCATTCTTTCTAACAACTAATTATCTATCTCGCCTGCGTCAGTATCAATCTCACTTCAATCATAACTTCCCCTACGTCATTATCTGTCAACCCTACGTCATTATCTAATTGAGGTTATTATCCATCTTTCCAACGACTAATTATCTATCTCTCCTACGTCATTATCTGTCAACCCTACGTCATTATCTAATTGAGGTTATTATCCATCTTTCCAACAACTAATTATCTATCTCTCCTACGTCATTATCTGTCAACCCTACGTCATTATCTAATTGAGGTTATTATCCATCTTTCCAACAACTAATTATCTACCTCTCCTACGTCATTATTTATCTCCCTTCAATCATTGCCTCCCCTACGTCAATATCTGTCAATCTCTTTTACGTCATTATCTATCTCCCCTGCCTTATTAATTATCAATCTATCATTGTGACACCATTATCTAGTTATCTAAATTTCTATCTTCGCTATGTCATTATTAATCAATGTGTCTTACTGACGTAATTATCTATCTCAGAACCTCAATAATTGTGTCTCTTATTGTTGTATCAACAATCTTTTCTATCAGTGAAAGAGTAAGAATCAACGAAAAGCGATAAATTATGCGCACCTTATCTAATCATCATCATCATCATCATCATCATCATGTCGTGCTGGTAGCACGGATATCCCTGACCCTCTCTCGCCACTTTTCCCTATCGTTCATCGCCCTAGGAAGGTCTTCAGGACAACATCCCGTATCCTCACATTGTTGCTGAATGTATCTTCGTGCTGGTCGTCCTGCTTTTGCACGGCCATGTGTGGGGGACAATAAGAGTACATCACTTATGAGCTCGTCCCTGCTTCTCCAGCAGTGTCCTGCATGTCTGGTTCGTCTAACTTGAATAGTTTTCGTGATAGGAGGCAGGTGGCCGTACAGTTGGTGTTTTGTGGGGTGTTGCCGCCAGGACTTGTTCAATATTGCTCACAACATTCTTGTGTAATTGCTGTCTAGCTTCTTCTCCAGCCGTTTTGTTAGCGTCCATGTAGTGCATCCATACAGCAGTATCGATACGACCGCTGCCTGGAAGAAACTGCGTTTCATTTTATTGGTTAGCTCTATACAACAGATTTACACTACGTATTGAGTAAATGACAAAATAGTTTAATGACACATATGAAAACCGGACTTTGGCATAATGGTTAGAGTGTTCGCCAACCACCCGGGAGACTTGGGTTCAATCCCAGGTTGAGTCATACCAAAGACTCAAAAAATGGTACTTGATGCTACCTTGCTTAACACTCAGCATTATAAGGTAAGGGTGAAGTGGAGCAATCCAGGGAAAGGAGTAGCGCCCTCCTCTACACCTTGGTGTCGTAGCTATCGAAATGAGAGCTGAAGGTTGCCCTCGACAACGGCCGCCAACTTTACTTACTTTTTTTTTTTTACATATAGGTTATGACTAATTAAAACTTCAAGTTTTTTTTTTTACCTTTCTAGTCGATGTGCATCGTAAGCGATTTTTTTTCTTCTAAAGAAATCCCAGTTAATAAATAATGATGAATTCACAAATAATCAGATCAGCCCTAGTTACGGTGAGAATATATACGTTTGAGCACTCGAGCATAAAGTTGGTGACCTTAGTCGAGGGTGACCCAAAGGCTCCCTTTTCGATAGCTACTTCACCGATGTGTAGGGTAAGGCACTACTCCATTCCCTGGATTACTCCACTTTACCCTTGATCCTTACCTTATAGTGCTAAGCAAGGCGGCATCAAATACAATTTTTGAGACTTTAGTATGACTCAACCTGGGATTGAACCCCGTTCTCCCGGACGCTTAATAAGATTGAGGAACTTGGCACCAAACCTGATAAAAATCTATAAGATCTCGGTATTCCATATTTAAGTTTCTTTGGTTGGTTTTCTTTGTTTAATGGTATATCGACCTTTGTGGGTTATTTAATGCCAAAGCCATCCCTGTAAAAGGATATGAGTGATAGCTGGAGGGAGGAGGGGATCTATACCCTTCCTAAGGGTATTAGTCCAAAAGTGAATGCAATATCGTAACTGGAGCAGTTGACTAATTGTCCTACCAAGATTAGATAATCAAGAAGGCTAGGTGAAAAAAATATCTGAATATGAGCACAGGTAAAAAATCATACATAATAGTAATTCTAGTCAAGTAAGAACATTAAGTTTATAAGTCCCAAAAATTCATTCTGTCCAGCAGGACAGATGGCGTAACGTTTATAGGCGTTGGTTCCCTAAGCTTCTAAGGAGACGATCAACTGGAGGTTGCAGGTTCAATCCTGACTGCAGGCGAGTAACGATACAGGAGTACTTAACACTTATGTCTAACAGAATCAGAACAGGTGACCCCCGTGGATTCAGTAAAGTTCGCGCTTCTGTGAAGGTTTCCGAGTTCGATAAACACCTGAAGAAGGTCAGAGGACATAACGACCGAAACGTTGTGGAAATAACAATAAAGATGAAGACAATAGTCCGAAAACCCTTAATGATAAAAATCATCAAGCTTCGTCAAAGAAATTTAATCGACTAAAGAGGTCAGTCTGAACTATAATTTATATGTAGCCAGTTTTGTTTCTTTCTTTTATAGCATATCAACCTTCGTAGGTTATTTGATGCCAAAGTCATCCTTATATAGAACAGTAGTGGTACTATCTACCTCACAGCCGGAGGGGAGAGGTAGTTTTATTAGTTTCTTTCAAAAAATTTGCCCATCAAGTCAGTTATTATACCCTCAACGTGATTTAGATGGAGGCGTTCGCGTTGTAACGTTTATCATCGTAAAAAAATGGTCTCAGCGATCCGTGTTCAAATCCTGGAGAATGCTGGTTGCATTTGATATAACGCTAAAATCCTTGGGAAAGGAAAACATCCTACTATGGGTAAATAGTAGGACAGACTAGTTCTTTGGCCTTTGTTAGGCAATCGGTCTATGAGAAGAAAAAGTCTGAATTTAAACATGTTAAAGTCCAATTAAAAAAGCTGACGTTGCATTGCATCCTGTTTGTGCGAGAGGTTGGTTAAATACAATGAATCTCAATCAATCTACATCTATCTATCTATCTTTCACACACACACAAACTTATATATATATATATATGTATTGTGTGTGTGCGTGTGTGTGCAATATTTTTCAAGTTTAAAATAAGATAAGGATGAAACAGGATAAAACCTCACGACTAACAGTCGCACTTTGTCGATTCTGGAGAGTTAGTATTCAATACGTTGGATACTTATTCACCAAAGGATTAACGGCGTGAAACTCTGAGTCGTGAGTTTTTATTCTGTTTCAGTATTATCTTATTTCATACTTGAAAAAATTTTGTTATATTGCTCAGCTTTTTCTTACATAAAAATCTGCACAGATTTTAAGAATTAAAAATGCCCTCAAATGCCATTAAATTACAATCACAATCACACATACACACACACACACACACAAACGCAAGCGCATGCGCATGCGTATGTGTGATAAGATTGTAAGTAATTGTCTCTTTAGTTTTTATACCTTTCTACTTGCGAGAATCCGACTACTCTAATTACATTGACGAAGTTCGCTTTTCGCATTGCGTTTTCTTATCATGGGTTTATATATATATATATATATATATATACATGTGTGTGTGTGTGTGTGTGTGTGTGTGTGTGTGTGTGTGTTGCATCATTCTCATTCTCATTTCATCTTCGTCTACTCGTTTATACTTTCTAGTTATCATCAATTTTCATCTTTCTCTTTCTCTCTATGAATATATATGCGTGTATGTGTTTGTGTTATCATTAAATAGTGGGGGGGGTCTATTTTTCTTTTTCACTATCCTAACTCACCTTTTCACACTATCTCTCTCATTTCTCCCTCCTTCTCTTACTGCCCATAAATGTGGTGTATGTGTGTGAGTATGTGTGTGCGTAGTTTTTTACTTTTTTGTCTTTGTTTGGTTCAATATGTTATAGAGCTATTATTATGTATTATTATAATACTATAAAACCTTTATATATATATATGTGTGTGTGTGTGTGTGTGTGTGTGTGTATGTAAGTATATATAAGTATGTGTGTGTGTGAGTGTGTTTATGTATGTAAATATATGTGTGTGTGTGTGTGTGAATGTGTGTATGTAAGTATATATAAGTATGTGTGTGTGTGAGTGTGTTTATGTATGTAAATATGTGTGTGTGTGTGTGTGTGTGTGTGTGTGAATGTGCGTATGTAAGTATATATAAGTATGTGTGTGTGTGAGTGTGTTTATGTATGTAAATATATGTGTGTGTGTGTGTGTGTGAATGTGCGTATGTAAGTATATATAAGTATGTGTGTGTGTGAGTGTGTTTATGTATGTAAATATATGTGTGTGTGTGTTTGTGTGAGTATGTGTATGTAAGTATATATATATGCGTGCGTGTGCGTGTGTATATATATATATATATATATATATATATATATATATATATATATTTATATATGTGTGTATGTGTGTTTTAATTTTTTTCTTTGTTTGGTTCAATATGTTATAGAGCTATTATTATATATTATTATATTATAAAACCTTTACACACACACACACAAACACACATATATATATATATATATATATATGTGTGTGTGTGTGTGTGTGTTTGTGTGTGTGTGCGCGTCCGTGTGCATGAGTCTGTATGTGTAGATGTGGGATATTTTTATTTTCTTTATTTTTTCCGCTGCTTATTTCCAACTTTTCTATGCTCTCTCTCTCTCTCTCTCTCTCTCTCTCTCTCTCTCTCTCTCTCTCTCTCTCTCTCTCTCTCTATTCCTTTTAGTCTCATCTCTTTTCTCTCTCTATCTCTCCTCTCTCCCATCCCTTCTTTTGTTTCTATCCGGACACTTTGCTGGCCTCCTTCTACACTTATTTAAATAAATGCCACTATGAAGACTGTCCGGAACGTCAATCCTGCTTAAGTTTTCTTAAGCACGTCAGGTCCATTAGAAGCGATTTTATTTCTACTTTTATTTCTAATTTTTTATCTTTTTTTTTTTATCTTTTTTTTTTTTTTTTTTACAGATAAATCCTTTTGCATTTACTTTCCTTCGGGTGTATTTAATATTTCAATTAATTTTTGTCTCTTATTTTGTTGCTGTTCTGCGATTTAATATTCCATTATCCCATCTCCAAAATTAACGAAGGCTCCGTGTTTACAACTTTGCTCAACACAGAATTGCTGTTTTGCAGTTCAATGTAATTTGCCTAGTTACAATATGGAATTTTCGTAGACTGTAAATCCTCCCACGCGCACACTAAAAGAAAGAGTGTCTAGCTAAGACATTGAACTATATCTGGTGATGAGGCTCCTGTTCCGGAGCTTACCCCTTCGTTGATATCACACTCAGTTCCACTTGGGATCGAAATCGTCGTACCTCAATGAGTCCCATCTATTGATCAAATACGTCTACCTATTTGTTTGTTTGGGTTTTATGGCATATCAACCTTTGTAGGTTATTTAATACCAAATCCATTTTATACAAGTAAACAGCTCTATTTCAAACAATTCAGTTTAGCATAAGTACACAGTTTATTTCTATTTGACTCATAGATAGGACCCTATCAGCTACCACTCCTGACCATTGCCCAGTCAGCTGGGGCTGTAGAATACACCGACTGCTTCTCTGCAGAGGGGTAAGACCCCCAC
The DNA here is from genome assembly GCA_963585895.1 of Sepioteuthis lessoniana. Lineage (NCBI taxonomy): Eukaryota > Metazoa > Mollusca > Cephalopoda > Myopsida > Loliginidae > Sepioteuthis > Sepioteuthis lessoniana. The sequence goes on from OY757937.1 coordinate 6,989,583, forward strand.
CCACCACGAGTGTCCTGAATATGACACTAAACAATCTGATGGTGAGGTTCCAGTAATACTGGAGCTTTGGGGAATGCGGAGTACCCCTTCATTGCCATCGCTCCCATGTCCACTCTGGCCCGGAGTGGTAGTACCTGGTAAGAGTCTTATCTATGGGTTAAATAAACCGTGGTATCTTGAGTTTACAGTTTTTTGCATTTAAACTGCGTATTTATGCTTAACTGAATTATTTGAAATAGAACTGTTTTTCGGCATAGAAACTGTATTTACACTTAACTGAATTGTTATATATAACTGCTTGAATAGTTTGAAATAGAAACGTTTTTGACAATTAAACTGTGTACTTATGCAAAACTGAATTGTTTTAAATAGAGCAGATTTTTTACATGAAAATGGATTTGGCGTTAAATAATCTACAAAGGTTGATATGCCATAAAACCCAACAAACCAAACCACTCCAGACCAGAGTGAACCAGGGAGTGATGGCAATTTCCCAAATTCCAGCATTACTGGAGCCTCACCATCAGATTTTTTATGGTCAATATCCAGGACACTCGTTGAGAGAGGGGGTCTTACCCCTCTACAGAGAAGCAGTCGGTGTATTCTACAACCCTAGCCGACTGGACAATACATCTGTCTAAGAATTATAACTATTTGATAGGAATACTTGAAACTATATAACTACGTACAGTCAAAGGATTATTTTTTTTTAAATCAAAGAAAAATAACAGAAGTATCTATCAATTTAAATGCGCAGACTGTATATCCCTTTGAAAAAGATAAGATACACTCCCAAAAATTATATTAATCTACATACCGTGGTGAGGCCTCGGTTCTGGATCTCTAGGAAATGTGAAATGCCATTACTCCCAGGTCCACTCTGAACCGGAATGGTAGTACCTATTATGGTCCATATCTATAGGAAAAAAAGATATGTTTGAAATAAGGAAGTGTTTACCTTTGTAAAATGATTATTAAACTACATGTATAGTATGTAATTTGAAACTATGACTATTAAACTGAAATCAGCAATATATAACCCAACAAGGTTTGACATACCATAAAATAATGATTACTCCCAGACCCACTCTGGCACGGAATGGTTATATTAGTTATGGTCCTATCTATGCATCAATGGAAAAATGTTTGTATTAGATAAGATTACTGTGAACAAATAGTTATGATTATAATCAAACATTTACAAATGTATTAAATTTTGGCATTAAATAGCCCATCTGGGGTTGATAAGCAGTTAAGTAAATAAACCAACCCAAAAAGGTTGAAATGGTGGAAGAAAAGAAAGAAAAAAGGTCAGAGAAGGAAGAAATGAAGGAAGCAAAATAGAATGATATTAGTTGATGAATATAACTTTTTAAAAATTATTATTATTTGATAGGAATACTTGAAATCATATAACTGTGCAATATACCATATAACCGAATACAAACAAATTATTATAAAAATAAAGATCGCATTTTAACATTAAAGGTTATGCTTATATTTAAATTCTTAAAAGTTAATCAAATTTCGGCACCCAACAACCCTTAAGGAGTTGATATGCCGTTAAATAAACCAGCATGTACGTACGAGGTGTGTGAGAAGATGGTTTGGTTTCTTTGTTTAATGGCATATAAACCTTTGTAGGTTATTTAATGCCAAGCCATTCTCCTAGAAGAACAGTAATGGTTCTATTTAACCCATAGCTGGGAGGATAATGGGGTTCATACCTTTCCCAAGGGTATTTGCCCGAAAGTGAACGTAATAGCACGACTGGAGTACGAACTCGCGTACTACGATTCCGCAGTCCATCGCTTTAACCATTACACCACGAGGACACCCAAACTGTGAGAAGAGTAACAGAACTGATGTTAGAAAATAATTTTTTTAGTTGATTTTTATCATTAAGGTTTTTCGGACTATTATCTTCATCTTTATTGCTATTTCCATAACGTTTCGGCCGATATGTTCCCCGACCTTCTTCAGGTGTTTGTTGTCTAAATTTCTGAGACGAAGCTTGTTGATTTTTATCATTAAAGTTTTTCGGACTATTGTCTTCATCTTTATTTTTATTTCCACAACGTTTCGGCCGATATGTCCTCCGGCCTTCTTCAGGTGTTTGTCGAACTCGGGAACCTTCACGGAACTTCGAACTACGTCCTTTATTGAAACCACGGGAGTCGTCTGTTCTGATTCCGTTAGCCATAACCGGGTACAAGTTTTAAGTATTCCTGTATATTACTCGCCTGTAGTGAGGATTGAACCTCCAACCTTCAGATGATTGTCTACTTAGAAGCTCAGGGAACATATCGGCCGAAACGTTGTGGAAAAAACAATGAAGATGAAGACAATAGTGCGAAAAACCTTAATGATAAAAATAGTTATTTTAATTCCAAACCCTATGCTATGTGTCTATGCACTGCTGGAAGGATTCTTCTGGGATGCTCTTTAACTTTATCCTTACGACCCTCTTAATGTTCGTCTTGGCCAGGAACTGCCGGACACTCATAACTTTGTGAGCAGGTGTTATGTCGCTGTAAAGCAGCCACGATTTGTCCTGCCACAACTCTCGTCTCTTCTCGCGCACGGATCGTCTGGCTCTGCAGAAGAAAAAAACTCCCTGTTGATTATGCTTCCACATCGAAGAATGTGATCAACATAACCTTGACTTTTGACTTTGACTATCTTTCTTTCTTCGGCGTCAGTGACAAGGAGGTGTCTGTGGTGTAATGGTTATCGTCGTAGGAAATAGACACGGCGACACGAGTTCAAATCCTGGACGAGACTGATTGCATTTCACATAGCTCTAATACCTTTGGGAAAGGTATGAATCCAATTATTCTCCCTCCAGCTATGGATAAATAGTAGGGCAGAGTGGGTTCTTCAGCCTTGGTTAGGCAACTAGTCTAGGAGAAGGTAAACTCTGAATTCAAACCTGTTAAACTCCGCTTAAAATTTGACCTTGTGTCATATCCTGCCCGAACGAAAGGGTTGGGTAAATAGGATCAGTGACATTGGAGACTTCAACTGATTGCTTTGGCGCTTGGTTTCCGGGTGGGTTATACTCAAAAATCCATATCTTATCACCAAAGCTGACTTTACGAAGCAAGTTTGATTCAGTTCGGAGACACTTGATGATGTCCTGACACACCTGCATACGACGTTCCTTCTGATCATTATTCATCCGCCTTGGCAACATTTTTACGCAGTCTAAATGCATACCCAAATTTTTTGGTGATAATCTTCGAAACATTATTTCTTTTTTCATCTCCAGCTGACTTATGACCATTCGAGCAGTCAACCGACGATCACCACGCATCATCTGCCTTATCCGCTCTACGTTGACCTCAGTCCTAATTGTTGAAGGCTTCCCACTCCTGGAGTTCTCTTCCATTTCATAATCCTCTTTTAACTTCTTGTGTCTCTCAAAAACACATATTCGCAACATGGTGTTATTTCCATAAGAATGTTTTTGACAATTAAACTGTGTACTTATATTGAAATTGCGTAATTCTACTAAACTGAATTGTTTGAAATGGAACTGTTTTTGATATTGTAACTATACTTACGCTAAACTGAATTGTTTAATATAGAACAGTTTTGACATTTAACAGTGTGTAAACAAAATCTATACTTACGTGGGGAATTCAATAAGTTTCCAGACTTTTTTGTACAGGCATTTAAAATTATTGTAGACTCTTGAAAATTCACTATGTTATTGCTATACATCTTATGAGATGACAGACTAATTTTTATGATTTCAGGTTACAATGAACAGTTACAGCAGCAATTGGAATACACCCTACTAAAGCCTGATTGTCACAGCTGGTGAGTTTCAAAAATGCAATCTGGACGTGACGACACTTTAGAAGAACGATATGCAATAAAATTCTGTTTTAAACTTGGAAAAAATGCATGCCACAGAAACGTATGGAATGCTTCAGACTGCTTTTCGACCATCTTGCATGAATCGGGCATCAGTTTTTGAGTGGCATAAGAGATACAAGACAGGCCGGGAGTCTGTGAGGGATGGTGAGAGGTGTAGGAGGAGTAAGGAAGTCAGAACACCAGAGTTGACTGGTCAAAGGGTTAGGGTTAAGGTTACTATGTTGAGGTTTAAGGGAGTTTAGGAAGAGATTCCGTCAGAAGAGGCCAGCACTCTTCAAGTCGGGTCAGTGACATTTCCACCAGGACAATGCACCAGTCCACAACTCCATCCTTGTCACAGACTATTTGAGCAAGATAGGCATCAAGACAGTTCCTAACCCTCCCTATTGTCCAGACCTTGCTCCCTGTGACTTTTGCTTATTCCCTAAGCTCAGAGGCTGTTGTTATGAGACAATTGTGATGAAAGAGTCTGTGACGAAGGTCATTGACACGCTCACACCAGAGGACTTTCATGGGGCCTTCCAGAAGTTGTTGGAATGGCACAACAAGTGCATTGCAGCCAGAGGAGATTACATCGAAGGGGACTAAAGTTTCATGTGTGTACTATCAATAAAAGTTCCCATACGAAAAAAAGTCTGGAAACTTATTTAATGATCCTCGTATACTAAATTGAATTGGCTGAATTAAAACTGAATAGCTTGAAATAGAAATGTTTTTGACAATTAAACTGTGTACTCATGCTAAATTGAACTGTTTGAAATAGAACTATTTGTATAAAAATGGAATTGGCATTAAATCACCTACAACGCTTGATATACTTTAAAACCAAATCAATCACTTCCATTTTTAAAAAATCATTTGTTTTTACAATGTTATATGATATCAACTATCTTAAAACAATATAGCCCAGTCGGCTGGGGCTATAGAATACATGGACTGCATCCCTGCAGCGTCCTATATATGACACTAAACAATCTGATGGTGGGGCGCTCCAGTTTTGGAGCTTTTGGGAATACAGTGTACCTCTTCATTGCCATTGCTCCCAGATCTACTTTCGCCCTGAGTGGTAACACCTGATAGGGTCAAATAGAACTTTTTCACATTTAAACCGAGTACAAATTAATAACTTATGTTAAATTGAATTGTTAGAAATAGAACTGTTTGATCATTTAACTGGGTGCAAACAAACAATACTTGAAAGCAAAAAAGGATTATGTACCATCGACAGATACGGCTATGTGTTAAATGTACATAGAATGTTTATAACATACCGATGTGAAATATACATATATATAACATAGAACATATATATATATATATATATATATATATATATATATATATATATATATAGGTATTATTCGGTCCAGTTAAACCAGAATTGGGAGTAATTCCTTCAGGACAAGAAAATCATTCAAGAGCTGAACATTTAAATTTTCCTGGTGGAGAGCTCAATGTAATTTTTTTACAGAGCAATATTTCTTTAAGAAAAAACCAAAGACCGGTTAATTTAGGATTATAAATTTATTTCCATCCTGTTTTTCAGTTTCTGGTGTGAACCAAAAACACGAAGAAAAATATAACAGGATTTCTTCAGATCCAATGGATAAATAAAACAGACTAGACACGTGGGGGTGGAGTGGGACGTGGAAGAGATTAAGGAGTTACCTCCTCGTTTTATTGAATTTCCGTTTTTTTTTTTCCTATTTATTTTATTTTCAAAATGGTATCGAAATTAATATAAGCATTAATATTTCTCTTAAAAGTTAATTATCGAACTTAACATGAAAAGAAAATAAATTAAACAAATAAATAAAAAAGTTTAATTACCGCAATTATAACTGACGAAATTTGAAAATAAAATAAATAGGTAAAAAAACGGAAATTCAATAAAACGAGGAGGTAACTCCTTAATCTCTTCCCCTCCCCCTCCCCCCTCCACCCCACGTTCTATTCTGTTTTATTTATCCATTGGATCTGAAGAAGTCCTGTTATATTTTTCTTCGTGTTTTAGCATATCAATCTTTGTAGATTATTTAATGTCGAATCCATTTTTAAACAAATAATCAGTTCTATTTCAAGCAATTCAGTTTAGCATGAATACACAGTCCAATTGTCAAAAACGTCTCCATTTCAAGCTATTCAGTTAGTCAAACAGTTCTTATTCAGCTAAGTATAAGTACAGATTTTGTTTACACACAATTAAATATCAAAATAGTTCAATATTAAACAATTCAGTTTAGTGTAAGTAGAGTTTCAATGTCAAAAACAGTTCCTATTCAAAAGAATATAGCTTAGCATAAGTACTCTGTTTAAATGTAAGTACACAGTTCAATTGTCAAAAACATTCCTATTTAAGCTATTCAGTTTAGTCAAACAGTTCTATTTCAAACAATTCAGGTTAGCATAAGTATGCAGTTAGTTCTATTTAACTCACTGATAGGGCCCTATCTGGTGCTAGCATTCCTGGCCAGAGTGGACATGAGAGCAATGGCAATTAAGGGGTGCTCCGCATTCCCCAAAGCTCCAGCATTACTGGAACCTCACCAGCAGATTGTTTAGAGTTATATCTAAGACACTCATTGGATATTGGGAGATCTTACGTCTCTGCAGAGGTGCAGTCAGTGTATTCTACAGCCCCAACCGACTGGGAGAGAGAGAGAGAGAGAGAGAGAGAGAGAGAGAGAGAGAGAGAGAGTTAAAAAAAATATTTTGTAATTTCATTGTCCAATTTATTTATTTAGTTTCTTCTTTAGACTGGGCGGGTTGGTTTAGTGGTTGGTTGGATGGGCAGCTTTGTGTTTTGTTGATAAGGTAATTACCGGAAACAGGTCGATTGATATTTCCTGAAATGTGGCCTGCTGGGAAATAAATTTTAATGAGTCAGCAAATTTATTTGATTAACAATGGCGGACTTCGGCCACCTTTTCCCTCTTTTTCAACTGACACCTGACAAGTTAGGAACGCAAGTTTTCTTCCGACTGTTTTTTCCCACCCATCATCTAGGCCCCTGGGATAGAGGATCGAACCAAAACTGGAATTTGGTCAAAGTCTTATTGAGTTAACGAGTTGGGGTTGAAGGTTACAATCCACCTGAAACAAACTGTCAGCCTCTACATTCTCCGAAAGCACATAGGAAAAAATATATTTACGTAAAGATTTACAGACGCTCTTTATAGATAGATTTAATATGTTCTGAGCTAAGAATATGACATAAGACTTTCATTTCATCAGCCAGGAAAAATGCAATATATATGGTTATATGAAACAACGAGACTTATAGGTTTGGTTTGGTTTCTTTGCTTAAGGGCATATCAACATTTGCAGGTTATTTAATGCCAAAGCAATTCTCCTAGAAGAACAGTAGTGGTACTATTTAACCCATAGCTGGAAGGATAAGGGGGTTAGTACCTTTCCCAAGTGTATTTGCCCGAAAGTGAACGTAATAGCGTGACTGAAGTACGAACTCGCGTACACCGATTCCGCAGTCCATCGCTTTAACAAATACACCACGAGGACACCCCCACGAGACTTATAGATAAATGATTCGATAAGATATTTATCACTGGTTTACACAGAGTTAAATGGTTTCAAGCATTGCTATTTAACCCTAATAATTCTATTTATTTTTAATTATTTGTTTACCCACAGTTTCTAGTATTGCTATTTAACACTAATAATTCTATTTAATATCAATCCTTTATATGCACATAGTTAAATGGTTTCGTGGATTGCTATTTAACACGAATAATTCTATTTAACATCAATTATTTATTTGCACATAGTTAAATAGTTTCAAGTATTGCTACGAATACTAATAATCCTATTTATTTATAGCACGCAATAATTTTGTTTATTTGTTTGCACACAGTTAAATACTTTCCAGTATTACTATTGAACACGAATAATTCTATTTATTATTTGCAGACAATAATTGTATTAATTTATTTGCATGCAGATAAATAGTTTCAAGTAATGCTATTGAACACTAATAATTCTATTCATTTATCACACGCAATTGTTCTATTTATTTGTTTGCACACAGTTAAACACTTTCAATTATTGCTATTGAACACTAATAATTCAATAGATTTGAAACAGAACGTCACCAACATAAATAGAATCTTTAAAACTTTTTCATTTGTTTTTCGTTTCTCTAGTTGGTTTCAGAAGTCTAGTCGAAGAGGAATCAACCTATTAAGCGCTAGTCAACTTACTTAACTTGCAAAATGAACTGATGGATGTTCACCAATCAGACATCAGCAAAATGCTGCTGTTTTCCACTTCAAACTTAGTCTCTTTTATGTTCATCAAATCTCGCCACTTCACATGGGCTTATCACGTTCTCCTCCATAAAACAAGTCACACCTCTTGCGTCCTTTTCTTCTTCTGGTTTCCGCGAGCCCTTTATTTGCCGATGTCTCCCACCAGACAAGGCTTGACACAAGGGCAAAAGCTCGAAGGCCGATTAAAGTGGGGATAAAGGGAGGGGAAAGTCAGGCACGAGCCGAGGCTCGAACCCTGCTGGTCTGTGCTGCTCATTGACCCACTAAGTGCAATGTGGGTCTAATGAGCCAAGCAGTTTCACGAACCCAAATCTGGGTCCGGGTACGGATGCCGGGTTATAGCTTGAACTAGACAGCAAGGTCTAGTGCTATACATAGGGTACAAAGGTGTTAAAGTTGCAGCTCGCCCACCCGGAGGTAGCCCAGCCGAAATAGAGAGCCTTTCGGCCTCAAGTCTGCCATTGTTCCTTTTCGGAGTCTCGCTCTGTACCAAGGTCTAGAACGGACTCCGGAGTACGCTGTGAAACCGTGCCAGTAGCAAAGAGAGCACACCTTTTGTTTCTTCGAGGTAAGATTGTTCGTAGCATTACTACTACAGTTTCATTTAACAATGCAAATGCCCTGATGAAGGTTTAATAATTTCATATTGAAAAAACTGTAACGTTTACTGTTGGCAAGTAATTCAGACTATTGATAAGATCATCCTTTGAAGATCTTGCTTTTTCATATTTGTAAATTTTCATGAGCCAGACATGCAGGACACTGCTGGAGAAGCAGGGACGAACTCATAAGAGATGTACTCTTATGGACCCCCACACATGGCCGTGCAAAAGCAGGTCGACCAGCACGAACATATATTCAGCAGCTATGTGAGGATACGGGATGTAGTCCTGAAGACCTACCTAGGGCGATGAACGATAGGGAGGAGTGGCGAGAGAGGGTCAGGGATATCCAGCGCGAGATGATGATGATGATATATGATTTGCAAGCGAATAGTTTGTTGGTAAGTTTATTTTTAAATGACTTTTGTTTGTAGGGTAGACTGGGCTTTTTAACCTTGGAATGGCAACCGGACTAGAAAGAAAACTCTGAATTTAAATATGAATGGGACTGGGAACCACTTTCGAACAAGAGACTCCACACGTGAATACCGTGAGAGAGAGAGTTAAATGAAAAAACTTATTGAGGCTAAGGAATTACGTTCATATTTACATTTTTTATGTACTTGTATGTACTTGTACTAAAAAGTTTTTTTTGTGTGTATTTTTTGCGTATTTTTAGTTTTTTGCTTTGTGTTGTTTTTTTCTTGTAGTTTTGCTCAATGTTACGAGGCCCCATGGAAGTCCTCTTGTGTGAGCATGTCAATGACCTTCGTTACAGCCTCTTTCATCTCCTCAATTGTCTCATAACGACAGCCTCTGAGCTTAGGGAATAAGCAAAAGTCTCAGGGAGCAAGGTCTGGACTATAGGGACGGTGAGGAACTGTCTTGATGGCCATCTTGGTCAAATAGTCTGTGACAAGGATGGAGTTGTGGACTGGTGTATTGTCCTGGTGGAAATGCAACTGACCCGATTTGAAGAGTGCTGGCCTCTTCTGTAGGAATCTCTTCCTGAACTCCCTTAAAACCTCAGCATAGTATTCCTTGTTGACTGTCTCTCCAGTGGGGACCCACTGCATGTAGATCATGCCATTGCTATCAAAAAAAGGGATCATCAAAAGTCTGTGGGTGGATTTGCTACGTCTGGCCTTCTTGGGTCTGGGAGAGCCGGCATGCTTCCACTGAGAACTCTATCTCTTGGTCTTTGGGTCATAGCAGTAGATCCAGCTTTCATCGCATGGCATTTTTTCCAAGTTTAAAACAGAATTTTATTGCATATGGTCCTTCTAAAGTCCAGATTGACTTTTTGAAATTAACCAGCTGTCACAATCAGGCTTTAGAAGGGTGTATTCCAATTGCTTGCTGTAGCTGTTCATTTGAACCTGAAATCATAAAAATTGGTCAGTCATCTCATAAGATATATAGCAATAACATAGTGAATTTTCAAGAGTCTACGATAATTTTAAATGCTTGTACAAAAAAGTCTGGAAACTTATTGAATGCACCACATATATTGAACACGAATGATTTGACCTATAGATAAGACTAACAGGTATGATCATTCCGGATCAGAGTGGACCTGGAAGTAATGGCAATAAATGAGTACTTCACATGCATCAGATCACCAGTACTGGAACCTCACCATCAGATGCAGTTTAGTATCTTACCTAGAACACCCCTTTTCGTGGGGAAGTCATATCTCTCTCTGCAAGGCTTTGGTTTGGTTTGCTTTCTTTGTTTAATGGCACATCAACCTTCGCGGGTTATTTAATGCCAAAGCCATCCTTTTATAAGAAGAATACTGGTACTCTTTGACTCAAGATAAGGTATTAATTCGAAACTGAACGTAATAGCTCGACTGCCGTTCGAACTGGCTTCTTCTAAAGTCGCATTTCAGTACTTTATCCATTATACCACGGGGACTCCTCCCCCTGTCTGCAACGAATACAGCCAGTGTATTCTAGCCCCTTCCACCCTATAGGGCGTAGTTTAAATGAAGTTCATAATAATTTCTTATACTTTCAATTTCTCTAGTTTATAACCAGACCTCATGTTATAGCACGATGTGACCATTATAGAATCGTCGATTAACCTTATTCCGCGCTTTTCTCCCCGTGTGTTTTATGTCCCCAATACACATTAGACAATGGAATAAATGGTGGGAAAAACGCAGTAAATTACCAGGCGTAAAATAAAACAAACATTGTTTATAAAAAGAAATAAAATGTTGTTGTTGTTTTCACGGTACTTTGAACAAAAATGGCGTCAAATTAGTTTTTGTGGGTTTTTTTAGTTTTTGTTTTTTGTTGTAGTTTTTTTGTTGTTGTTGTTGTTGTTCATTTTTTCTCTTTGTTTTTTTTTTTTTTGTTTTTTGTTTTTTGTTGTTTCTTTTTTCAGTTTATGTTTTTGTGGGGGGGTACGGGTGTTTTTTTCTTTTTTGTCTTTTTTTGTTTTGTTTTTCAGGGGTCAGAAAGCAATGAGAAAAAAATGTTAGAAATAGAATAAAATAAGTTGTTGGGGAAATGTGTGGTGAGGAGCAAGGCAGCTTGGAAGAAGAAAATTTCATATTGCCAAGCACCCGAACAATACTGAAAAACAAAATAATTTGCAGCCAAATTCGTAAAACGTTGGCACAAAGGGAATATTGAACGACTGCCCGAAAATGTAATAAAAAATAGTTTGGAATGGGGTGTAAAGGTTCATTTATTCATTCATTTATTTATTTATTTGTTTATTAATTTTACACCCTGAAGTTACCGTGGTATTTATCTCTTTATAAATTTCTTCGTTTTCTTCTGGTTTTAAATATTACTAGCGCTACTTACATATATAACGTATGGGTTGTAAGATGGTCATTAGTGAAAATAAAGAACTTTGGGTCGCTTTAATTAGTTTAGAATATTAATTCGTAAGCAATAGATAAAAGTTGGCGACTGTAGTCGAGGGTAACCAAAAGGCTCCCTTTTCAATAGCTACTACATCGAGACGTAAGGGAGGGCGCTACTCTTTTCTCTGGATTTCTTCATTTTCCATTGATACGTATCTTATAATGCTGAGTGTTAAGCAAGGAGATATCAAGTACCACTTTTTGAGTCTTTCACTTGCCCATATCACATAGGCATAGCAAAATGGTCTTTATTTTTAAAAAAAAGACGGGGAGTCGGGTTTTTTAAAAGGTTAAGATAATTATTCTTATTTAAAGGATGTTCTGGGGGTGTCCTCGTGGTGTAATGGTTAAAGCGATGGACTGCGGAATCGTAGTACGCGAGTTCGAACTCCAGTTGCGCTATTACGTTCACTTTCGGGCAAATACCCTTGGGAAAGGTATGAACCCCCTCATCCGCCCAGCTATGGGTTAACTAGTTCCACTACTGTTCTTCTAGGAGAATGGCTTTGGCATTAAATAACCTGCAAAGGTTGATATGCCATTAAACAAAGAAACCAAAGGACGTTCTATTTTCTTTTCATCGTTTATTTACAACGGGTTGCAGGATTGTGCAAGCTTAGCACTTTCCATTGTCACCAGACATTGATCCAAAGGCGCCTCGAGTATGATGGTTCGCAAGCTAGTCTAGTAACCTTTCACGAGTGAGTTCGAGTCTCAATGGGTGCCCCATTCATACGGCCTTGTGTCATATCTAAGCAAAAATTGCTGTAGAATACACCGACTGCTGCTCAGCAGAGGGGTAAGAGCCCCCCCCCCCCAAACAAGTGTCCTGGATAGGACACTAAACAATCTGATGGTGAGGTTTCAGTAATAATGGAGCTTTGGGGAATGCGGAGTACCCCTTCATTGCTATCGCTCCCACGTCCACTCTTGCCCAGAGTGGTAGCACCTGATAAGGGTCCTATCTATGGGTTAAATAGAACTAAACTCTGCTTTCTTGACTTTACTGGGTTTTTTTGCATTCAAACTGCATATCTATGCTAAACTGAATTGTTTAAAATAGAACTGTTTTGACACGTAAACTGCGTACTCATGCTAAACTGAATTATCTGAAATAAAACTGTTTTGACATTAACTGAGTATTGCCCAGTTGGCTAAGCTGTAGAATACATCGACTGCACCTCTGCAGAGGAGTAACCCCCCCCACAATGTGTGTCCTGGATATGACACTAAACAATCTGATGGTGACGTTCCAGTGATGCTGGAGCTTTGGGGAATACAGAGCACCCCTTCATTGCCATTGCTCACAGGTTCACTCTGGCCAGGAATGCTGGCACTTGATAGGGCTCAATCTAGGGGTTAAATAGAACTAATTGTTTAAATTAGAACTGTTTGACTAAACTGAATAGCTTGAAATAGAAATGTTTTGGACAATTAAACTGTGTACTTATACTTATCTATCTATACATTGCATACTGACCCCGGCCAAGCTGTCAAAAGAAGAAATGCACCAGTGTAAATAACAAGTGCATCCGGTCGAAGATATCAGGGGGCGACCTTGACTGTCGAGGGGTTGAATTGAGTGCGAATTGTGACGCTCGCAGGAGGTAGGTGGGTGTCAAATTATTATATAACCCCGGCGACAGGAAGTTCAGATCAGTTGGAGAAAGATGCTGGAATGAGAACCATGTCCCAGCAGAGACTGGGCCCCCAAGCCCCCGGTTGAGCAGCCCATGAGAACGGGAAAGAAAAGCTGTGATAGCCCGAAGAGTTGGGGGGGGGTCAATATGTTGCAGTCTTTGTTCGGTCTACAACTCCTCTCATACACAACCCTTTCAATAAAGTGAGAGGTATATTTTTCTAAAGAACTGTGTCCGCTCGTCTTCATTGCGTCGTTATGTTTCTGCGTGTATATGTGTGTGTATAGTTGGTTGTGACTATAAATCATATCTATCTATCTATGAGGCACGTTAAAAAGAATCGAAACTGAAGATGCATTTACCAAGACATAAATTAATTATGAATGAAACATTAATTTTCTAATAAAATACTTCACTTGGAATTTAATACTCTTATTCCACTTAATTTTCAATTGGTCGAAGCATTTCTGTAATTCCTCTTTGCATATGGTGTGATGCTGCACTGTCGTGTTTCAGTTGCATTATCAGATTCTACCCGTAAGATAAATAATCATTTCAAGTTAGAACAATCCCTCGGATCTAAGTCTGGTGGTAATTTACTAAGCATTTTGCTAAGATTGGTTGGTTGGTTGGTTGATTGATTTTTATGGCATATCAACTTTTGTAGGTTATTTAACGCCAAATCCATTTTTATGCAAATAGTTCTATTTCAAACAATTTAGTTTATTGTGATTACACAGTTTAATTGTCAAAAACATTTCTATTTCAAACTATTCAGTTTAGTCAATTCTAATTCAGCTAATTCTATTTAATATAAGTATACATTTTGTTTACACACAGTTAAATGTCCAAACAGTTCTATATTAAACGATTCAGTTTAGTCTAACTAGTGTTTCAATGTCAAAAACAGTTCCATTTCAAACAATTCAGTTTAGCATAAGCACGCTGTTTAAATGTAAGTAAAATTATCAAAAACATTTCTATTTTAAGTTATTCAGTTTATTAAAACAGTTCTATTTCAAACAATTCAGTTTAACATAAATATACCGTTAGTTCTATTGAACATATAGATAGGGCCCTATCAGGTGCTACCATTCCGGGCCAAAGTGGACCTGGGAACAATGGCAATGATGGCGTGTTCCGCATTCCCCAAAGCCCCTGCATCACTGGAACCTCAATATCAGATTGTTTGGTGTCATCTACAGGACACTTGTTGGGGAGGGGCTTACCCCTCTGCAGAGGTGCAGTCGATGTATTCTAAAGCCCCAGCCGACTGAGCAAAATCACTGTATCAAAGAATCCATTGATTATCTAATTCATGTAATGACAGAGATTCTATCGATATTTTCATTTCTGTATCATCATCATCATCATCATGTCGTGCTGGTAGCACGGATATCCCTGACCCTCTCTCGCCACTTTTCCCTATCGTTCATCGCCTCTGGCACGTCTTCTGGACTACATCCCGTATCCTCACATAGTTGCTGAATGTATGTTCGTGCTGGTCGTCCTGCTTTTGCTCGGCCATATGTGGGGGTCCATAAGAGTACATCACTTATGAGCTCGTCCCTTCTTCTCAACAGTGTCCTGCATGTCTGGTTCGTCTAACTTGAATAGTTTTCGTGATAGGAGGCAGGTGAAGATACTGACTTGCTTGATTTCTTTGTTTAATGGCATATAAACCGTTGTGGGTCATTTAATGTCAAAGCCATTCTTGCAGAAAGACAGAGATGATACTATTCTACCGATAGTTGGGGGGTGCTGGAGTTCATACCTTTCCAAATAGTATGTCCAAAAGCGAATGTAATATCGTGACTGGGGTTTGAATTCGCTTACTACAGTCCAGCACGTTTGCTATAACGCCACGGGGACTCACCAAAAGGGCAGTAGTGATACTATTTGACCAATTGCTAGAGGGATAAATGGTTTCATGGCTTTCTCTAAGATATTAGACCGTAAGTGAACATTATAGAGCGACTGATATATAGATTGAATCTTGCCTTAAATTTAGGCTTTATTTCTTTGTTTAATGGCATATTAACCTTCGTGGGTTATTTAATGCAAAAGCCACCCTTCTAGATGAACAGCAGTGATGTTTTTTTAACTGATTGCTAGGGTTTCTTTGTTTAATGGCATCTTAACCTTCGTGGGTTATTTAATGCAAAATCCATCCTTCTAGAAGAACAGCAGTGATGTTATTTAACCCATTGCTGGAGATTCTTTGTTTAATGGCATATTAACCTTCGTGGGTTATTTAATGCAAAAGCCACCCTTCTAGATGAACAGCAGTGATGTTATTTAACCCATTGCTGGGGATTCTTTGTTTAATGGCATATTAACCTTCGTGGATTATTTAATGCAAAATCCATCCTTCTAGAAGAACAGCAGTGATGTTATTTAACCCATTGCAGAGTGGTAATTTACTAAGCTTTTTGGTAAGATGTGGCACAAGGCCATATGAAAGGGGCACCCAATGTGACTCGAACTCACTCGTGTAGGCTTGCTAACCATTACACCACCAGAGGCGCCCTGACCCATTGCAGAGTGTCTTACATTTATTTCCAATGTATTATTAGGAACTCAAGCGACTTTGTTATCATTTTTGTCGAAATAAAATTATAAAATGTTAATATATTATATCATTGTATGTTCAGTAGACATTTTGTTATATCGATTTATAAACATTCTAAAAATAGTTTAATGCTAATTTAGTTTTGTTAGGATTAATGCGAAATCCTTAAAATTATAGAAGAAAATACAATTTCCAATTTAAGATTTTTCCAATCAATGAATTCATGTTCAACAAATATATCAGCAGAAATACTTTCCAATATCATCATATAAGTCATATTGATACCACAGGTTCAATTATCTTCTTTCTTTTCTCTCTCTCTCTCTCTCTCTCTCTCTCTCTCTCACACACGCACACACGCACACACACACACCATCTGTTTCTTTTAGCCATCGTTTTTTGCCAGGTTCTCACGACTGCATCTAGTGTCCAGACTCATGAAAATGTATTCGTATTCGTGTGTTTTCTTTTAAATTTAGATAAACTCACTGTAATTAGAATTTTAAATTCACACGTATTCTTTCAATATATATATATATATAGAGAGAGAGAGAGAGAGAGGGAGACTGATTGTATTTCACATAGCACTAATACCCTTGAGAAAGGTATGAATCCAATTAATCTCCCTCCAGCTATGGGTAAATAGTAGGACAGACTAGGTTTTTTCAGCCTTGGTGAGGCAACTTGTCTAGGAGAAGGAAAACTCTGAATTCAAACCTGTTAAACTCCGCTTAAAAATTGACCTTGTGTCATATCCTGCCCGAACGGAGGGTTTGGTAAATATACATATATATATATATATATAAATTGCTGACTGTATTCGAAGGCAACCAGAAGGCTCCCTTTTCTATAGCTATTGCACCGAGGTGTAGAAGAGGGTGCTACTCCTTTCTCTGGATTGCTCCACTTTAACCTTGATACGTACCTTATTTCTGAGTGTTAATCAAGGAGGTATAAAGTACCATTTT
The DNA here is from genome assembly GCA_963585895.1 of Sepioteuthis lessoniana. NCBI lineage: Eukaryota > Metazoa > Mollusca > Cephalopoda > Myopsida > Loliginidae > Sepioteuthis > Sepioteuthis lessoniana. Next base: position 7,006,420 of record OY757937.1, read on the forward strand.
TAAAGTCTTTGGTATGACGCGACTTGGGATTGAACCCAGTTCTCCTGGACCATTGGCAAACTCTCTATCATGTCAATATTAACTGATGTTTATAATATTGATCTTTTTATATTGATTAACGATGTTTATAATATTGATTGTATATCATTAATCTATTATTTTTATTATGTTGATTTCATTTTATTGATTATTCATGTTTACAACTTTTGGTTTGGATTCCATTGTTATATGGAGGTATATATGGTGTAATGGTTATCGTCGTAGCAAATGGACACGGCGACACGAGTTCAAATCCTGGACGAGGCTGATTGCATTTCACATAGCACTAATACTCTTGGGAAAAGTATGAATCCAATTATTCTCCCTCCAGCTATGGGTAAATAATAGGATAGACTGATTTCTTCAGCATTGGTGAGACCATTAGCGAACACTCTACCCACTAGATCAGTGAGCCAGTTACACTACTAATCAGAGGTGTTTGGCTACTCTAAAAATTTTCTTTTCTTAACCTAAAAGAGCTTTTTTTTATTATACTAAATAAAAGTCTTCTTCAGTAACTTTAACCTTAGATATCTTTTAAAAAATGGATTTGATGGCATTTTTCTTTTTTTTAATACAGAGCATGAATAAAACGTTTCCAAAAGTTATACCACCGCTTGAACTCACGTAAGACTATATAGTGTTGACACCTACCTAGGAAGCAGCGTCTCATCAACCGAAAAAGACATCGACACACGACTAACGAAGGCATGGACAGCTATCGATAGGCTCTCGATCATATGGAAATCAGACCTGACCGATAAAATAAAACGCAGTTTCTTCCAGGCAGCGGTCGTATCGATACTGCTATATGGATGCACTACTTGGACGCTAACTAAACGGCATGAGAAGAAGCTAGACGGCAATTACACAAAAATGTTGAGAGCAATATTGATCAAGTCCTGGTGGCAACACCCCACAAGGCACCAACTATACGGCCACCTGCCTCCCATCACGAAAACTATACAAGTTAGACGAACCAGACATGCAGGACACTGCTGGAGAAGCAAGAATGAGCTCATAAGTGATGTACTCCTATGGACCCCCGCATATGGCCGAGCAAAAGCAGGACGACCAGCTCGAACATACATACAGCAGCTGTAGAGAGAAGACTCTGTGAAGCTGGCCTATATGGCAGAATTGTTGTCAAGAAACCTCTGTTGAGGAAGCAAAACAATTGTTGTATACTCATCAGTGTCTTTATGAACAGCGAGGAACATAATCAAAGATAATGAATGAACGATACATACTTGTTTATAAAAATATATCTCTCATTTTATTCTAGAAAGGGGCCCACAGTTTGTTGTTTGTTCTTGCCCCATATCTTCTTCCTGTGGCAAGGGGGTGCCAACGCTTGCAAGCTGTATCATTAGAGACGACCTAACTCTCTGATCGGCTGTGTGTCCCTCGCTCGACTCTGGTTATCGGCAATCTGTCTAAATCTGCCCGCGTGGTTCTCACCACGGGGTCTCCTTCCGGTTACACACCTGTTGGACCCGACTGCCCTGACACGTTACCCTGTTTACTAATCACAACGTGACAGCTTGTCAAAGCACACGGGGTCACTTGGAACGAACCCAAAATCCATGTCATATGTTATATAACACAATGTCAAAAGGCTCCGGTGGGCCAACATGCACAAAGACTGGACAATAGAACTGTGGAATAAAATTGTTTGGACTGACGAATCAAAGTTCGAAATCTTTGGGTCAAATAGGAGGGTCTATGCGCAGCGAAGAGTTGGTGAAAGAGCTGCAACTCCCTGTATCACACCAACCGTAAAGCATGAAAGAGGCTTTTTAATGGTGTAGCGAGCTTTTACCAATTGCAAAGTCAGGGATCTCTACCAGGTGAAGAGCAAAGTGAATCAGATCGGCTATCACAGCATAAAGCAACATCAGGCGATTCTATCTTGTGGGTCAAGGATTTGTACTCAAGCAAGACAATGACTCAAAGCATACAAATAAACTCTACCAAAGATACATTAAAACCAAAGAAAAGCAGCACATCCTTTAAGTGATGTCTTGGCCGGCGCAGTCAACGGACTTAAACGCCATTGAATTGGTGTTGGATGAACTTGACTGAAAAGTAGAGCTACACAACCCATAATTGTGGCTCACCTCTAGCAACTCTTGTAAGAAAGCTGGGTAGAACTATCTTCAGTCTACCTCCAGTCTTTGATAGAAAGAATGCCGAGAATCGGTGAAGCAGTGATAGCGACCAAAAGAGATTATTTTGATGGATCAAAAGTTTAAGAAGTTAATTTTTTAT
>OY757937.1:7013729-7096308 GCA_963585895.1 Sepioteuthis lessoniana
ATATTCACCTATTTGGATTATGTTTTTCTGCTACCTTCATATCAGGTATATCTATTCAGATGTGTACAAACAAATGATTTATGCTAAATCAAATTATTAAAAAAAGAACTCTTTGACCATTTAACTGTGTGTAAACAAATGATTGATGTTTAATTGAATTGTGAGTGATACATATCAATACTTGGAACCATTTAACTATGTGCAAACAAATGAGGAATTTTTAAATAGCAATACTTCAAACTCTTTAACTTTGTGGACCTAAGATTAATTATTATATTACCTGAATTATTGACACCTTTGTATAGTACTAAACCCCGTGGTCCAGTTTGAACTATAATCTGGCATCCGTGCCGGGACTCGTGTTTGAGTCCAGGTCCAGCTAGGCTCATCGGCTCATTTAATGTGATATGAGTCGATGACCAGGATAGACCAGCAGGGCTCGAGCCTCGGTTTGGGTCCGATTTTCCCCTTCTCTTACCCCTACTATAATCCGACCTTCGGGCCATTTGCCCTGTGTCAATTCTTGTCTGTTGAGAAGCTGAGACAAATAAACCTAAGATTAATTATTAGTTTTACATCGCGTTAATAGCAGTTATGTTGAATAGAATTATTAGTGTTAAATAGCAATACTTGTAACCACTTCATTGTCTTCAAATAAATAATTAATATTAAATAGAATTATTAGTGTTCAATGGAAATAATTGTAATCATTTAACTGTCTAGAAACAATGGCAATACTTAATTGCGTGTAAACAAATTAGCTCTGACACTTTTTAAAATGAAATTACCAAGAAACTATTCACTTACAAATCATGTATGCATATCCATTTAACTGTGTGCAAACAAATGACAGATGTTGAATTAAATAGTTAGTGTTACATAACAACACTTGAAACCATTTAACTATGTGCAAAAAAGTTTGCTCAGGCTCGTTTTAAAGTGTTATCTACAAAATGTGTTTACAAATCATATATTTAATACATATGCTTCAATAGGGCTTGGCATTAAGTAACCCATAATGGTTGATATGCCAAAAAACCAACCAACCAAGCAAAAAGTGTAATTTCCCGAATTAGACAATGTTGCTCATTTATCTCTGGGACTTTGAAATCATATGGAGTGAAGCGACACACACGTGACTGCGCATCAACTACCACAATAGTGGATACCCACCATAGCTTGGACTGCTTTAGTCACTAAATATATACGCTACAAATTACCTTTGACTCACCCAATTTTATTTTCCCGCAAAATTGTAAACATCATCAAGGCATACCAAGAGAATGGATTCTTCTCTCTCTCTCTCGCGCGCGCGCGCACGCGCGCTATTTGTTCCTCTCTGTAATTGTCAATTGTTCTTATCTGTAATCGCTCTTAGTAAGTCCTCTAGATGGCACCGAGGGTCTACACAGAGTTGCTGATCGGCCAACATCAGAGAATGTCATTATTGAGTTCTTTCTTCCTTCTCCGGCTGTACCCAACATATCCTGCGCATCTTACTTGGAACGTTTGTGAGATGGGAGGTAGGTGGTATTTCAAATGTTGTTTTGTGTGGTGCGGCTTCCAGAATTTGTTCATGGTCAATTTTTTAGCGGAGTTTAACGGGTTTTAATTCAGAGTTTTCCTTTTCCTAGACTAGTTGCCTCACCAATGCTGAAGAAATCAGTCTATCCTATTATTTACCCATAGCTGGAGGGAGAATAATTGGATTCATACTTTTCCCAAGAGTATTAGTGCTATGTGAAATGCAATCAGCCTCGTCCAGGATTTGAACTCGTGTCGCCGTGTCCATTTCCTACGACGATAACCATTACACCATATACACCTCATACATAGGGGTGTCCTCGTGGTGTAATGGTTAAAGCGATGAACTGCGGAATCGTAGTACGCGAGTTCGTACTCCAGTCGCGCTATTACGTTCACTTTCGGGCAAATACCCTTGGGAAAGGTATTAGTGCTTGGGAAAGGTATGAACCCCCTTATTCTCCCTCCAGCTATGGGTAAATAGTAGGACGGACTAGGTTCTTCAGCCTTGGTGAGGCAACTAGTCTAGGAGAAGGAAAACTCTGAATTCAAACCTGTTAAACTCCGCTTAAAAATCGACCTTGTGTCATATCCTGCCCGAGCGGAGGGGTTGGTAAATAGTACCATATATACCTCCATATAACAATCGAATCCAAACCAAAAGTTGTAAACATGAATAATCAATAAAATGAAATCAACATAATAAAAATAATAGATTAATGATATACAATCAATATTATAAACATCGTTAATCAATATAAAAAGATCAATATTATAAACATCAGTTAATATTGACATGATAGAGAGTTTGCCAATGGTCCAGGAGAACTGGGTTCAATCCCAGGTCGAGTCATACCAAAGACTAAAAAAATGGTACTTTATGCCTCCTTGCTTAACACTCAACATTATAGGGTATGGATCAAGGGTAAAGTGGAGCAATCCAGGGAAAGGAGTAGTGTCCTCCCCTACACTTTGGTGTAGTAGCTATTGAAAAGGGAGCCTCCGGGTCGCCCTCGACTACGGTCGGTTAACTTACTATGAGATTATAATGAATAATATGAAATCGACATCATAAATCAATGTGAAATCAATATTATATTTAATATATTATTATATATATCATAAATATCAGAGATATAATAATGTAATAAATACGAAAAAGTCAATTTATAATCATTAATATATAATCACTATGATAAACGTTACCAATCAATATAATAAAATCAATATCATAAACATCAAATGAATAATATAAATATAATACATTCAAAATATAAAATTAATATCAAATGTAGAGTGAGTCAAAAGTTTTGCAATATTTTGGAAGTACGTTGTGCTGCGTTTTCACGTGACCTAGCATAAAATTGATCTCATAAGCATAAGATAAATGTTACTATTTTTAGTTAAATTCCTACTTGGTACTCTCTACAAGTGGCCTTGTGCCAAACTAAGCACGGCTTATTAAATGTTTATGAAGGCCCAAAAGAAGTACTTTTTCGCCGAGTCAAAACATTATTTATCGTTTGTCAGGTGATCCTACACAATAAAAAGAAGCAATATCATGGCAGCCACTGAAAACAACACTGCCGCATTTTAACTTTGTAGGGGTCTTTTTATTTTTTCAATAATAATAATACCAGCCAACCCTCACCTCACAAAAAAAGACCCCCACCCGCCCACACATACACAAAACTCCCTCTAATACAGAACATCATGGCCAAAACGATCTCATTTGGCTAACATTGCGAAAGACTAGCCAGTAGCCGGAGAAGAGTATAGGGTTGGAAAAGATGTTAAAACAAGAGAGGGGGGTCAGTAGGTTGCAGCTTGTTAGTTAGAAGGTTGTCTCTGATGACTGGAGGTGGGTGCTAACTCAAACGAAAACTTTAAAAAGCAATCACTTCCGGTTTCCGTTTTGCAAATGGCCCAAAATTATTTTGGTTAAACTCTGGAAGGCCACCAAGATTTTCGGCCTTATTTCATCACGGTCAGTTACCCACAATCAGAGTACTCCACCCCCACAGAACACCAGCAGGCGAACAAAACAAGTGGTTTATGAATGAAAGTGACCATTCGTCTGGCCAACCACCTGCCTGTGCCCCTAACGGTTAATCAAACACCTTGCATATATATTTATTAAACAAGAACAAGAAAATATAAAAGAAATGCTCATATATATATATATATATATATATATATATATATATATATATATTGATTTTGGCGTTTAAAGGCCAAAGAATAGAATCATTCACCCTTTATGAATTGTTTTCTTGTATATTTGCAATCTACATCCCACCCCGAGAATTTACTCTGTATTCGAGAAAAACATACTAAGTTTTCTAAACGGCTTCATCACAGCATTAGAACATTAAAATAGTGCCCAGCAGTTTTATATGCTAACGAGAATCAGCCCCACCCCACCCCAAAAAAGTAACTCTGAAGAACATTTCGAATTTGGTATTTTACCAAATGACTCCTTTCGTTGCATAGCCACAACCATGATATATATACATATACATGCTGAAGCAAAATCAACAATAATGACGAACGGACAGTTCTTCAGAAAAATATACCTCTCACTTTATTCGAAAGGGTTGCGAAAGGGTTATGTGTGAGAGGTGAGTTGGAGACTGAACAAACTGCAACATATTGACCCCCAGTTCCTTTGTCTTTAGCAGCACTTCTTTCTCGTTCTGCTGGGCTGTTCAATCTGCTGGGTGCTGGTTCTCTCTACAGCATCTTATCTCCAACTGACTCCAAACTAACTGAACCTGTCTGTGGCCCCGGGTTATATGATTGTTTGACGTAGACCTGCTTCTTGTGGGCGTCACATCTGCACCCAATTCAACCCGTCTACAGTCAAGGTTATACCCTGATATCTTCGACCGGATGCACCTATTCCTTGATCGACGGCTGGGTCGAAGGTCAATATGTTACACTTTGTCTGTCTCTCTGTCTGTCAGTCTGTTAACCGATATTATCTAAAGTCACAGTGAAGCGCAGGTATTACGGTTAGTCGAGAAGCAACACCTCACAAAACAGCAGCTCTACGGCGACTTACCTCCTATCCACGGAGGACGTACAAGACATGCTTGGTACTGCTGGAAAAGTAAGGTCATACTCATAAGTGATGTTCTCTTATCGACATGGATGGGCCAGGGTTGGCCGACTAGCAAATATTTGCATACGTCAGCTCTGTGCAGACACTGGATGCCGTCTAGAGGAACTGGTGAAAGCGATTGATGATAGGGACAAATAGCGTGAGGGAATGAGCAAACTCCGAGCTATCAGCAATTGATGATGATATATATATATATATATATATATATATATATATATATATATATGAAGTAGAAAAAAAATAATCCAAAATTTGATGAATTGATTATAAAAGTCGACGTTGAACGCTTCGGTTATAATAACCTTCTTCAGGACTTTAAATTCATAAAAAGTGTCGTTAAAATAGTGATGGATGTTTGATGAAATAATTCTGTTCTAGCTTAAACATTAATGATTATTATCTAATCATAGGTGCCTGTGGTGTAATGGTTATCGTCGTAGGAAATGGTCACGGCGACACGAGTTCAAATCCTGGACGAGACTCATTGCATTTCACATAGCACTAATACTCTTGGGAAAAGTATGAATCCAATTATTCTCCCTCCAGCTATGGGTAAATAATAGGATAGACTGATTTCTTCAGCATTGGTGATGCAACTAGTCTAGGAGAAGGAAAACTGTGAATTCAAACCAGTTAAACTCCGCTTAAAAATTGACCTTGTGTCATATTCTGCCTGAGCGGAAGGGTTGGTAAATAGGATTATCTAAGAGAAGCTTTTTTTAAATATTAGTGGTTGGGGGCGCATTTTGTTGGGGGGGGGCTCAATATGTCAAAGTTGATTGTTTTTATTTAAAATAAAAAAATATAAATAGTAGATAATTTATAGTTAATAGTATATTAATCGTTATGATCAACTAAATAGAGGGGTGTCCTCGTGGTGTAATGGTTAAAGCGATGGACCGCGGAATCGTAGTAAGCGAGTTTGTACTCCAGTCGCGCTATTACGTTCACTTTCGGGCAAATACCCTTGGGAAAGGTATGAACCCCCTTATCCTCCCAACTATGGGTTAAATAGTACCACTACTGTTCTTCTAGGAGAATAGATTTGGCATTAAATAACCTACAAAGGTTGATATGCCATTAAATAAAGAAACCAAAGAATCAAATAAATATATTATTGATAGTATTACGAATCGGGCTATACATCTTCGGCTGCATAATCGTCTGACCCTTCGTTGTGTTTGTTGGTTCTCAGCAGGTTGAACCGAAAAGCAAGGGTGTGTCCTCGTGGTGTAATGGTTAAAGCGATGGACTGCGGAATCGTAGTAAGCGAGTTTGTACTCCAGTCGCGCTATTACGTACACTTTCGGGCAAATACCCTTGGGAAAGGTATGAACCCCCTTATCCTCCCAGCTATGGGTTAAATAGTACCACAACTGGCGGGTGTCCTCGTGGTGTAATGGTCAAAGCGATGGACTGCGGAATCGTAGTAAGCGAGTTTGTACACCAGTCACGCTATTACGTTCACTTTCGGGCAAATACCCTTGGGAAAGATATGAACTCCGTTATCCTCCCATAAAATCCTCCTCTAAATAGTACCACTACTGTTCTTCTAAGAGAATGGCTTTGGCATTAAATAACCTACAAAGGTTGATATGCCATTAAACAAAGAAACTAAGGCAAACCAACCGAAAGGCAAGAGTCTGAGACGGTTCCACAAAGAAAGAAAAAGGTATTTAAAAAAAAAGCAGAATAAATGTTTAAAGAGAGGAAGAATTTTGTGAAAAATTTCGCAACGAAATCTCTTAACTAAAAAAAAGCTCTCAGCGAGATTTTCAGGTCTCTATATCTGTTCTATATTCTGTCTATTTGTATGTCTGTCTGTCTCTGTTCTCCATTCTCAGCCAACCTCCTATTTCTTCCGTATTTGTTTTCTCAGCCCTATCTATCTTCTGGTCATATACCACCTACGTCTGTCACTTATTCCATCTAGTAGCAGACTCCCTTTTCCCATGGATCCTCCTGTATATATGCAGAGACAAAAACCTCCACTTCCGGACTTTCGGCCGCCCAAGACTGGACATAAAAGGTGTTATAATACATTTCTAATCCACTTCTATCTCACATATGCATTTTCTACTAGCAAGGCTGAATTAGTGATTCCCACGAAAATATGTCTCGGCCCCTATATGGACACACATGTACACCCATACGCATATACATACCCATGGTCAACTCACAACCATACACTCGCACGTACATACATGTACATACACAGAGCTAAACCCATATATAGTATCACACTCATCCCCCACCCGTTTTGGTCATTTATTTCATAAATCACAAACAAATACAAAAACAAAAACAAATACAAAGCAAACACAAAAACAAATACAAATACAAAAACAAATACAAAAACAAATACAAATACAAAAACAAATACAAAAACAAAAACAAATACAAAAACAAATAAAATACAAAAACAAAAACAAATACAAATACAAATACAAAAACAAATACAAATACAAAAACAAAAACAAATACAAAAACAGATACAAATAAAAATACAAAAACAAATACAAATACAAAAACAAAAACAAATGCTAATACAAAAACAAATACAAAAACTAATACAAAAACAAAGACAAATACAAAAACAAATACAAAAACAAATACAAAAACAAAAACAAATACAAATACAAAAACAAATACAAAAGCAAAAACAAAAACAAATACAAATACAAAAGCAAATACAAATACAAAAACAAATACAAAAACAAATACAAATACAAAAACAAATACAAATACAAAAAAATACAAACAAATACAAAAGCAAAAACAAAAACAAATACAAATACAAAAGCAAAAACAAATACAAATACAAAAACAAATGCAAATACAAAAACAAATACAAATACAAAAACAAATACAAAAACAAATACAAAAACAAATAAAATACAAAAACAAATACAAATACAAAAAAAAACAAATACAAATACAAAAACAAATGCAAATACAAATACAAAAACAAAAACAAATACAAAAACACATACAAAAACGAAAACAAATACAAAAACGAAGACAAATACAAATACAAAAACAAATACAAAAACAAAAACAAATACAAAAACAAAAACAAATACAAAAGCAAAAACAAAAACAAATATAAAAACAAAAGATTGATATAATGATTTTTAGGTCGACTCGCCACCGAAAAGAGAAAACATGTGTCATTTACAATTGGAACGAAACAAAAAAAAATGAGAACGTTTCATTATATTTGAAAGTCAGGTTAGTTGGGTTTAAAAACAAAAATAATTTGTTTTTCGTCTCCAGTAGACAATGAATTCTTTTTTTTCTTTTTGTGGGGTTCCATTATCTTCTGATTCTTTTCGCACAACTTCATTGTTCCTCCGAGAGCAGTTATTTTTCTCAGCAGAGAAATTGGCCTTTAATTTTTTTTTATTAAAAAATTTTAAATTGTTACCCTGTCGGTGGGGGTCGCAATACGTCGACTGAATCCCTTGCAAATATGTAAAACTCCCTGCCTTTTCCCCCATAGAATAAGAAATGTACGTCTGGTATTAAAATCCCTCTTCTCCCACCACCACAACAACAAAATTAAAAAAAGAGAACCTGTGTAAAAAAAAAAACCCTGCCTTCACCCCCCCAAAAAAAATAAGAAAGGAGCGTCCTGTATAAAAATCCCTGCCTCTTTACCCCAAAACATAAGAAAAGAGGGTCCTGTGTAAAAATCCCTGCCTCTTTTACAGCCCAAAATAAGAAAATGGCGTTCTATGTAAAAATCCCTACCTCTTTTACTGTTTAAAAATCATTTGCATTTGATAGGAATACTTGAAACAATACAACTGTGTGCAAATCAATAATTGATTTGTTTTTTTTTTTCTTTTTTAATGGGATTTAACCGACCACCACCCTAGAGAGCTTTATCATGGAGAGTCATGCACAAATCAAGACATAAGCGTGGCTATTTCAAATAATGCTTGATTTCTTCGGTATTCCCTATTTTGGGGCCGCTCGGACTATGAACCCAGCCCTGCAAAGCAGGAATTACCTGGGACCAGGCCATTCAGCTTAATAACTGGTGGGTCACCTGACACGAACGCCAGACAGGTTTCTTTGTTAAATGGCATATCAACCTTCGTGGGTTATTTAATATCAAAGTCATCCTTTAGAAAAACAATAGTGGTACTATTTACCAACCCCTCCGCTCGGGCAGGATATGACACAAGGTCAATTTTTTAAGCGGAGTTTAACAGGTCTTGAATTCAGAGTTTTCCTTCTCCTAGACTAGTTGCCTCACCAAGGCTGAAGAACCTAGTCCGTCCTACTATTTACCCATAGCTGGAGGGAGAATAAGGGGGTTCATACCTTTCCCAAGGGTATTTGCCCGAAAGTGAACGTAATAGCGCGACTGGAGTACGAACTCGCGTACTACGATTCCGCAGTTCATCGCTTACAATAGTGGTACTATTTGAACCCCCTTTGGAGGAAAAAAAGGGTTCATGCCTTTCCCAATGGCATTATTCCGAAAGTGAACGTAATAGCGTGACTGGATTTCGAACTCGCTTACTACGATGTCTAGTGCGTTAGCCACTACGCTACGGGGACTCCTCTCGTAAAAAATGATCATTAAATAGGAACAGTTACTCGAACAGTTGCTTGAAACAATATAGTAAGTAAAGTTAGCAACCGTAGTCGAAGGTGACCCGAAGGCTCCTTTTTCAATAGCTACTACCCCGAAGTGTTGGGGTGGTCGCTTCTCCTTTCCCTGTATTGTTTCACTTAACCCTTGATATATACTTTATAATTGTTAAGTGTTAAGCAAGGAGACATCAAATATTTTTGAGTCTTTGGTATGACTCAGAGTTTTTCTTCACCTAAACTGGGCTTAAGAGCCCAGGCTACCCGACTATTTTACCCATAGCTGGGGGGAGAATAGATAGATTCATACCTTTCCAAAGAGTGACCTTGTGTCATATCCTGCCCGAGCGGAGGGGTTGGTAAATAGTACCTTTCCAAAGAGTATAAGTTTTATGGGAAATACAAACAGGGTCTTCAAGGATTTGAACTTGGGTCACAGTATCCAGTTCCAACGACGATATCTGTTTCACTACGAGCGCCTCTGGTACATACGGTTACTTCTTCCATATTCCACAGAAAAGAAAAACGAATTTACTAAGTCTAGATTTGATTGGCATATGTAACAACAGTGGAGGTACCCGTGGTGTAACGGTTATCGTCGTAGGAAATGTACACGGCGACTCGAGTTCAAATCCTGGACGAGACTAATTGCATTTCACATAGCACTAATACCCTTGGGAAAGGTAGGAATCCAATTATTCTCCCTCCAGCTATAGGTAAATAGTAGGGCAGACTGGGTTCTTCAGCCTTGGGGAGGCAACTAGTCTAGGAGAAGGAAAACTGTGAATTCAAACCTGTTAAAAAATTGACCTTGTGTCGTATCCTGCCAGAGCGGAGGGGGTTGGTAAATATGTATATATATATATATATACTCATGTCCATCTGCATCAAAAGCAACCATTAATCTCAAGCCTAATAAATAAACTGTAGAGATAATTTATTTATAGTAATGAAGCAATTTATAGTAATGGAATATCAAATCAGAATTGAATTCACAAAACAGTATTAAGGATTTGATAGACCCCTTCGCCAACAAAAGATATGCAAGGAGCGCTACTGGAGAAGCAAAGACAAACTCATAAGCGACGTTCTTTTATGAACGTGCCAGTGCTGGTCGACCAGCAAGGTCTCACATCAGCTATATGTGGACACATGATGCTGTCTAGAAGACCTGGCAAGAGCAAAGGATGATAGGGATGGATAGCGTGAAAGAGTCAGGAAACTCTGCTCGCTCGTCACAACTTGATCATATATATATATATATATGTGTGTGTGTGAGAGAGAGAGAGAGAGAGAGAGAGAGAGAGAGAGAGAAATGAAATGAATCAGACAAATATATCGAAAAATAAACGGATATAAAAAATATACTTGGTGTGGATAAAAATTTATAGCCAACACGTGTTTCGACTCAAATATTTTGACACCATACAAGTTTTTTTTTGTTTGGAATAATTTTGAATATAAAAATGAAATAATAAGAAGAACAACAACAATAATAATAGTGTTTAAAATGCAAGCTAAAAAGTCGTCTTTAGGCCAAATGTTTTGAATTTAAAAAAAAAAAACACTCGTCGGCAATAGAAATTACCATCCACTCCAAATATATTTCTTTCTTCCGTTTATTTTTCAACATATATACCTGCCCTTCCTCACGGGCAAGATGCAACACAAGGCCAATTTTTAAGCGGAGTGTAACGGGTATGAATTGAGAGTTTTCCTTCTAGACTGGTTGCCAATATATATATATATATATATATGTTGTTACAAGCCGGGAGGATGTCGGAACGTGGAATATATACTTTACATAAAGCAGGTTCCTTTGTCTCTCTAGAAATCTGCTCGAGCACAGAGAAAATAAATGAATGAGGCCGAAATCCTTGAAGTGGCCAAAAAGAACGATGAAACAAATTTTATTCGCCATCGGCAAAATAAACATGAAATATACAAGTTCGGTTGCTTAAGAAGAGGGATGGAAAAGAGTGAGGTGTAACTTATCAATTCACGGTGTCTGCCATAGTTCCTTACTCTCTCTCTCTCTCTCTCTCTCTCTCTCTCTCTCTCTCTCTCTCTCTCTCTCTCTCTCTCTGGGGGTGTCCTCGTGGTGTAATGGTTAAAGCGAATCGTAGACTGCGGAATCGTCGTAAGCGAGTTCGTACTCCAGTCGCGCTATTACGTTCACTTTCGGGCAAATACCCTTGGGTAAGGTATGAACCCCCTTATCCTCCCAGCTATGGGTTAAATAGTACCACTACTGTTCTTCTAGGTGAATAGATTTGGCATTAAATAACCTACAAAGGTTGATATGCCATTAAACAAAGAAACCAAACCAATCTCTCTCTCTCTCTCTCTCTCTCTCTCTCTTGAGAGTCAAGAGGGTTCACCACCAAATCTGTCCTTCCTTTCTTTTTCTCTTTTTGTTATTTAACAGACAGGCCGGGTCGTAACTTCTTCGCCCTCGACCTTCTCATAAAGCTTTTTGCTAATTTCCTTCATCATCATGGGTCTCCTCCATGATCTGTCCTCATTATTCTTTTTCATACGACATCTTCTTCTCGAGCTGGCTGGTCCGTTGCGATCATCCTTCTCCAAAGATTTCCGTCGACTCCTTCGGTCAAATTTTTATTTTTGACGCGCGACAAGCAGTCCTTGTCGCGTGTCTTCCTTCGGCCAATCAGCGACTCTCCTTTTACCAACTATTGTACCTGTTGATTTCGGCGTGCAGCGAACCTGGGGTTACGTGGGTGGCAACCAGCCACCCAATTTTCTACTTTCCTGCTGATATCAGTGATGCCAACTCTTATAGGTAGTAAGTTACTTCGAATGCAGGTGGGTAAGATATTCGTAACAATATATATATATATATGTACAGTAGCGTCCAAAACTAAGGGACAAAATTTTAAGACCTAATATTTGTTAGAAATAACAACTGTGAAAAGCTGAAATTTTTACAACTGGTAGTCGTTATCATCCATAATAACATACTAAAATTTGAATCATTTGCAAAGGATAGAAAAAGAATTATAACATTTATTTATTTTCAAATTTGGAACGTCCAAAAGTAAGGGACAAAATTGAGAAAAACAATGTAAACAGCCAAAAAACAATAAAAATACATGTACAATCAATATTTAGTAAATGAACCCTTGCTCTCAATGACAGCTGCACATCTTCGACTACAAGAACGAATCAGTTCTTGACAATCCTCGATACTAATTTTAGACCATTCTTCTTGAAGCTTCACCCACAAATCCTCCGTGTTAGTGGGATTTCTTTCCATAACTTTCACTCCTAAGGTCTTCCAAAGATTTTCTATCGGGTTTAAGTCAGGACTTTGCGGTGGCCAATCCATCATTTCGAAATCTTGCTCGCTAAGGTAACTCATTACCACCTTTGCCTTGTGACATGGGGCATTATCTTGCATAAAGGTAGCCCTATTAAAACCTGAATTCTGTTTGATTGGCACAACATGATCTTGAACAATGTTTTTATAGATCTGCGCGTTTACATGAGTTTGTAACCGGACAAAAGGTGTTTTACCTTGGCTAGAAAACATTCCAAATACCATGACACTTCCGCCCCCAAACTTGACAGTTTTTTTAGTACACTTTGCTCTTAATCTTTCACCAATACGTCTCTTTACATTGTTTTTTTTTTTTCATCATTTCCAAATAAATTAAACTTGCTTTCATCACTGAAAAATTCTTTTGCCCAATTTTCATATGTCCAAATTACATACCTGTTTGCAAACTCTAATCTCTTCTTCTTATTCTTCGAACTAACAAGTGGTTTCTTCCTTGGGGTTCGATTAAACAGCCCTATTTCTTGCAGTCATCTAGAAACAGTCTATCTTGACACATTAACACATGAGGTACTATTCATAACCCTTTTAATTTCTATGCAAGACTTAAAACGGTCCTTTAATGACATACGCTGCATTATTCGATCTTCTCTTGCCGAAGTTTTGCGGGGTCTGCCGGTTTTAAAAGCACTAACTATTTTGCCAGTATCATTGTAGGATTTAACAACCCTACCTACAACACTCTTGGAACGTTTGACTTTCTCTGAAATCTCTCTAATGGTGTGCTTTTCCTTCACAATAGCTTGTCTCACAGAGTAATCAAGTTTTTGGCGTTTCGCCATGGTGCCGGCTGATGCAACATTTACAAATAACTAAGTAAAACTTATTCTTTAGAGGAAATCAAAAAATTTGAATATAGCATACTGTTTACATTGTTTTTCTCAATTTTTTCCCTTACTTTTGGACGATCCTATTTTGAAAATAAATAAATGATTGTTATAATTCTTTTTCTATCCTCTGCAAATGATTCAAATTTTAGTATGTTATTATGGATGATAACGACAACCAGTTGTCAAAATTTCAGCTTTTCACAGTTGTTATTTCTAACGAATATTAGGTTTTAAAATTTTGTCCCTTAGTTTTGGACGCTACTGTGTGTGTGTATATATATATATATATATATATATATATATATATATATATATATATGATAAAAATTATATTGAAATTTGCACCAACAATCGATTTGTATTTATGTCTTATTTTTATAAGATGTATGTGTGAGTGTATCATATACATATATATATATATATATATATATATATATATATATATATATATATATATTTACCGGTCATTGGAATAATGATTAGAGTGTTTGCCAATGGCCCGGGAGATCCGGCTTCAGTCCCAGGTCGAGTCTTGCCAAAGACTCAAAAAATGGTACTTGATGCTAACTTGCTTAACACTCGGCATTATAAGGTAAGGATCAAGGGTAAAGTGGAGCAATCCAGGGAAAAGAGTAGCGCCCGCCCCTACACTTTGTTGTAATAACAATCGAAAAGGGAGTCTTCAGGTCACCCTCGACTACAATCACTAACTTTACTTATATATATATATATATATATATATATACTAGCAAAAATATAAACTTTTGAGACGCATGTATATAAGTTTTAATGCAATACGATATGATACTTAATGCAGTACAATATGATATTAAATGCGATACGATATAATGGTCAATGCGATAGACAACCAAAACGAAAAAAAGACCGCATATAAAAAAATTTATAAAAGATCGAATGAATAGAATAGATCTACTGAACTGGATTCTCATCATCAGATTCAATTAAGTGTTATTTTCCTTTGGAGGCGGGGTCTTATCCTTCGGCAGGGATATTCTAACCCCACCCACACCCACACACGGACACAACTGAGCCTGGAATTTTTTTTTTTTCATTCTTCATAAGAATTGCGATGTTAAGTTTGTTAGGATTTATTTATTTGTTGTTTTTCTTTGTTTGTTTGTTGTTGTTTTTTATTTTAGTAATATGACCTATTTGAAATAAGCAATTAAAAGCGAAAAGCCATTGAATTTTGAGACTCAAATGAAAGGCACTTGTAGTGTAACGGTTATCGTCTTTGACAATGTACTCGACTTCCCGAGTTTCTGGATTAGGCTATTTAACATAGCACTAATATCCTCGGGAAAGGTATGAATCCGACAATCCACCCAGTTATAATTAATTGTAAAGCAAACTGGGTTCTTTTATTCTGGTATGGCAACCAGTCTAGGAGAAGGAAAACTCTGGATTCAAACCTGTTGTAGACCTGCTACACGAGGGACGCTCCAAGAACTAAACCATGTTACGGGACCAGTGACCAACAGTGTGGCCTGATTTACTTATGATGAACATAATATTATCTGGCCCGTTGATCGGAAAAGCTGACCATGCCTGGTCTAGACAGAGACTCCAGAATCTGAAATGTGTGTTTTAACCCTGAAGAGATTAAATAAATATTTGCTTAATTGCATAAGGGAATAGAATAAGATTGTTTTTAGACTGGACAAGGAAATAAGACAATAAACTTACAGATAATAAAAGAATTTGAAAAAGATAAAAAAAAAAAATAGAATAAAATACACAAATAGGGAATTAAATGTGTATTCCATCTTTGATTAATTCTATTGTTATCTTGTTTTTTTTGGGGGGGTTGTTTTTTGTTTTTTTGGCTTGGGTGGGTGGGGAACTTCTTTTTTCTTTTTTTTTTTTTTTTGAAAGGAAAAAGAAAATAAAAAGGTAACGATGCATTTCATATATAATTAATTCAATCATTTTTTCTTTGTTTTTTTTTTTTTTTGTTTTTTTTGTTTTTTTTTTACTTTTTCTTGGTTGGATGGAAACCCGTCTTTTTTCTTATATATATATATATTTTTTTTTATTGCTTTTGGGGGTGTTTTTTTTTTTCTCTTCTTTTTCCAGGTATCATTTATTTAATTCATTACTTTCTGTTTGAGCGATTTATCAAAATTCGATCAAGATAATTACAAAATAATTACTTATTACTTATTATTGCTCGGCTCAGACAAAACCTAAAACTGTCGGCTTATTTTCGTCATCCGTGTAAGAACGTGTTGCGCCAATTTACAGTGTATTCTTTTTGTTCCCCAGATGAAGTAATCTCAGCTTTTTCATATGAATAAAGGTGGGGGAAAATCCCTTAATGAATAAAGGTGGGGGAAAATCCCTTAGCATAATGGCTAATATGTTGGACTAATATAGCAATAAGCGAGTTCGAACCCCAGTCTCGGTATTAGGTTCACTTTCAGACTACTTCACTTTGTAAAGATATTAACCTTCTTATCCCCCCTCTCAGCGATGGGATAGATAGTACCAATACTGTTCTTTTACAAGTATAGCTATGGCATTAAATAACCCTTGAAGGTTAAAATGCCATTAAACAAAGAAAACAAACCAAAATTTTAATGAATAAAGATATTTTTAATTTTGTACAGAATAATTTCTCGCAGTTAATTAATGAATATTTTACTTCATGTAACTAATATATATATATATATATATATATATATATATATATATATATATATATACACGATATTAAATTTCCTTCGCTTACGCTGGTTTCCTCGAGGCTGAGTGGTAGAAACTTGGATTGACGTGTCAGTCAACCAGGTTTCGATCCCAGCTTCGGGAATCTAGCCTGTCTAGCCACACTGAAGAGTTGTGATACAACGAAACAGTCTGTCTATGAATGACTATATATATATACACGAGAATGGGCTGAAAATTTCATATGATGACGCAATTTTTGCGGTTATTGATTTTTTGCCAATGGGATCCAATTATGCCAATATCAATTGAAGAAGTGTGTCGGCCACCAAGGAGATGATGCTGACAAATAAACTTCATTATGCCACGTTCTATAAGAGTATCTTCGTCAGCCAATGAACTTTTCAGCCCACCTATATATATATATATATATATATATCCTTCTAAGCCTGGAGACGTCAATCACATGAACTCTCATGTGAGATGTGAATAGGACATATTTGCTTTGAAACGAGGTGACAAAACTCATGTCATTTGCAGTAAAGTCTGTAATCTTCATCCAGCTTTAAAAGACACATGGCATTACACACAAACTTTCTGCAAATACTGCATTAAGTAACAACTACAATTATAATTCCTTTTGTCTGTCACCTCTATCTCAATGCTTGGGAACCAAGAGATGACAATCATCTGTGAAAATAAAACAATCATTATATATATAAAGTAAATTTGTCGACCGTAGTCGAGGACGTCACGAAAGCTCCTTCTTTATTAGCTTCTACACCGAGGTGTAGGTAAGAGCATAACTGTTTTCCTTGATTGCTCCACTTTACTCTTGATACGTACTTTATAATGCTAAGTGTTAAGCAAGGCGGAATCAAGTACCATTTTTGACTCAACCTGGGATTGAACCCTGGTCTTCCAGACCACTGGCGAACACTCTGCCTATCAGAAAAAAATATAGTAACCCCTCCGCATGACAGCTCAGTCGGTTGGTGGGAGGGGGGCTGCGGAATACACCGACTGCATCACTGCAGAGGGCTAAGACCACCCCCAATGAGTGTCCTGTTGCCCAGTTGGCTGGGGCTGTAAAATACACCGACTACATCTCTACAGAGCGGTAAAACCACCCCCAATGAGTGTCTTACATATGACATTAAAAAATATATATATGATAGTGAGGCTCCAGTCTTGGAGATTTGGGGAATGTTGAGTGCCCCTTCATTGCCATTGCCGGAGTGATAGCACCTGATAAGATCCAATCAATGGGTTTATTAGAACAATCTGTGTGCAAACAAATCACTTATGTTAAATTGTGACTGTTATATAGCAATACTTGAAACCATTTAACTGTGTGAAAAAAGCTCAGGCTCGTTTAAGTATGTTATCAACAAAATGTGTTCACAAATCATATATATATATATATATATATATATATATATATAAACTGGATTAAATAAGCTATAAGGGTTGATATGCCATAAAACCAAACCAAACCAAATCATATATATCTAATATACATGTATAAAAATATATTTGGCATTAAATAATCTACAATAGTTGATACGCCATAAAATATCATATACGTAATATATATGTAGAAATAGAATTGGGCATTAAATAACCTACAATAGTTGACATGACATTAAATTCAACCAGACCAAATATTATATATGTAATATATTTGTATAAAGAAAATTTGGCATTAAAAAACCAACAAAGGTTGATATGTCATAAAATCAAACCAGAACCTTCTGGAGTAGCAGGATGTAACACAAGGTCTATTCTTAAGTGGTGGTTTAAATTCAGATATTTCCTTCTCCTAGACCGGTTGCCAAATCAAAGTTCAGAGCCCAGTCTGCTCTAGCTGATGGTAGAATAGTTGGATTAATACCTTTCCCAGAAGTATTAGCGTATATATATTAGTATATGTATTTACCCAACCCCTCCGCTCGGGCAGGATATGACACAAGGTCAATTTTTAAGCGGAGTTTAACAGGTTTGAATTTAGAGTTTTCCTTCTCCTAGACTAGTTGCCTCACCAAGGCTAAAGAACCTAGTCTGTCCTACTATTTGCCCATAGCTGGAGGGAGAATAATTGAATTCATACCTTTCCCAAATATATTAGGGCTATGTGAAATGCAATCAGTCTCGTCCAGGATTATAAATAGTTATTGTATACTATATTCAAATCTGAAACAAAAAAGAACACAACATTATTAATAGCGTTATTTGCAGTTACATTGGTCCCATATATATATATATATATATATATATATATATATATATATAACGAGATTATGTTAAAGGGAGCTCTTTGCAAGAGTTCACGCACGTGACCCTAGTGCCAAAGGGTCTCGGAAAATTAATGGCTCGTGTTCCCGGGGATCTTCTTATAACTCCTCTTCCAAAAAGGGTTAGGACTGGATTGATTGTCCAGTGGTTGAGGCACCCCTTAACAAAAATCCCGACGAAGCTGGACAATTCTTGTACCCAGACGCCTTTTGCTTGTTTCCTGGGGAACCTTTCATGAAGCCGACCTTGTTTTAAATCATAAAGATGAGCGGCGTTAAATACCATGATTTCATTTCTGTTCGGGGATGTCCTCGTAGTGTAATGGTTAAGGCGATGGACTGCATCATCGTAATAAGCGAGTTCAAACTCCAGTCGTTCTATTACGTTAACTTTAGGACAAATAAACTGAGGAAAGGTATGAACCCCCTTATCCTCCCAGCTATGGGTTAAATAGTACCACCACTGTTCTAGTATAATGGCTTTGGCATTAAATAACCTACAAAAGGTTGATATGCCATTAAACAAACCAAACCATTTTTGTTCACACTTGGTGATTATTTTTCAATAGAAAATCTTTTAAAAAAACTTTTATGATATCGAAATGAAAATATTTTTCTGACATTTATCTCTTCGACTTGGAAAAATTTTATTGAAATATCTTATATTAATTCATATTCTGAAATGCTTTTTTGTAAAAAAAAAAAAAAAAGCGCACGAGCGTGTGTGTGTGTGTGTGTGTGATGCGCTGTGGTGGGTAGAAGACGCTGATTGTACCCCCCTGCAGAGAAGTAAGACCTCCAAAAAGAGATGGTGAGGTTCCAGTTCTGGAGATCAGATGAGTGTAGATACACCTTCTTTACAGTTACTCCCAGGTCTACTCTGACTCGGACTGGAAGTACTTGTTATGGTCCTATGTATCGTAAAAAGGATATGTTTTTAAAAATTTTTAGACAGGATCATTTTTTTTAAATCGGGAACATTTTTGTCTAACACAAGGCCAAAATATTATGCACTTGATGAAGATCCAATTTACTTGAACATTTATTTCTTAAAAAGCATTGAAACATCTTTGAAATATTTCTTTTGCATCTGTTATACTTTGAAATTGATTTTGCCACAGTAAATTGGGTCGTAATAATATATACATTGAATCTCGCCGACTTGCTTTTCTATTTCCAATTTCGCCCAGTCGGCTGGGGCTGTAGAATACACCGACAGCTTCTCTGCAGAGAGATAAGACTCCCTCAGTGAGTGTCCTGGATATGACACTTAACAATCTGATGATTAGGTTCCAGTAATGCTGGAGCTTCGGGAAATGCTGAGTACCCCTTCATTGCCATCGCTCCCAGGTCCACTCTAGCCCGGAATGGTAGCACCTGACAGGGTCTTGTCTATGGATCAAATAGAACTGTTTGACATTTAAACTGTGTACTTTGAAATCTAAACAGAGTAAACTTATACTAAACTGCATTGTTTGAAATAGAACTGTTTGATCATTTAAGTGTGTGTAAACAAATAACTGTTTAATTGAATTGTTTATCATATTTACCCAACCCCTCCGCTCGGGCAGGATATGACACAAGGTCAATTTTTTAAGCGGAGTTTAACAGGTTTGAATTCAGAGTTTTCCTTTTCCTAGACTAGTTGCCTCACCAATGCTGAAGAACCTAGTCTGTCCTACTATTTACCCATAGCTGGAGGGAGAATAATTGGATTCATACCTTTCCCAAGGGTATTAGTGCTATGTGAAATGCAATCAGTCCAGGATTTGAACTCGTGTGAATTGTTTACGATATATAGCAATACTTGAAAACATTTAACTGTGTGCAAACAAATGATTACTAGTAAATAGAATCGTTCGTATTAGATAGAAATAAGTGAAACATTTTACCTGTAAAAAAAAAAGCTCAGGCTCGTTTAAAAATGTTATCTACCAAATGGTAGATTTAATATATACGTTTAAAAAGGATTTGGCATTAAACAACCTACAGTGGTTGATATGCCATAAAATCTAACCAAATCAAATCAATTCTATGTCCAATTGTGGCATGCTAGTGACAAGATTGCAGTTAGAATTATAAATGATAATGCATAGTCAAGGGAATATCGAATCCTTAACTTTCTAAAAAAATCATCAACAAAATAAAATTAGAATATAACAAACCGCGATTAGAAATCGAACTCAAGATTTTGATGCAATATTTTTGCTACGATGTGCGCCAATTATCACTTCAAGTCAAAATTTGCACACAAAAATTCACGCACCCTTATTGCAAATAAACGATGTTACATAAACAATATCCCTTACTCAAAAAATTGTTAGCAAATTGATTTGTGTTTGTGTGTGTAAAGTTCACTCGCCCACATAACTTTCCTGGCATAAACACGTATATATAGGCACGCATACATAGATGGACATACACAAACGCATTTACTATATGAAGCCTTAAGACATACATACGAATAGAAGTTGTTCAAATGTCACACATACATGCACGTATCTAGAAAAGAACACCTGTCTATTTTTATTACCGAGCTATCGCCCATCGGCAGAAGTCCAAGCCAACAATATGTCTAAAACCAATCACGCGGGAAGGCCGCCCATTTCCCGCCGGCGCCAAAATCGCTAAATGCTACGAGATGATGTGTTGTCGGCCATATTTAACTTTTTAGTCATCATTTTCGTGTGGGATGGATAAAGTTTCCTGTCGCGTACCGTGTAGTGTGTCTGTTCGTCCTGCCTAATTTGCATATTGTTGAATAATAAGGATGAATTGCACTTGGTGTTTTGTTTTTCTTTTGTTTTGTTTTGTTTTTGTTTTTTACTTCTTTATAGCTACCTTTTAATATTTTCTCTGCGATAAGTGTGGGTATGGGTATTCATATATGTCTGCATGTATGTGTATATATTTATGCGTGCATGTGTAAGCATTTTTTGTATACATCTATGTGTGTATGTATGTATATATGTACGTGTGTGTATATCTGTGTATGTGTATGTGTGTACGCATTTGTGTGTTGTGTACGTGTGTATGTGTGTATATGTGAGCGTATGTATATCTGTTTATGAATGTGTTCGCTTTATGTATCTGTACGTGCGTTCATGTTTGTATGAGTGTCCATGTATGTGTCAATGTGTTTTTATGTGTGCTTGTGTCTACGTCTGTCTATGTATGCATGTATGTATGTATGTATGCGTTTCACTGCATATTTATATATGAGTATGTCATGCGTATGTATGTTTCTATGAGTGTACGTGTTTGTATTGGGTCCAATGGTTGTCATACTGCCGGGGGTGGAAGTGAGGATGAGCTCCTTCTTTCCTCTAAAATACTCCCAAGGCATGCTCAAATTTATAGCTTCTGACCACCAAGTCCTACTCCTGGCCTTCTCGTGTGGCTTGTCACAAAGCCCAGCGGACCTGTTTCTACTGACAGGATGGGGCTCATCAGGCAAGTAACTGGCGCCTTGAAACCAGTTGCTTCACGTAGATGGTGCTCGTCTGTCTGATAAGACAGACCATCTTGGAGAAGAATACTCTGATTACAAACCACCGCTGTCTCATAGTACACCCCACCTGGAGTGGGATGTCTGGAGTCAAGCCAAAGCTTATTGTGTATGTATGTGTGCATGTGTATGTATATATGTGTATGTATGTGTACATGTTGGAGTGTATAATTATTCATATATATATATATATATATATATATATATATATATGCGCCGGTACGTAGCAATTCCCTGGCTGGTGTTTGGGGGCGCATTTAAACCACTAGGAGTGATGGGTCTTTGAGTTACTGGTGTGACGGAACCTCTGATCTAAAACCTGCGATCCACGCATTTACCAATCATCTTGCTTTTGCTTGTCATTGGGATATATTTGCGAGGATCCAGAGAGTGGTATTGGTGTTGTACAAGCTTGTGCCACTTAAATCCATCGATGTACAGATATCTCAATGGTTCTGGATCATTCTTATCTAACCACTTCCCAAAGACCTGTGGACCTACGGACGTGGTTTGAGTGTCACTGATGATTCACCCAGCAACTGTGGTGAGGGTGGTTATGAGCATTATCGTTTGTTAAGACGAAGCAATTGCCATGTGTTTCTGAATGTGTTTGTGTATGTATGTATGTATGTATGTATGTATGTATGTGTGTCTATGTATATATATTTGTGTGTCTGTCTATCTATGTATATATTTATCCCCCACTCTTCAAAAGCAGGATGCAGCACAAAGTCAATTTGTTAAGCGGAGTTTAACAGTTTTGAGTTCAGTTTTCCTTCTCCTAGACTGGTTGCCATACCTTAGTAAAAGATCCCCGTCTACCCTACTATTTATGAATAACTGGAGGTTGAATATTTGGATTCAAACTTTTCCGAAGGGTATTAGCGCTATGCGAAATGTAAACAGCCTTGTTCAGGATTTGAACCCGTGTCCATTTTCAGTGACAGTAACCATTATTCTACGAGCGCATCTTATCTATGTATATGTATGTGTGCCAGTGTTTGTAGGAAAGTATATGCCTACGTTAAGTATGTGTTCGTACGTCTATCTATATATATATGTGTGTGTGTGTGTGTGTCTGTCTGTCTGTACATATGTATATGTGTGTATGTTATGTATGAGTATGTCTGTTTACGTATGTGCATGTGTCTACGGGTTTATCCGCATATATCTATTAATATGTACACTAACGACCAAAAATTTGAGACCATTCTGAGTTATTTCTCTTAGCTCTAAGAAAGGCCAGTTCTGCAATTAATCGTAAAGTGAATTGCCAAAGAAGCAAAAGTTGTTTAGCCACAGATTTTGGAATCATTTCCACGAATCTACCTTTACAAATGAGTTGAAAGAATGCTAAGAATTTGATCTGCTGTAATAAATGTTAATAATGGATTCTTTGATAAAAAGAAAATAGAAATTTGCTTTAATGAAAATCACCATTTTTCTATATTATGATTATTTTATATTCATTTTGATTCTGGTGGGGAATCGGTGATTCATTTCTTTCTCAAAATCCCAAAGAATTTTATTCGTCTCTTTTTCTAGGACAGATTCTGGTTTGTGCATATGCCATTTGATAGCTTCATTATTATTATTATTATTATTATTATTATTATTATTATTATTATTATTCTCTTAGCAAGCTTTTCAGCGCCAGCTAGTGGTCTTTTACTGCAGTCTGAATGACAGCAAGTCTCCTCAAGTCTCCATGACTCTTCTCAGTATTCTGGCCGATCTTAACAATGCTGTTGTCAAGATAGTTTCTACTCGTTCTCTTATTTCCAAGCTTTCCAGTCCCTTTACCAATCCTTTGGGAATTGTCTCAAGTGCACCATAGACAATTGGTATCACCGTAACCTTCATGTTTCATAGTTTGTTTGTTTTTATTTCTCTAGCAAGGTCTAGATCTTTTTTTTTTTTTTTACTATTACTATGTCTGATCGTCTGCCCGAGATTAAGTGTGTTGTATCGTGGTAAGGAAGAGATACACAGTGAAACAGAGTTAATTATTTATTAACTGAAGTGGTACAGTCCGATAAATATTATAAGTCTCGTGCAGTTGGTGTTACGTCCGAAGTTGGTCTAACTACTGACCGAGATCTCGCAGTACCCACGACGTCTTTTATACCTCTGTGATACCGGAAGTCACGTGGTACGAGCTACTATACCAAAATATGATCCGTTTGTATTTCAAAATCCTTGAGATTGTTACTATTATTATTTTACTATTTTGATCGTTTTTCAAACCAGCATCAGTTGATGGTATTTCACAGGAGTTTGAGTGACAGCTAATCTCCTCAAGTCACAAGGACTCTTCTCAGAATTCTGGTTGATCTTAACAGTGCCGTAGTTTGGATGATCTCCACTCGTGATCTTATTTCCTATTCTTCCAGTCCTTGAACCAATTCTATGGTGACTGAATCGAGTGCTCCGATTATAATTGGTATCACCGTTACTTTCATGTTCCATAGTTTTTTCAGTTTCCTAGTAAGGTCCAGGTACTTATCTCTCTTTTCGCCTTCCTTCAATTTTACTCTGTGGTCTGCTGGGATAGCAAAGTCCACAATTTGACTCTCTCCAGGTTTGGTCGTTTGGCCGAGATTAGGTGATCCGTTTGTATCTCAAAATCCCAGAGAAATTTGTGTTTCGTTCTCCAGGATGGATTCTGGGTTGTGCATATACCACTTGTTCGCATGGTCAAATTTCAATTTCTTGCACAATTCCCAGTGCATCATCTTCCCCATTCAGTCGTGCCTACTTTTATACTCTCCTTGCACTAATTCGCTTCATTCTATTTCAAACAATTCTGTTTAGCATAAGTACACAGTTTAATTGTCAAAAACATTTCTATTTCAAGCTATTCAGTTTAGTCAAACAGTCTTAATTCAACCAATTCAGTTTAATGTACGCATCGAGTTTGCTTACAAACAGTTAAATGTCAAAAACAGTTCTATTTCAAATTATTCAGTTTGGCATAAGTACACAGTTTAGTTCTATTTGACCCATAGATTAGACCCTATCAAGTTCTACCACTCCAGGCCAGAGTGGACCTGGGAGCGATGGTAGTGAAGTCAAACAGTTCTATTTCAAACAATTTAGTTTAGTATTAGCATAGTTTTTGTTTACACACAGTTAAATGTCAAAACAGTTCTATTTCAAACAATTCAGTACACAGTTTAGTTCTATTTGACCTATAAATAGTACTCTTTCATGTGCTACTACTCTGGGCTAGGGTGGACCTGGGATCGATAGCAACCTTACCATCAGATTGTTTAGTGTCATAACAGGACACTCGTTGAGGGTGGAGGTCTTGCCCTTCTGCAGAGAAGCAATCGGTATATTCTACAGTCGACTGGGCCATGTATTATTATTATTATTATTTGATTTTTATTTATTACTAGAGCTAATTTTTGCGCACAATTAAATGGTTGGTTTCAAGTATTTCAATCTAACACTAGTAATTATATTTAAAATGTATCATTTGATAAATGGTTTCAAGTAACTAATAATAATAATCCTGAGTAAATAATTGAACAGTTCTATTTGGTCCATAGATAGGACTCTAACTGGTATTACCACTCCGAGTCAGAATGGACCTGGGAGTAATGGCTGTGAAAGGTTAATCCTCACTCTCTAAGCCTTCAGGACTGATCGTACCCAGGACACTTGTTGGGTAGTGGGGGTCTTACTCCTCTCTAGCGTCGTATTCAACAGTCTTTTGAGCTTTGCCTTTTACTCACACTGATAGTGTTTTCCAAAGGAAATGAGATGTTCCAGAAAATGCAATTTTGTCTATTTCATAGAGGCTAGGACTGTCAGAAAGCTTTTTAATGTCTTTATCTATCCCTTCCTTGATTATATCCAGGGCTCCTACAATTACTAGCACGGTGGTAGTTGTCTTTCCTTATGGTATTCTTTGACTGATATGCTATTATCTGTGTGGACTGACATATCAATTAGAAGGCACTTTTTTTTTCTTTCTCTTATAGACCTTAAGCACAAGATCTCGTCTATAACTCTTTATTTTTCGATCAGTTTGGATAGCAAAGTCCCTGAGAATAGTCGCTACTTTGGCTTCTGTTATTGATTCAGGTTGGCGTTCATACCATTTTTCACAATCCAATATTCCATAGTATTTACATATTTCCCGATACCACACTAGACGGAGCCTCTCTGAAACTAGTAGACAAATTCACCTACCTAGGAAGTAGCGTCTCATCAACCGAAAACGACATCGACACACGACTAACGAAAGCATGGACAGCTATCGATAGGCTCTCGATCATATGGAAATCAGACCTGACCGATAAAATGAAATGCAGTTTCTTCCAGGCAGCGGTTGTATCGATACTGCTATATGGATGCACTACATGGACGCTAACTAAACGGCTGGAGAAGAAGCTAGACGGCAATTACACAAGAATGTTGAGAGCAATATTGAACAAGTCCTGGTGACAACACCCCACAAGACACCAACTATACGGCCACTTGCCCCCCGTCACGAAAACTATACAAGTTAGACGAACCAGACATGCAGGACACTGCTGGAGAAGCAAGGACGAACTCATAAGTGATGTACTCCTATGGACCCCCACATGTGGCCAAGCAAAAGCAGGACGACCAGCTCGAACATACATGCAGCAGCTATGTGAGGACACAGGATGTAACCCTGAAGACCTGCCAGAGGCGATGAATAATAGGGAGAAGTGGCGAGAGAGGGTCAGGGATATCCGTGCTGGCGGCACGACATGATGATGATGATGGTGATGATTTTATCATGCCTTCCTTTATATTTTATTGGTGTTATCATTGGGTCACTGGACCCCAAGTGGTCAATTGATTCAGTTTTTTGTTGGCACAATCTACATATTGGGTTTGATGTGTTTTTATATTTGTCAGTTTATTATTATTTTAATTATGACAGGTTTTTCACAGCAGCGTTCTTTCACAGGAGTCTGAGTGACAGCAAGTCTCATCAAGTCTCCAGGACTCTTCTCGGTATTCTAGCCGATCTCAACAATGCTGTTATTTGAATGGTCTCCACTCGTCTCCTTACTCCCAAGTCCTCCAGTCCCTATACCAATCCTTAGGGGATTGTTCCAAGTGTTCCAATTGCAATGGGTATCACCGTCACGTTTCTGATTCCATTGTTTTTTTCAGTTCTTGAGCAAAGTCTACGTTCTTATCTCTCTTTTCTCTTTCCTCTAGTTTTACCCTGTGGTCAACCGGGACAGAAAAGTCTACTATTCAACAGTTTCTTTTTTTTTTTTTTTTTGACAATCACTAGGTTTGGTCGTCTGGCCGAGATTAGGTGATCCGTTTGTATCTCAAGATACCAAAGAATTTTGTGCGTCTCATTTTCTATGATGGATTCTAGGTTGTGCATATACCATTTGTTCGTAGGGACAAATTTCAATTTCTAACACGATTCCCAGTGGATCACTTTCCCAACTCAGTCATGTCTAGTTTTATACCCTCTCTGCGCTTATCTACTGCATTCGCTTATTGTATGATAGATCGTTTCGTCTATGTCACCGCATAATCTACATCTGCTTTTTTATAGCGTCTTGTCGATTTTTGCTTTAGAGTTTTTCAACTCAGTGTTAGCTGATGGTTTTTCACTGGAGTTTGAGTGACAGTAAATCTCCTCAAGTCTCCAGGACTCGTCTCAGGATTCTGGTCGTTCTCAACAATGCTGTCGTTTGGATAGTCTCTACCCGTCCACCAACTTCCAAGTCCTCCAGGCCTTTTAATAATCCTTTAGTTATTGTGCCTAACGCACCAATCACAATTGGCACAATCGTTACTTTCATGTTCCACAGCTTTTTCAATTCTCTAGCAACGTCGAGGTACTTATCTTTCTTTTCACTTTCCTTCAGATTTATTCTGTGGTCCACCGGGACAGCAAAGTCAACAATTTTGCAGATTCTCTTTTCTTTTTTTTTTTTTTTTTTGCTGATTATTATGAGGTCTGGTCTTCTGGCTGAGATTAGGTGATCCGTTTATATGTTAAAGTCCCATAGGAGTTTATGCGAGTCATTTTCTAGGACAGGTGCATATACCATTTGTTTGTATGGTCGAATTGAAATTTCCAGCACATTTCCCAGTGGATCACCTTGCCGACCCAGTCGTGTCTCGCCTGATACTCCTTCTGTGCTAATTTGCAGCTTTGATCATTTCGTCTCTGTCACCGCATAACCTACATTTACTATTTTGTTACGTCTTAATTATCCTCTCTTTGAGAGTTTTTCACATCAGGCTTAGCTGATGGTCTTTCACTGGAGTTTGAATGACAGCCAGTTTCCTCAAGTCTCCAGGACTCTTCTCAGTATTCTGGCAGTTCTCAAAAATGTTGTAGTTTGGATGGTTTCCATTCGTCCTCTTATTTCCAAGTCCTCTAGTAGCTTATTTATTCCTTCCGTGACTGTACCAAGAGCACCAATTACAATTGGTTTAATTGTCACTTCCCTGTTCCACAGTTTTTTTCAATTACCCAAGCAAGGTCCAGATACGTATCCTTCTTTTCACTTTCTTTCAATTTTACTCTATGATCAGCCGGGACCGCAAAGTCCACAATTCGGCAATTGTCGGCAAGTTCTCTTTCTTTTTTTTTCTTTTTTTTTTTTTTTTTGTTGATTATTGTAAGTTCTGATCGTCTGGCTGAGATTTGGTGATCCGTTTGTATCTCAAAATCCCAAAGGAGTTTGTGTGTCTCATTTTCCAGTACAGATGTTGGGTTGTGCATATACCACCTGTCCGTATGGACAAATTTCAGTTTCTTGCACAATTCCCAGTGGATCACCGTCCTCGCCTAGTCATGTCTACTCTTATACACTTTCTGTACTAGTTTGCTACATTTAATTATTATATGTTTGATCGTCTCCGTCGCCACATAATCGACATTTGCTATTTTGTTGCGTTTTATCTATTCTTGCTTTGATACGGTTGGTCCTTATAGCGTTGTTTTTTGCTGCTTGAAAGAGATTCAGTTTCTCTCTTGAGGTTTCCCTTTCTTAGCCATCATGTACTTTGCTACTTGATCCCCACCTTGCTTAACACTCAGCAATATAAGGGACGTATCAAGGGTAAAGTGGAGCAATCAAGGGAAAGAAGTAGCGCCCTCCCCTACACCTCGGGGTAGTAGTAACTATTGAAAAGGGAGCTTTCAGGTCGCCCTCGACTACGGTCGCCAACTTTATTACTGAGTAAATACTATAGTTAAACTTGAATAACCCACAGGGGTTTGAATGGTTTGGTTTAATAGCAAATCAACTTCTTTGTGTGTTATTTAATGCCAAAAGTTGATTCATTTGTAAAGATTTGTTTGTATTCCTAACTATATTTTCAATGTTCCATAGCACTTTTGTTGATCTGCATTCATTTGCTTGCACACAGTTATATGATATCAAGTATTCATATCAAATACAAATAATTTTCCCACATTCTATGACATCAAGTAATTATATCTACCATAAATATGATATCAAGTATTAATATCTACCATAAATATGATATCAAGTAAGCATATCTACCATAAATATGATATCAATTATTCATATCTCTTATATATATGATATCAAGTATATGTATCTACCTTAAATATGATATCAATTATTAATATCTACCATAAATATAATATCAAGCATTCATATCTCTCATATGATATCAAGTATTCATGTCTCTCATGAATATGATGATGATGATCATCATCATGTCGTGCCGCCAGCACGGATATCCCTGACCCTCTCTCGCCACTTCTCCCTATCGTTCATCGCCTCCGGCAGGTCTTCAGGACAACATCCCGTATCCTCACATAGCTGCTGTATGTATGTTCGAGCTGGTCGTCCTGCTTTTGCTCGGCCATATGTGGGGGTCCATAGGAGTACATCACTTATGAGCTTGTCCCTGCTTCTCCAGGAGTTTCCTGCGTGTCTGGTTCATCTGACTTGGATAGTTTTCGTGATGGGAGGTAGGTGGCCGTATAGTTGGTGCCTTGTGGGGTGTTGCCGCCAGGACTTGTTCAATATTGCTCGCAACATTTTTGTGTAATTGCCGTCAAGCTTCTTCTCCTGCCGTTTAGTTAGCGTCTAAGTAGTGCATCCATACAGCAGTATCGATACGACCGCTGCCTGGAAGAAACTGCGTTGGACAGCTATCGATAGGCTATCGATCATATGGACATCAGATAAATATGATATCAAGTTTTAATATCTCTCATAAATATGATATCAAGTATTCATATCTCTCATAAATATGATATCAAGTATTAATATCTCTCATAAATATGATATTAAGTATTCATATCTCAAATATATCAAGTATTTATATTTACCATAAATGTGATATCGACTAATAATATCTACCATGAATTGCCACGTACAAGCCGACCTTTTAAGCTTAAAAATATCTCTTCAAAACTTGGGGTCAACTTGCACGGCAGGGCTGAAATCCAATCTTTTAACCCCTAGCAGTTAACTAATAGAACAGTACTCCAAATAATCGATATACACCCCTTACCGTAACTCCAACAGACTGCCACAAACATTTTCAACTTAAACTCTAGTTTAACCGAACCAACCAATCAACCAGTGAAAGGGAAATAAAATTGTTCATCTTCTGATAGCAATATATGATAATGTGTCATAAAAAAATTATTCATTTGGATTTCTGCTCCTTTGTATTCAGTAAAATGCCTTTAATTTCAAATCAGGAAAAATTATATTCTCAAATGTTTAAATCCATACTGCAGAGATCAAGCAGCGGGAGACCTCTACGTCAATGCAAATAAAACAGTGTGCATACGTTTTAAACAAAAAGAAACCAATTCTACTCTAAGAGACAAGCTTCTAAAATTAGAGAATCTGTTTACATACGTAGTACCTTCAATAAGTTTCCAGACTGAACAAGTTTTGTGTATAATTTTTATCATTATATATACGTGGTGTATTCAATAAGTTTCCAGACTTTTTTACAGGCATTTAAAATTGTCGTAGACTCTTGACAATTCAGTATCTTATTGCTATACATGTTATGAGATGACAGACGAATATTTATGATTTCAGGTTCAAATGAACAGCTACAGCAACAATTGGAATACACCCTACTAAAGCCTGATTGTCACAGCTGGTGAATTTCAAAAATTCAATCTGAAAATGACGACACTTTAGAAGAACGATATGCAAAAAAGTTATGTTTTAAACTTGGAAAAAAATGCCACAGAAACGTATGGAATGCTTCAGACAGCTTTTCAAGCATCTTGCCTGAATCGAGCATCAGTTTTTGAGTGGCATAAGAGATTCAAGGAAGGCAGGCAATCTGTGAAGGATGATGAGAGGTGTGGGAGGAGTAAGCAAATCAATAGACCAGAGTTGATTGTCCAAATGGTTAGGGTTAGGGTTACTATGTTGAGGTTTTAAGGGAGTTCTGGAAGAGATTCCGTCGGAAGAGGCCAGCACTCTTCAAATCGGGTCAGTGGCATTTTTACCAGGACAATGCACCAGTCCACAACTCCATCTTTGTCACAGACTATTTGACCAAGAGATGCATCAAGACAGTTCCTCACCGTCCCTATAGTTGAGACCTTGCTCCCTGTGACTTTTAGTTATTTCCTTAGCTCAAAGGCTATCCTTATGAGACAAGTGAGGAGATGAAAGAGGTTTTGACGAAGGTCATTGACACGCTCACACAAGAGGACTTTCATGGGGCCTTGCAGAAGTTGTTGCAGCCGGGGGAGATTACTTGGAAGGGGACTAGAGTTTCCTGTGTGTGCTATCAATAAAAGTGCCCATACGAAAAAAGTCTGGAAACTCATTTAATGATCCTCGTACCTCGGCAGCAGTATCTGATCAAGTAAAGGTAATGCCAATACACAAAGAAATGGACAGCAATCGACATAGTTTTTTTTTAGTTCTCTAGCAAGGTGTAGGTACTTATCTCTCTAGTCACTTTCTTTTATTTTCACTCTGTGGTCAGCTGAGACTATTCAGCAGGTTCTCTGTGACACAAAGTCGGTTTAATATGTGGGACTACGTAGGAAGTGAACATCTCATGGGTGTACTAAAAACAACTCAGCTCCGTCGATATTAGCCATTCTGACGCTACTAGATCCAGACAATAAACCCCTGACCCCTATAGGAGAGGGAACAGGGGCTCCCTAACTAGAAACTTTTGTTCTGAGCTGTGTGTGTGTGTACGTGTGTGTGTATTAGTATGTGTGCGTGAGTGTGTATATGTGTGCGCGAGTATGTATGTGTATGCGTGTGTGTATGTGTATATGTGTGTGTATGTATGCGTTTGTGTGTATATGTGTGTGCGTGTGTGTTCAAGATTTTACAATATTGAGACATTATGCAAGTTGGCCTAATGAGTAGAGTGTTCGTTAATGGTCCGGAATACCGGGGTTCAATCCCAGGTCGAGTCATACAAAAGGTTTAAAAAATGGTACTTGATGCTGCCTTGCTTAACACTCAGCATTATAA
This sequence comes from Sepioteuthis lessoniana, assembly GCA_963585895.1. Taxonomy (NCBI): domain Eukaryota; kingdom Metazoa; phylum Mollusca; class Cephalopoda; order Myopsida; family Loliginidae; genus Sepioteuthis; species Sepioteuthis lessoniana. Next base: position 7,046,136 of record OY757937.1, read on the forward strand.
GGTAAAGATCAAGGGTAAAGTGGAGCAATCCAGGGAATGGAGTTGCGCCTTCCGCTACATCTCGGTGTAGTAGCTATTGAAAAGGGAGCCTTCGGGTCACCCTCGACTAAAGGGAGACAACTTTACTTTTTACTTTATGCAAGTATACATTTTTTTACGAGCAAAAAATAAGATGGATGGTGCAAAACCAGAAAGCACCCTGTGAGAATCGAACTCATAACCCATGATCTGCTAGTCTAGCTTGCTAACCCTTGCATCACGCGAAGCGCCCAAGTGACCGAGATAATTGATAGTTTTTGACACAAACTCCTCACACTACTACTTCTACTCCTCTTGCCCCCCCTCTTCCAATATATTATTTCCTTGCCTTTCACGAAAAGTGCGCATGCGCCAGTTTGATTGTACATGCAAGCGCAATCAAGGAAACGGATCATATTTATAGCACAGTACTTGTAAAATCCATCGCTTCTAGTCGATATTTAGACGCATCGTCTTACAAGAAAGCTTCGAATTGTTGCAATTTTGAAGCCAAGCCTGGTCCCAAATACCAGCCCCCACCTCTCACTCACCATATAAAACTCTTTCCCCCCAACCCCACCCCATGCTGCACCTATTCCGTCATCGTTTCATCTACCCCAATTTTGATTTTCACGAATATAATACCCTCTTCCTATCCCTCGTGTTGCACTTGTTCTGAGTCATCTACAGAGGGAAGATATTTTCATCCCACCCTAATTCTCTCCCACCTCTATCCCTGTGTGAGTACGTATGTATGTATGTGTGTATGTGTGTATAAATAAGCGTTTACTAAGTCTAGATTAGTTTAGCACAAGGCCAGAAATATGGGGAACCCAGTTCAGCTACAATTTTCTGCTACCCTAGTGCGATATCTATCACACAACACGAGCTTTTTTTCTCATACCGTCAGATTTCATCCCAAACTTTACCCAAATAGATAGATAGATAGATCTAAGTCGGGATTTCAGCGATTAAACAAATAAATGTACAGTGATCTATATTTCTAGGAGCGGTATATAAATAGAGTGTTCAATATCGGTGATAGAACAAGTATATATATATATATATATATTGTCATCCACAGACAGGCTGTTTCGTTCTATCAGAACTCTTCAGTGTGGCCTGATGCGCAGGACGCTCGAAACCCGTCCAACTTTACGTTTGACTAAGTCACAGACCTCTCGGCCACCACGTTGGCTAAGGGAATTTTTAAGGTATTTATTTAGCAACAGCAGCAGCAGCCGTTTGTTTACATTTTTTATACCCTATCGTCTATATATATATATATATATATATATATATATATATATATATATATATATATTTTAACATGGAAGCTTATCTGCGAACATCTGGTTTCATGCCATATTTATATGGCAATCATCAGCCAGATGATTGTCGTAGAAAGACATTCAGAAACCAGTGGTCGCAGATAAGCATGCAATTAAATATATATAAAAACTAATATGTATTTATTTATCATTACATTTATAATTTCTCTATCACAGACATTGAGCACTTACCAAATTATACCGCATTTGGTCTGTCACAAAACCCCCAAGTGAGCTAGTGACAACCATATACTGTTGTAATATATATATATATATATATAGAGAGAGAGAGAGAGGGGGGGAGTCACTCAGTAGTGTAATGGTTATTGATTTAGGAAATGAACACGCTGAACTGAGTTCAATTTCTAGAAGAGGCTGTTTGTATTTCACCTTGTAATAATACCCTTTGGAAATGTATGAATCCGACTATTTTTCCCCCCAGCAAGGGTTAAATAGTAAGGTAAATCTGGGCACTTTAACCTTAGTACTGAAACCAGTCTCGAAGGAAAACTCTGAATTTAAACTTGTTAAACCCTCGCTTAAAAATCGACCTTCTGTTGCTCCCAGTTCATGTGGAGAGACTGGGTAAATCGATACTATATACATATATATATATATATATATATTGTCATCCACAGACAGACTGTTTCATTGTATCAAAATTCTTCACTGTGGCTAGACACGTAAGACGCTTGAAGCTGGGATCGAAACCCGCCCAACTTTACGTTAGACTTAGTATCAGACCGCTCGACCAACAAGCGTACGACGTCAATGAGGAATTATAAGGTATTAAGTAGTAGCGTTCGTTTGTTTACATTTTATACCTTACCGGATACCAGAGTGCTCAATTCGTTCGAAAAGCTTAGCATTATACGAGCGGCAGCCGTAAATTCCTTCGCCAGAGTGCTCAACCACCATATATATATATATATATATATATATATATATATATATATATATATATATGTGTGTGTGTGTGTGTGTGTGTGTGTGTGTGTGTGTGTGTGTGCTGCAGTTGTCTCTTGAGTATGTTTTTTAAAAAAAGCACGTGCAAGGTTACGTTTAACAAGGTTTTTCTTGTCTTACAATATTTCTTATGTTTGGTTTCTCTTTTACGAGGGACATTCGATAAGTTTCCAGACTTTTTTCGTACGGGCATTTAAAATTGTCGTAGACTTTTGAAAGTTTAGTATCTTATTGCTATACATCTTATGAGATGACTGACGAATTTTTATGATTTCAAATTACAAGGAACAGCTACATCAGCAATTAGAATACACCCGACTAAAGCCTGATTGTTACAGCTGGTGAATTTCAAAAATGCAATCTGACACTTTAGAAGAACGATATGTAATAAAATCCTGTTTTAAACTTGGAAAAAATGCCGCCACAGAAACGTATGGAATGCTTCAGACTGCTTATCGAGCATCTTGCATGAATCGAGCATCAGTTTTTGAGTAGCATAAGAGATTTAAGGAAGGCAGGGAGTCTATGAGGGATGATGAGAGGTGTGGGAGGAGTAAGCAAATCAATACACCAGAGTTGATTGTCCAAAGGGTTTGGGTTAGGGTTACTATGATGAGGTTTTAAGGGAATTCAAGAAGAGATTTCATCGGAAGAGGCCAGCACTCTTCAAATCGGGTCAGTGGCATTTCCACCAGGACACTGCACCAGTCCGCAACTCCATCCTTGTCACAGAATATTTGACCCACATGGGTATCAAGAAAGATCCTCATCCTCCCTATAGTCCTGACCTTGCTCCCTGTGACTTTTGGTTATTCCCTAAGCTCATAGGCTGTCGTTATGAGACAAGTGAGGAGATGAGCGAGGCTGTCGCGAAGGTCATTGACACGCTCACACAAGAGGATTTCCATGGGCCCTACCAGAAATTGTTGGAACGGCAGAACAATTGCATTGCAGCTGAGGGAGATTACTTCGAAGGGGACTAGAGTTTCATGTGTGAACTATCAATAGAAGCGCCCATACGAAAAAAGTCTGGAAACTTATCGTATGCACCTCGTAAATGATATATGATAATCTTGGTGAGTTATTTAATTTCAAATACATACTTGTAATTGAACAGAAGTTTATACTGTTTAATCCATAACTGAAGGTTAGAGACTTCTTACGTTTCTCTAGAGTATTAATCCCAAAATGTACGCAATGATACGACTGAAGTTCTAATCCGCTTACTACGATGTCATAGCCCAATATGTATGTCTCTATGCCATGAGGACACGGCTCGCTTATGTTTGGTTTGATATCACCCAAAAATTGTCAGAAATCTTCTGCTGATTCTCAGTCTCATTGGTCACTTTCAAGGATATAATCAAAAGGCTTGTTCTTTTTTTACCTTTAAAATCCAGTTAAGCGTTTGTTTTCAATATCTGAGATGTTTGCAGTCCCAAATAAAGGTGTGACGATACCCACTCCGACCCCCGAATACGCCAACTTCTTCGAACCATTTCACTTCTTGGCCGGTGATCAACTAGTGGTTCCGATAGGGGCATCGCGCATTTCTTCATAGCTACAAGAAATACAATCAAGGAAGTGAGAGGAAAGAACAAAGAACGCACGAACAATATGCTTGGGTTAATTCAAGCGCAAGAAGAGGAGTTATGTAACATTGTATTCCCTATGTGCATATGTAGACTAACGCTAGCGTGGATTTCTAGCGAAATTTCTACAAAGCTACTAGGAATGCCAACCCATCTTGACCGGTCTTCCCTCACTGCTCTGGACTCTCTCTCATGCCAAGTGGTCTCTCTGCTGTCCGGTGTCGACTAGCCACTCGCGTCACCCTTCGCCAACTGCCCTCTCCGAGTTCCTTTGTCCAATTCTCTGACTGGCGTTCCCTTCCTACTTACGGTCATGTCGAGATCTCGAGTCCAAATCCTTTGTCTGGTTTCGCGCCTAAACAGACAAAGGGATCGTCTGCTTGGTGGACCACCTACATAGTGTTACATAGGGTGCTCAGTCGGCTGAGGCGGTAGAATACACCGACTGCTTCTCTGCAGAGGGGTAAGACCTCCCCCAACGAATGTCCTAGTATGACACTAAACAATCTGATGGTGAGGTTCCAGTAATGCTGGAGCTTTGGGGAATGTGGAGTACCCCTTCATTGCCATTGCTCCCAGGTCCACTGTGGCCCGGAATGGTAGCACCTGATTGGGCCCTATCTATGGGTTAAATAGAACTAACTGCGTACTTATGCTAAACTGAATTGTTTGAGTTAGAACTGTTTGACAAAACTAAATAGCTTTAATAGAAATTAAACTGTACTTACATTTAAACAACGTGCTTATGCTAAACTGAATTGTTTGAAATGGAAGTGTTTTCGACATTGAAACTGTACATACACAAGACTGAATTGTTTAATATAGAACTGCTTTGACATTTAACTATGTGTAAACAAAATCTGTACTTATACTAAACTGAATTTGCTGAATTAGAACTGTTTTGACAATTAAACTGTGTGCTCATGCTAAACTTAATTGTTTTAAATAGAGCTGACTATTTGCATAAAAATAGACTTGGCGTTAAATAACCTACAAAGGTTAATATGCCATAAAACTCCACCAACCAACCAAACATGTTGTGTGAAGTCATCCCGCACCTCAACGGTCAGCACCATTCTCATTTGAATGGTAAGCACTGGACAGGCGCTTCAATGACCAACGCAAACTTTATTTAGAACATATATAACATGTTAAAAGCTAGTTTACGCCATTCTTTAAATGGCTTAAGGCTAGGAAAATTAACCTTGTCTAAATTCTACTTTTAAAATCTTTACCATTCTTGAAACTGGCCGGAGACGCGTGCTAAAAAGCTCAGAATTCTGAATAGCGTAAATTAAAATTGGAGGGTCTGCAAAAAAGAGTGAAAAAAATAATAAAAAAGTAAAAGATTACAGTTACAAGAAGAAATTAACGAAATTAGTAGTAACTAGTAGTACTATCAAGACAGATTTAATAAACTAAGTCAACTAACCTATTAGATTTTTGGTTTACAGCGAAATATATTTTTGGAACAATTTGCTTAATCCAGAGGTGGATAAACTGCGGCCTGTTGCACTGTTTTATTCGGCCAGCAGGAGCCTCTAAAACAATTTTTTTTTAAATAAACACTTGCATTTGAATCGAGACTAAATTCTTTTAATCTTAAAAGATGCGGCCCTTTCATAATTTATAACCCAGTGATACGACCCTCCCATCAAATAGATTTCCAACCCCTGGTCTAATCAGATTAAGAACAGCAATAATGTAAGAATAATTAAGATTAAATAATTGAATATTTAAGATTAAATTGGATGATTTTTAAAAAATGGAAGAAAAACCGGCTCATTGGTCTAGTGGATAGAGTGTTCGCCAATGGTCCGGGAGACCGGGGGTCAATCCTAGGTCGAGTCATACCAAAAACGTTAAAAAATGGTACTTGATACCTCATTGCTTAACACTCAGCAATATAAGGTACATATCAAGGGTAAAGTGGAGCAATCCAGGGAAAGGAGTAACGCCCTTCCCTACACCTCGGTGTAGTAGCTACTGAAAAGGGAGCCTTCGAGTCGCCCTCGACTTTACTAATTACTTATACGATGAATTATTTTTTGGTTTTTCTTTTATTACCCTTCCTCACCCTAAATAATCTATTATAGTTCATATGCCATAATGTTTAGCTGACTACTATTCTTCCACCTTGAGTGTGTGTGTGTGTGTGTGCGCGCGCGCACGCGCGCGCGCTCTAGCGTGTAGAATAAACACCGTAGTCACGAATAAAAACTTCACAAAAAACTTGCCTAAAAGAATTACGCGTAACTCTCCCCTTGTGGATCTATTCATTTTAAAGGATTTACTGTTTTCTTTCATTGGAGTGTTCGCCTAATGGTCTGGGTGACCTGGGTTCAATCCCAGGTTGTGTCATACGAAAAACGTTAAAAAATTGTACTTGATACCTCCTTGCTTAACACTCAGTAATATAAGGTACGTATCAAGGGTAAAGTGGAGCAATCCAGGGAAAGGAGTAGTGCCCTCCCCTACATCTCAGTGTTGTAGCTATTGAAAAGGGAGCCTTCTGGTCGCCCTCGACTACGGTCACCAATTTACTTATATATATATATATATATATATATATATAGTTCCATTAGTTTTACCTAATTGCATTACACAGACAAATGATATTTTTGGAAATATGATCGCTGATTTATTTATTAAACGGTTAGCACACACACCCTTTCTCTTCCCCTGTTTTGTATTTCATTAAATATCCATCGGTGATCTAATGACACTCGATAACATCTTTTCTAAGTCCTGATGATGTTTTTTTAACCGAAACGTTATAACGTCGACTTTTTGTCATATTAAATTCTTCACTTTTGACTAATTTTTTTCAATTTTTCCCCCCCCACACACACGTATATATATATATATTAATGCAATATACTGGCTGCCTCCCTTCACCAGCGACCGTGGTACCTGACTATGACACACAGGAACTTTCAGAGAGAGGTCAAACAATCAAAAACGAAAGCTTTCATTTTAGGGGTGAAGGGTTGTCAGACTCGAGACTTTCAGATCTTATCGTTTGTCACCACAACAAGTTAAGACTTAAATTTTGGAGCCGAAACTCAACTTCAAGCGTGAAAAGTTGCCTATTGATTCATTTTAGAATTCTATTAGAAAAAGAGATTATCATTCAGTCGTCAATGATCAGCTTTAATGTGGTTGATATCGCGTACCGCTTCATATCAATGTGAACAAAGAGTTTCTTCTCTTACGAAACATTAAATAGAAAAAAAAAAAAAAGAAAACTTGTGCATTGAAGGGGAAATGTGAATCTGTTTGTCTAATGATTATCTTAACATAGGAAAAAGATCACCAAGAAACATCACTGATAGGTTTATTTAATGATCAAAAACATAACTACGAAGCACACCAGTTTAAATTTCTATTTTCAAAATATATTTTTTAATTTCTTATTTATATTGTCATCCACAAACAGACTGTTTCGTTCTATCAGAACTCTTCAGTGTGGCTAGACACGCAGGACGATCGAAGCCGGGATCGAAACCCATCCAACTTTACGTTAGACTAAGTCTCAGACCACTCGGCCAACAAGCGGACTACGTTTGGCTAAGGGAATTTTTTAAAGGTATCTATGTAGCAACAGCAGCAGCGTCCGTTTGTTTACATTTTAATACCCTATCGGTTACCAGAGTGCTCAATTGGCAGAATGGGCTCTTTAATCTTGGTATGACAACCAATCTAAAAGAAGGAAAACTCTGAATTCAAACCTGTGAAACTCTGCTTAAAATGAACCCTGCGTCGCATCCTGCTCGTACGGAAGGGTAGGTAAAGATACACACATACACACACACACACACACATATATATATATATATATATATATATATATATATATATATAAACTTTAAAAGTGGGTTCGAAATTCTATGTACTGGGCATGACTTTAAGTGTCAGATGGATTGCACCCCTTTTGGGAAAAACAGTGTTGGGATGTCCCCTATTGAAGGACTCGTCCTCATGTAACATGTACCAGCTGAGCTCTCTTCTGCGCAGTCTCAGTCGGATCTTGTAAATAAATCATAAATTGTAAATAAAATCATACATCACTTTCGGGGTTTTAAGTAGGTCTTTTTCATCGAGCAAATGTGGTATTTTGGTGGTTGCTGCGCGTATGGCGATGGATGAATGGTTATATATTGTACTGTTGAATGGGTTGGCGAATGTGGCTCGCTAGGTTCCCTTAGAAAACATAGTAAAAGCAAGACCGCCCCCTTCCCCTGCCCCCCCAAAACTTAAGGCCTTGTGCCTTCTTTGTAATTCTACGAAGAAATAAACAGTCTCAGTCGGAGTCTTAGAGCCAGTCTTGGCGAGTCGTTACCAAGAGCGGTAATATTCTTGATTGTTAAAACTTGGGTGGGGGTTCTCCCAGCTATCGTTGTGTATGTATTATTCGCCTTCAATATATTTCTTATTACTTATTTCTGTGTCGTGTCATCATTTGAACCTCCCCTTGACCACAACACATAGATAGATAGATAGATCTAAGACTACTGGTTGGAAGAACAAGCTCCGTGAGGTTTAGAGGCTGTTTTAGAGAATTATCCCTGCCAGACATGCAGGACACTGCTGGAGAAGCAGGGACGAACTCATCAGTGATGTACTCCTATGGACCCCCGCATATAGCCAAGCAAAAGCAGGACGACCAGCTGGAACATACATACAGCAGCTATGTGAGGATACAGGATGTAGCCCTGAAGACCTGCCAGAAGCGATGAATGATAGGGAAAAGTGGCGAGAGAGGGTCAGGGATATCCATGCTAGTGGCACGACATGATGATGATGATGATTCTTCATGACAAAACATTTTCTATTCTTTTGGCCGGAATTAAAAATTGCATTATTATTTCGTAAAAAAACTTCTCTATCTAACATGTAAAATATAAATGGAATTTAATTGATGTGGATCGAATTGGTTTGGTTTTGTTTTATGTCATATCAACACTTGGGGGTTATTTAATGCCAAATCCTGTTTATACATACATATGTGTGGGTATGTGTGTAATTTGTAATAGAATAGTTTGTAGATAACATTATTTCTAAACAAACCAGAGCTCATTTGTTTGCACACAGTTAAATGGTTTCAAGTATTGTTATTCAATATTGATAATTCTATTTAATATCAATCATTTGTTTGCATTCTGTTGAATTGTTTCAAATATTGTTAACACTAATAATTCTAAATGGTTTCAAGTACTGCAATCTAATACTAATGATTTTATTTAGTATTAAGTATTTGTTTGCACACAGTTATGTGGTTTCAAGTATCGCTATCAAACACAAATAATTATATTTGATATTAATCATTTGTTTGCAGCATTGACTGTGATAGATAGATAGATAGATAGATAGATAGATAGATAGATAGATAGATTTGAAAAATGGTAGATTTTGGTAAACCTGACAAGAGGAGAAAATAAGTAGAAAAATCGATGAATCAAGCACTGAAAACAGATTCAGCTAGGATATTTCGTCCTTTATTCAAAAAGAATTTTTTCAGAATGAAACGGATTTTTCTAAAGTTCAGCATTGAAGGAAATAGATAGATAGATAGATAGATAGATAGATAGATAGATAGATAGATAGATAGATAGGAACAAACTGGGATATATATTGATTTGCATAGATAGATATGAAAAGACATAGATAGATAGATAGATATGACCAAACATAGATAAAATATATATCCCGTTAACTTTTCTAATCACTGTAGTCGTGAGTTAAAAGTGCGAAATCACTCAAACTGGTCAGAGCAGACAACACAAAATCGGTTCCGAACAAATTAATTCGTCAAGAAAGCAGAAACGTCAAAAGTGCATAGAAATACTAAAAAAGGAGCGGTTTAAGGTGGACTGGAGTGAAAGTCTCACGTACTCTTGACGTCAGCTCACAACGAGAATTGAAACGAGAGGACGAGAAATGAAATATGGCCGCCTCAATTGCTTTAGTGGCTCGATAGTCGACCGGGAAGATGTTGGGGGAAGGGTCGAGGCTCTTTGTTCGCTGAGCCAGAGTGGGGCCTGGTGCACAACCCACTACCAACGACCCTTGCATCGTATCCACTGCTGCTGCTTCTGGCGAAGTTCAGACGTTAAAAGGTATATTGATCTTGGATCTTTACCAATATGAGCCGAATCCCCCACGTCCGAACAGGTTTTTCTTTCTTTCCTGTTAGATTGGATTATTCGGGCAGATGACACAGAGAAGTACAGATGGAGAGAGTGACAGCAAAAGTAAACTGAAGGAACAAACTATCGTATAACATATTATAATAAAATACTTGACTGTGACGCCAAAGTTTTAAATAACGTAGAGCAAAGCCAAATATTACCAAATATTGGCCAGTATTCTTATGGCCTAACAGTAAGTTTACAACTGTTTTTATTATTATGTTCTGTGTATGATTTGGGTGTTTAGGTTTTACGGCACATCAGCTTTTGAAACTTATTTAACGCCAAATCTATATTTATACAAATAATCAGTTCTATTTCAAACAAGTCAGTTTAGCATGTGTACACAGTTTAATTGTCAAAAACATTTCTATTTCAAGCTATTCAGTTCAGTCAAACAGTTCTATTTCAAACAATTCAGTTTATCGTGTGTATAGATCTTGTTTACACACTGCTATATGTCAAAACAGTTCTATTTTAAACAATTCAGTTTAGCTTAAGTACAGTTTCAATGTCAAAAACTTCCATTTCAAACAATTCAGTTTAGCATACAAACACAGTTCCATCTCAAACAATTCAGTTTAGCATAAGTACGCAGTTTAGTTCTATTTGACCCATAGATAGGGCCCTATCAAGTGCTACCAATTCAGGGCAGAGTTGACAATGGCAATGAAGGGGTACTCTGCATTCCCCAAATCATCACTGGAATTTCACCATCAGATTGTTTAGTGTCATATCAGGATAACTCATTGGTGGGGGGGGGGCTTACTCCTCTGTTGAGGTGCTGTGGGTGTATTCTATAGCCCCACCCGTCTGGGCAAATTCTGTGTATAATTTTTATCATTATATATACGTGGTGTATTCAATAAGTTTCCAGAAATTTTTTGTACAGGCATTTAAAATTGTCGTAGACACTTGACAATTCAGTATCTTATTGCTATACATCTTATGAGATGACTGACCAATTTTTATGATTTCAGCTTCAAATGAACAGCTACAGCAGCAATTGGAATACACCCGACTAAAGCCTGATTATCACAGCTGGTGAATTTCAAAAATGCAATCTGGACGTGAGGACACTTTAGAAGAACGATATGCAATAAAATTCTGTTTTAAACATGGAAAAAATGCCGCCACTGAAACGTATAGAATGCTTCAGACTGCTTTTCGAGCATCTTGCATGAATCGAGCATCAGTTTTTGAGTGGCATAAGAGATTCAAGGAAACCAGGAAGTCTGTGAGGGATGATGAGAGGTGTGGGAGGAGTAAGCAAATCAATACACCAGAGTTGATTGGCCAAAGGGTTAGGGTAAGGGTTACTATGATGAGGTTTTAAGGGAGTTCAGGAAGAGATTCCTACAGAAGAGGCCAGCACTCTTCAAATCGGCTCAGTGGCATTTCCATCAGGACAATGCACTAGTCCACAACTCCATCCTTGTCACAAACTATTTGACCAAGATGGGTATCAAGACAGTTCCTCACCCTCCCTATAGTCCAGGCCTTGGTCCCTGTGACTTTTGGTTATTCCCTAAGCTCAGAGGCTGTCCTTATGAGACAATTGAGGAGATGAAAGAGGTTTTGACGAAGGTCATAGACACACACACACAAAATGACGTCTATGGGCCTTCCAGAAGTTGTTGGAACGGTACAACAAGTGCATTGCAGCTGGAGGAGATTACTTCGAAGTGGACTAGAGTTTCATTTGTGTACTATCAATAAAAGTCCCCATATGAAAAAAGTCTGTAATCTTATTTAATGATCCTCGTATATATATATATATATATATATATATCTTTTGACATGCGTCAGTTTCCCGAGACTTTGTATCTGCACTCAGATCTCGGCAAGACACGATAAAGTTGTATGGAAGACCAGTATTAATCCAGCCCTGTCGCCAAAACAAAATGTGACACAAGGTCATTTTTAAGCGAAGTTTGAATTCAGAGTCTGCCTACTCTAAGTCTGTTTTTCTGACAAAGTCTAAAGAAACCAATGGGCTGTCTTATTTATCCATTGTTTGGGAAAGAATAGATGGTTTTTCTTTCTCTTTCCCAGTTCTTTTTGTTTCAATATTCTTTTTTTCTTTTTGACTCTCATTGTCTTTCCGTCCCTCTCTCTCCCCCCCTCTCTCTATCTCTCTCTCTCTCTCTCTCTCTCTCTCTCTGATTCTTTTTTCGTCTCTTTTTCTTTCTCCTCTCTGATTCTTTTTTGTCTTTCTTTCTTTCTCTTCTCTGATTCTTTTTTTGTCCCTCTTTCTTTATCCTCTCTGATTCTTTTTTGTCTCTCTTTCTTTCTCCTCTCTGATTCTCTCTCTCTCTCTCTCTCTCTCTCTCTCTCTCTCTCTCTCCCCGCTCTGATTCTTCTCTCTCTCTCTCTCTCTCTCTCTCTCTCTCTCTCTCTCTGATTCTTTTTTCGTCTCTTTTTCTTTCTCCTCTCTGATTCTTTTTTGTCCCTCTTTCTTTCTCTTTTCTGATTCATTTTTGTCTCTCTTTATCCCCTCTGATTCTTTTTTTGCTGTCTTTTTTTTTACTCTTTTTTCTTATTTATTCTCTCTTTTTTTTTCTCCTTTGTTTTTTTTTTTAATCATTGTTATTTCCTCACTCTTTTTCCTTTTTACTCTCTCTTATTCTTTTTCCCCTCTGTTTTTCTTTTTCCTATCTTTTTTATTCCTGTCCCTCTTTTTAATACCTCTCTACTCTTTTTCTTTCTACTCTCGACTTCTTTCTTGACTCTCTTTCTTCCTCGGCTTCCTTTGTTTCTCTATTCTTTCTTTCTTTCTTCTCTCTTTTTTTTTATTGGTCCATTCTTTTTTCTCCTCAATATTCATTTCAATCGTTCCCGCTCTTTCCCCGTTTTCTGTGAAACGCAAATAGTGTTATCCAGAATTTGAATTTTATTTACTTATTAAAGCGAGTGCAGAAAACTGGCATAAAAGAATCTAAAAAAAAAAAAAACAGGCCTGACTAGGTAAGAAAAAGAGATCCACTGCTAAGTGTACAAAAGTCTTTACTGTTAAATTGCATATGCACAACCCATTACCAGTCGTCGAAAATAAAACGGAAAAAGTTCACTGAGTTTTGATATACAAACGGGTCATCAATTTCAGATCAGAAGAGTTGACCGAGTTTCAATTAATACAAAGAAAACAACTTGTCGTCTGGTAGATTTTGCAGACCCCGGAATGAAAATAAAGAAAACGAAAAATTACCTCGACCTTGCCAGAAGAATGTAAAATCTGTGTAAAATGAAGATGTCGGTAATACCGATTGTAGTTAGAACCGTTGGAACCGTTCTCCAGAACCCAGGAAAGAGAGTGAGGAAAATAAAGATTAGAAGAAGAAACGAGACCATCCAGACCACGAGACGGTTAAAATCAGCTAGGATAATAAGGAGAGTCCTGGAGACTTCAATGAAAAACCAACAGCTAGAGCTAGTGTGGAAAAAAATAAAGAAAAAGAAAAGAAAATTCTACCAGCAAGTAGGGGGGAGAATGCACGAACATATACCTGTAACCAGATGACAAAGAAACAAAACAATTTTGGCGAAAAATATGGCAACGAAGAGAACATAACAGAAAAGCTGAATGGATAAGCAACAGGGGAAAAGTGTTACAAGCAATCTAAGAAGGTCTTAAGACGAAAATACATTTCGATTCACTCAGAGCAACACTCAAAAGAGTGTCAAATTGGAAAACGCCAAGCCATGACGGCATACATGGATACTGGTTTAAAAATTCACTTCTATCCACAACAGACTGGCTATTGAAATGAATAGATGCTTAGAAGAAAAACACATATCAGAATGGATGACCAAAGGAAAGACCACCCTGATCCTAAAAGACTCCCAAAAAGGAGCCACTCCCAACAACTACAGATCCATAACTTGCCTACCGATGATGTGGAAAATACTAACGGCACAAATCAGAGAGAAGATTTACTATTCGCTAATTAGCTGCGGACTGTTCGTTAAAGAACAGAAAGGATACTGCAATGGAACAAGAGGAATTGGAGATCTACTATACATTGATCAGCACTTCCTTAATAAGAGCAAAACGAAACGAAAATGAAGTTATAGTATGGATTGAATGAAAAAAGGCAAAGCTGGATAATCGACTGTCTCAAAATGTCCAAGATATCCGACGAAGTCATAAAGTTTATCGAGAAATCCATTAAAAAAGGGAGAGGGGAACTGGCAGCGAAAGGAAAAAGCTTGGCTAAGGGGAAAATCTAGAAAGGAATCTTCGAGAGTAATAGCGATGAAGCCACACAGGCAGATGCAAACTTCATAAATCGCAAGAAAAAATCATTAAATGTTTGCCAAAAATGAAAAAGGATTGGAAACCTAAATACAGACTGTGAAGATATGCAGTGACGATATAGGAATGGAATTTGGCGTAGAAAAATGTACTATGCTAATAATAAACAGCGGAAAACAGCAAATGACAGAAGGAATAGAACTATCAAATCAAGAAAAAAATCAGAACGCTTGAAGAAAAGGAAATTTGCTAATACTTGGAAATATTGGAAGCAAACACCATCATACAAGCAGAGATGAAAGAAAAAATCTGAAAAATACTGAGGATAACGAGAAAACTACTCGAAACCAAATTATATAGAAATCTAATCAAAAGGATAAACACCTGAGCTGACCCTCTCGTAAGATACTCGGGATCATTCTTAAAGTGGACAAGGAAAGAACAAATGGAACAGAACAAGAAAACTAAAGATGATGCATAAAGATTTACAAACCAGAGATGATATAGACAGACTATATGTGTCAAACCGGCTCATTGGTCTAGCTGGTAGAGTGTTCGCCTAATGGTCTGAGTGACCTGGATTCAATCCCAGGTCGCGTCATATCAAAGACTTTAAAAATGGTACTTGATACCTCCTTGCTAAACACTCAACAATATAAGGTACGTATCAAGGGTAAAGTGGAGAAATCCAAGGAAAGGAGTAGCACCCTCTCCTACATCTCGACTACGGTCGCCAACTTTACTTACATGAGTCAAGAAAAGAAAGAGGAAGAGTAGTCGCCAGCATTGGAGATAGGGTCGATGCATCAATAAGAAGACTTGAAGACTACATAAAAAAAGCAAAGAAAGTGTGATTACAGCGACCAGAAACACAAACAACACAAGGACCAACAGAACTGTGATGTAAGGGCCGAGGGATTTCGTTTCATGCCTTTGGGTTTAGTTGGACTGTGAACCTTTCGGCTCAGTGCATGGGTTACTTAGGTGCAACATTAACGCAGGTGTTCGTGCGCCCGCGCGGGCGGAGCAAACGTGTCACTCAGAGATGTCACAATAGCCCAGATGGGAAACGGGGCTAGCAAGTGCGAATGACGTCACGCACCAGAAGCGCGCTGAGGATTTGGGGAATTTTTAAAAAGTCAGTTAGTAGAGTTGAGACCTGCCTCGGGAGAAGACGGTTGGCTTTCGCTTGCTCGCCGAAGCCAGGCCAGTGGCGGGTGCCGCACGAGATAGGGGTGGGCAGATGGAAAAGCCAGAATAGAAAGAATGTGTATCTCTCTCCTTATGTCGAAGAACCTTTAAACTCAAAGGTAATAAAAAGCTTCGTACCTGAACTAAGGAGTCGTAAGTGTTTTTCGTGTTTCGATTTTCATATTCTTTTATTATGTGTAAGTTTATTTTCTTATTTCCTTGTTCAGTCTAAAAACAATCTTATTCTATTCCTTTATGCAATCAAGCAAATATTTTTTTAATCTTTTCAGGGTTCAAACAAACATTTCAGATTTTGGAGTCTCTGTCTAGACCAGGCCTGGTCAGCTTTTCCGACCAGCGGGCCACTTAATATTATGTTCATCATAAGTAAATCAGGCCACACTGTTGGTCACTGCTTCCGTAACATGGTTTAGTTCTTGGAGCGTCCCTCATGTAGCAGGTCTACAACAGGTTTGAATCCAGAGTTTTCTTTCTCCGAGACTGGTTGCCATTTCAAAATAAAAGAAGGCAGTTGGCTTTACTATTTACTTATACCTGGACGGGGGAGGATTATTATATATGAACATTATATGTCCATTTCACACATAGCCGTATCTGGCTATGGTACACAACAAGAGAAACTAGAAAATAAAAGTAGGAAGAAAAACAGTTGTACGAATATTCCAAGCGACGAACGAGCGAAATCTCGCACAAGAAGATTTGGACATTGCAAAGAAAGAGAAACCTAAACTGAATCTCTTCTGATAGCAGCATGAAACATTTCCATAGACATTCCAGGCGACAAACAAGCGAAATCTCACACCAGTAGACTTGGACATTGCCAAGAAAGAGAATCCTAAACTGAATCTCTTCTGATAGCAGCATAAAACAATTCTATAGACATTCCAGGCGACAAACAAGTGAAATCTCGCACTAGAAGACTTGGACATTGCAAAGAAAGAGAATCCTAAACTGAATCTCTTCTGATAGCAGCATAAAACAATTCTATAGACATTCCAGGCGACAAATAAGCAAAATCTCGCACTAGAAGACTTGGACATTGCAAAGAAAGAGAATCTTAAACTGAATCTCTTCTGATAGCGGCATAAAACAATTCTATAGACATTCCAGGCGACAAACAAGCAAAATCTCGCACAAGAAGATTTGGACATTGCAAAGAAAGAGAATCCTAAACTGAATCTCTTCTGATAGCAGCATAAAACAATTCTATAGACATTCCAGGCGACAAACAAGCAAAATCTCGCACTAGAAGACTTGGACATTGCAAAGAAAGAGAATCCTAAACTGAATCTCTTCTGATAGCAGCATAAAACAATTCTCTAGACATTCCAGGCGACAAACGAGTGAAATCTCGCACTAGAAGACTTGGACATTGCAAAGAAAGAGAATCCTAAACTGAATCTCTTCTGATAGCAGTATAAAACAATTCTATAGACATTCCAGGCGACAAACGAGCGAAATCTCATACAAGAAGACTTGGACATTGCCAAGAAAGAGAATCCTAAACTGAATCTCTTCTGATAGCAGCATAAAACAATTCTATAGACATTCCAGGCGACAAACGAGTGAAATCTCGCACTAGAAGACTTGGACATTGCAAAGAAAGAGAATCTTAAACTGAATCTCTTCTGATAGCAGCATAAAACAATTCTATAGACATTCCAGGCGACAAACGAGCGAAATCTCGCACAAGAAGACTTGGACATTGCAAAGAAAGAGAATCCTAAACTGAATCTCTTCTGATAGCGGCATAAAACAATTTTATAGACATTCCAGGCGAGAAACGAGCAAAATCTCATACAAGAAGACTTGGACATTGCCAAGAAAGAGAATCCTAAACTGAATCTCTTCTGATAGCAGCAGAAAACAATTTTATAGACATTCCAGGCGAGAAACGAGTGAAATCTCATACAAGAAGACTTGGACATTGCAAAGAAAGAGAATCCTAAACTGAATCTCTTCTGATAGCAGCATAAAACAATGCCAAAACCACCAACTCTGTTAAAGCAAAAAATAAATAAAACACAACAAAATAGTAAATGTAGGGCATGGGGTGATAGAGACGAAACGATCTATATAATAAGTGAATGCAATAGATTAAATTGTAAATGACTAGGAACAACTGAGAGGGGAAGGTGATCTACAGGGAATTGTGCAAGAAGATTAAATTTGACCATACAAATGGTATATGCACAACACAGAATCCGTCCTAGAGAATGAGACGCACAAATTTCTATTAGATTTTGAGATACAAAAGGACCACCTAATCTCCGCCAGACGACCAGACCTAGTGAGACTCAACAAAAAGAAGAACCAAATGAATAGTGGACTTTGCTGTCCCGGCAGACCACAGAGTAAAAAAAAATTAGAAAAGAGAGATAAGTACTAAGACCTTGCTAGAGAACAAATAAACAATGAAACATGGAGGCAACGGTGGTACCAATTGTGGTCGGTGCATTCGGTACAATCCCCAAAGGATTGGTAAAGAGTCTGGAAGAGTTGGAAATAAGAGAACCAGTAGAGATCATCCAACCTACAGCATTATTAAAATCAAACAGAATACCGAGAAGAGTTCTGGAAACTTGAGAAGACTTGCTGTCACTCAAACTCCGGTGGAAAACTATCAGCTAACGCTGGTGTGAAAAACTCTTATAGTGGTAATAATAATAAATAAACTCTTATAGTAGTAAATAATAATAAATGAAAATTAAAAAATACGAAAAGAGAAACAAGTACTTAGATCTTGCTAGAGAATTTTTAAAAAAGCAATGAAACATGAAGATGGTGTTGATACCAATTGTAAATAGAGAACTCGGAACAATACCCAAAAGCTTGGAAAAGAGAGAGGAAGATTTAGAAATCAGAGGACAAATGGAGACCATCGAAACTACAGCATTGTTAAGATCGGCTAGAATACTAAGGAGAGTCCTGGAGACTTTAGGAGACTCGCTGTCACTCTATCTCCAGTGAAAGACCGTCAGTTAACGCTAACATAAAAAAAATATCCCTAGAAGTATTATGATGATAATAATAGTAAAGTCATCGATCTGTTGATACGATAAGTTTGGAAGTATAGATTTGTGAAAACGAAAACACTTTTGATACACTTTTTTTGTAAAGGATAAAATCAGGAAAATAAGAAGTAATCAATTAAGAAAAATTCGTGCGTGGTGGGGAGATGAAATAAGGCGAAATAGAAAGTCAAGAAGGAAAATGGAATAGGAAAAACAGAATTGAGGAACAGGACGAAAGCGGCTTGTAAGATTTTTAAAAGATGGCAGAGTAATTAAGTGAATGAAAGACAAACTGACACAAAATCGACGATATAATCTAATTATTGTGTGTATTAGCTTTTATCTGTGATTAAATAATTTTAATATCGTTCTCATAATCAATCTCATTAATTATTTGTTTACATTACACGGGTTTATACGAGCAACCATTACAACAATTAATTTCTTTACCAATAGAAAACACACACACACATATATATGTATATAGAGTAAAATTAGCGACCATAGTCGAGGGTTGACCCGAAAGCTCCCTTTTCAATAGCTACTAAACCGAAATATAGGGGAGGGTACAACTCAATTCTCTGGATTGCTTCACTTTACCCTTGATCCATACCTTATAATGCTGAGTGTAAAGCAAGGGGGCATGAAGAACCATTTTTTGAGTCTTTGGATGACTCGATCTGGGATTGAACCCCGGTTTCCCGGACAATTTGCTAACACTCTAGCCATTAGGCTAATATATATATATATAATCAACGTAAAAAGGACTGTTGAATCTTACATTATTTTTTATCATAATTCTATCGGACAAAGACCGGCTGGTTTTAACTTCTCTTCTTGAGATAAATTACTTCTAGACAGATACAATATCCTTTATATAAATTAGTTTTTATCAGTTATAACTCAATTATATGTATGTACAATATCATCATAATTTCTAAACAGCAGTCAAAGATTTTTTTTTTTTTTTTTTTTGAATACGTCGGTCAGATTTGAACTGGAACGCGATTGACGTTGACGAGCGTTTTAATTTCATTTTATCGTTTCTTTTTTGCAAATGAAGACTATTTTTCATATGAACAATTAAACAACAATTACGCTGCCCTGAAGATGGTTGAATGAACCGGAGCGTTGCCAAATTTATTCAAAGAATGTATCTTCTAGATATTTTATGAGGATAGCGTTGATATAAAGTCAACGGTGGTTGGAAAGTGACAGTTTCTTCTCTATGTGATCGTTGAACCAAAATGTTCACGTAGGCGAGAAACTGACAGTCACCAGGCCCCGTTGACTCCATCCTAATTTAGATCTATATGCTAAATCACTAATATTGAACAATTTATTTATAGATACTGCTATATGGATGCACCACATGGACTCTAACAAAACGGCTGGAGAAGAAGCTAGACGGCAATTACACAAGAATGCTGCGAGCAATCTTGAACAAGTCCTGGCGGCAACACCCCACAAGGCACCAACTATACGGCCACCTACCTCCCATCACGAAAACTATCCAAGCTAGACGAACCAGACATGCAGGACACTGCTGGAGAAGCAGGGACGAGCTCATAAGTGATGTACTCCTATGGACCCCCACATATGGCCGAGCAAAAGCAGGACGACCAGCACGAACATACATTCAGCAGCTATGTGAGGATACGGGATGTAGTCCAGAAGGCCTGTCAGAGGCGATAAACGATAGGGAAAAGTGGCGAGAAGGGGTCAGGGATATCCATGCTACCAGCACGACATGATGATGATGATGATGATTTATAGATATTGCAAACTATATCTCAAATGTATATATATTAGCTCTTCGCAAGAATTTAGCTCTCACGGTAACCGATAACGTAAATGTAAAAAGATATACGTGAAAAATTCCTTCTCTTGAATGATGATTTCTCTGGGATAAGCTATCTGACTGACGTAAAGTCAGCCTGGTTTTGATTCCAGCTTGAAGCATCTCACGTCTTTATTCACGCTGAAGAGTTGTAAAACAACGAAACAATTTGTCTGTAGATGACAATATATATATATATATATAGATATATATATATATATATATATATATATATATATATATTGGCATAATGGTTTGAATGTTCGCCAAAGGGCCGGGAGACCTGGGTTCAATCCCAGGTCGAGTCATACCAAAGACTCAAAAAATGGTACATGATGCTACCTTGCTTAACTCTTAGTATTATAAGGTAAGGATCAAGGGTAAAGTGGAGCAATCCAGGGAAAGAAGTAGCGCCCTCCCCTACACCTTAGTGTAGTAGCTATCGAAAAGGGAGCCTTCGGGTCACCCTCGGCTACGGTCGCCAACTTTACTTATATATATATATATATATATATATATATAACGTAAATTTCGACGTACAAGTCGACCTTTCAAGCCTGAAAAAATCTCTACAAAACTAGTGGTCGACTTATACGAAAGGGCTAAAATTCAAACCTTTACTCAACCAGTGGAAAAGTACTCCTAACAATCGATATATACCACTAACCGTAACTTCAGCAGCCTGCTACAAATATTTCCAACTCGTGCCTTGGGAGCATATCTTTTTAAAAAGATAACACAGGTATTATTATACAGATTAAAAATGATGTTAGTGTTACATCACACGCTGTTTCCATTGGATGATGTACTGACTATAAAAGATAAAACAAACGTCACAGCTCCAGGGTGGTCAGTCAGACAACTACGGTGTCAATAAAATATACTGATACCGTAACAGAATATGAATTCCTATGAATATAAGTACTGTCACGTGATAGCTCACGGAGACGAAGAGGTAAGACTGATACTATCTTCCCCTGTTGCTATTAGCACTATCTAGCAGTCAAAAAGTGACCGTTAAGAGAGAATGTGGGTCACAGAGGAGATAGACCAGATGTTCGCACTTAGTGACCTCAGGTCGCCGGACATCGGAAGGGGAAAGAGAGAGAAGCCAAATGATTGGCGGGGACCCCAAACGGAAGTGGGGTTCCCTTCCCCTCAGCGGAAGTAAAGGACAAAAAAGTCAGTTTTTGAGCAAGGCTCGTGGCAGACGGACCATAGCCATTTTACTCCGGGCTGAAGACAAAAAGATTAACTGAGACATGAGAGACCCGAGTCCCTCAAGCCAGTACTAAAAACAGAACCAAGTCTAGTAGCCCGTGAAAGAAGAAAATTCTCCAGTGGGACCCCGTCGAAAATAAGATAAGTAACTTTGGGGACATTTTTCCTTTATACCCAAATTTCGTTTACCACTCTCTCTCTCTCAATTTGAAGAAGGACAAAAGTCAGAAAAGACGTTTATATTCGTGGACTGTCCAATTATATGTTTTTGACACTCTGAATGTGTATATATAAGTAGTAAAGGATTTTATGTATTTTCATTTTACCATGTGGTCTATGTTGTTACTTCATGCTTTCTTTCCAGCTTCTATTCGCCTTATGTTATCTTGTTTAGAATTGTCCTATTAATTCCTAAAGTATCACACGGGAAACCGGAGTTGCCGACTACTACAATATTAATATTATTACAACTAAGACCTATAGGCCCGTATTCTTCTGTTATCTAAGGGAAAGAAGTTTAGCGGCCTGGTGGGAGTGTGATAGTGTGAAATTTGGAACCCCTTGCCAGCGGTGGTCAGTCTGGCCCTAAATTATTCCCTCAGGTAATATGCCAGTTCTTACCTGCCTGAGAGAAGAACTCTGAATAGGACTTATTCTGTAGGGGATCAAGTGCTAACCTGCCCCGTCTTCACACGTGCGAAAATAAAGTCCCGTTTTGGGATTTTAGTCAATTTCGCGTCACAGTACTCATGTCTAAAAATTTTCCTATTCCATATACTTATTCTACCAGTAGCCAACTGTATAGTATCAACTTATATTGCAGTTATAGGTCTTTGTACAAAAAATCTTGATGTCGACTTATATGCTTGATTAATTTGTACCGCAAATTTACGATATATATACATCTTGGTCTAATGGCTAGAGTGTCCGCCAATAGTCCGAGAAACCGGGGTTCAATCCTAGGTTGAGTCATACCAAAGACTCAAAAATGGTAATTGATGCCTCCTTGCATAACACTCGACATTATAAGATATGGATCAAGGGTGAAGTGGAGCAATCCAGAGAATGGAGTAGTGCCCTCCTGTACACCTCGGTGTAGTAGATATTGAAAAGGGAGCCTTGGGGTCACCCTCAAATACGGTCGCCAACATTATATGGTGTAATGGTTATCGTCGTAGGAAATGGACACGGCGACACGAGTTCAAATCCTGGATGAGTCTGATTGCATTTCACATAGCACTAATACCCTTGGGAAAGGTATGAATCCAATTATTCTCCCTCCAGCTATGGGTAAATAGTAGGACAGACTAGGTTCTTCAGCCTTGGTGAGGCAACTAGTCGAGAAGGAAAACGCTGAATTCAAACCTGTTAAACTCCGCTTAAAAATTGACCTTGTGTCATATCCTGCTCGAGCGGAGGGGTTGGTAAATATATTGGTATATATATATATATATATAATTTAAGAAATTCTGATTTTTTTCGTTTATTGAAATCAACAGTGGAAATATTTCGAAAATATTTTTTAAGTTTCTTATTCTACAGATTTCTCCATTTTATATAACTTGCTTTACATGCATAACTTTCCCGTAATATTTTCAGTTCTTCAAAAATTAGTAATGTTTGATAATTAGGAAAATGGTAAACTATTTCTGTTGTATAGTCACAACCATGACCAACTATACTCACACATATGCATAATGGAGGTGCCCGTGGTGTAATGGTTATCGTCGCTGGATATGGACACGGCGACACGAGTTCAAATCCTGGACTTGACTGATTGCATTTCACATAGCACTAATACCCTTGGGAACGGTATGAATCCAAATATTCTCCCTCCAGCTATGGGTAAATAGTAGGTTCTTCAGCCTTGGTTAGGCAACTAGTCTAGGAGAAGGAAAACTCTGAATTCAAAGCTGTTAAACTCCGCTTAAAAATTGACCTTATGTCATATCCTGCCCGAGCGGAGGAGTTGGTAAATATGATACTCACGCATATGCATGCAAAACACAACGACACACAATAAAGACGAGCGACACAGTTCTTTTAGAAAAATATACCTCACACTTAATTGAAAGGGTTGTGTGTGAGAGGGAGTTGGAGACAGAACAGAACTGCAACATATTGACCCCCACTCTATTGGCCATAACTGCGTTTCTTTCCCGTTCTCCTGGGCTGCTCAACCGGGGACCTGGGGGCCCAGCATCTCTGGGACATGTTCTCCTTCCAGCATCTTCTCTCCAACTCGTCTGATCTCCAAATTGATTAACCGGGGGCCTGAGGGCTCCCTCTGCTGGGTGCTGGCTTTCTCTACCGCATCTTGTCTCCAACTGGTCTGGTTTCTCTAAACTAACTGACTTCCTGTCTTTACCGAGTTATATAATAGTTCAACGCCCACCCTCTTCTGGTGGGCGCAACAATTTTGCACTCATTCAACCTGTCCACGGTCAAGGCTATAATATCCTGATTATTCCTCGACCGGATGCACCTGTTATTTACATAGGTGCATTTCCTATTTTGACAGCCCGGCCGGGTCGTAGGTCAATATACAATATTTGCAGCAATATATTATATATATATATATATATACATAAATCGGTTATAATGCCAATATATATATATATATATATATATATATATATATCGGTCCCAGATATCAAGCACTTATCTATCTTATATATATATATATAGCACACACACACATACGAATATATATATATATATATATATATATATATATATATATATATATATATATATATAGGTAGCATTTCTTCGTTAATGCAAATTTCATTAAACATAATAGACATTTTATGCCTACATATTTTCTTTTGGATCAGTTCGAATTCCCGTATTACTTTTATCGTATTCGGGGGGGGGGAATTGATTTATGTATTGTCCATAGTTGTATGTATCCCTAGTTGTAGTAGGGGTGTTGCAAAAAACCAACGTTATATATAAATTTAAATGTCCTTTAGGAGATTGTATCTCTGATAATAATAATATATATGTTGGTTTAACCTCAACTACCATGTCGAGGAGACTTACAATGCACCTTTCTGACACAAGTTCAATAGCTCAGCATTTAAAAAAACATTCATGCCCAACAACACAACTACGGAAAATCCTCACCGACAACACAACAATACTCGAACATCAAAATAATAAACAAAAACTTCAGATTCTTGAAGCACTATATATTAGAAACCTGCAACCAGCACTTAATAGAATTAATTTTCAAACCAGTGCTAACGTACTTAAATGTCTTTAGCTACTGGCACTATTTACAGAATTACATTTAAAAGCAAACGCCATAATCTTCAACGGCAAAGACGTCCTTACACAGTAGTAATTTGCTAAAACAAAAGTTACATCACTTTTGTAATAGATTCTCCCCTGATGATGGCCCAAAGTCGGGCAGAAAGTACTCGGGATACATACAACTATGGACAATACCTAAATCAATTCCCCCCGAATACGATAAAAGTAATACGGGAATACGAACGAATCCAGAAGAAAATATGTAGGAATAAAATGTCTATTATGTTTAATGAAATTTGCATATATATATATATATATATATATATATACGTGAGTGTGTCGGTGCTTGGGTGAGAATTCCTGCCTTTTCCAAGAGCATTTGCTTGAATTGAAACTCAAAGAAACGCGTCCAAGATTTGAACTCGGCTCGTTCCGTAGTGAATTGGTTCTGAGATCGTTTCCAAATGAAAACAATTGTTGGTTAAATTTCGTTTCTTTTGTTTAATGGCATATCAACCTTTGTAGGCTATTTAATGCCAAAGTCATTCTCCTAGAAGAACAGTAGTGGTACTATTTAACTCTTAGCTGGGAAAAACAATTGTTGTCTATTAACTTATTTTTATATAGAGAGAGAGAGCGAGACAGAGAAACAAAAGACGGAATACAAACAAAAAGTAATTAAAATCTTACCTTCTTACTATCCTTTTATAAATTTATGTTTGATATATCTTATAAAGAGTGGAATGCACAATCATCAGATGAAATTTAATAATAAATAAAGTTTCATTTATAAATTAATAATAAATAAAGTTTCATCTGAGGATTGTGTATTCTACTCTGTATAACACACATTAAACTTATTAGAAAATGATTGTCAGAGGTGAGAGTTTAATTACTTTTTGTTTTTATACTGCTCTGCTAGCCAACAGTTGAGCACTCCCCGCTTTATCAAACGCTTTATAAATGATTATTTATTCTCATGTTTACCACACACACACACACACACACACACATATATATATATATATATATATATATATATCATTAAGCTAAGATATATAGATAGATAGATAGATAGATAGATATGAACACACGAGGATATCTATGAACAGGTCAATTGGTTGGTTGGTTGGCTTTTATGGCATATCAACCTTTGTAGGTTATTTAATCCCGAATCCATTTTTATACAAATTTTCAGCTCTATTTCAAACAATTTAGTTTAGCATGAGTACACAGTTTAATTGTCAAAAACATTTCTACTTTAAGCTATTCAGTCTAGTCAAACAGTTCTAATTCAAACAATTCAGTTTCGTATAAGAAAATTTTTTGTCCACACACAGTTAAATGTCAAAACAGTTCTATTTCAAATAATTCAGCTTGGCGTAAGTACAGTTTAAATGTCAAAAACAGTTCTATTTGAGCAGATCAAGAGATAGATAGATAGATAGATACAGACAGACAGACAGACAGACAAGTACCATTTATAGATAGATAGATAAGTAGATAGATAGATAGATAGATACTTTAATGGCCGCTTTGTTGTGATGTAATGTTAGCAAGCTGCTCTCTCAGTTCAATACTACAAAGTAGTGAGTTCGATCTATGGTGGATCCTTTGCAATAAAGGCAAAACTTAAGTTTAACCCCGTAAATAACAATATCTACGTTCATGTACTACGGTTTTTTGTCACAAGCGTCTTAGTGTCTTCCATAAATGTACATTCCTTCATTGCGAATGGACAATTTTTAACAGACAATCATTTTCTCGTTCATCCCTCTCTCTCTCTCTCTCTCTCTCTCTCACTTCCTCTCTGTTTATATATATATATATATATATATATATATATATATATATATATATATATATGTGTGTGTGTGTGTGTGTGTGTGTTCGTATTTGTCTTTCCCTCTTCCACCTACGCACATACGTTTTGGCTAAGAGCAATGCAACCATATACATGTTCGCTATAACATACAAATCTATACACAAACAAGTGAATTTATTTCATATTATATGCGCATGCGCAGTAGCTTTTTATTTTAGTTATTTTTTCTTCTTAATTTCTTTAAATATTTCTTTCTCTTTAAGGAAAAGTGATATATAAGTGCCCTCCCCAACGAACAAATAGCAAGACAGAGAAAGTTAAAGTGAAAGTTAGTGCAGTATGCTCTTCAACAAAATACATTAAAAAATATGACAAAATGGAGGCACTATCTAAAAGAATAATAGAAATATAAGTCAATACAAAAGGCTAGAAATTATCAATAGAGTCAATTTGCTTTTCAAGATGTTCTTTTTTTGTGGAGTGGGGGGATTCATTATTTTTCTTATATTTACTAGTTGTTTTTGTTTGTTTATTTGGGGGTTTGTCTTTTTTGTTTTGTTTTGTTATGTTTCGTTTTGCTTTGTTTTTTTTTATTGTTTTTTTTTTTTTTTCATTCTTATTTCTTTCTTTGGTTCTTTTGTTACGTTTTATTTATTCCTGGTTGGCTACATCTGGAAACTTTCGTCAAAAAAAGGTCTTAAATTTGTTCGCAGATGCCTTTCTTAGTACAAAGATTTCGACGCATGTGAACAAAATATGAGGTTAAAATGATAAAAAGAGAAGAAGAAGCAGAAAGACAGATGGAGAGAAAATAAAGAGGAAGATAACATTTTTAAAAATAGCAATAATGATTAGAAAAAGAAAGAAACAAAGAGGTGGATGGAAGAAGAATATCAAGAAAAACTAGAATAAAATGAGGAGAAAGACCACAGAAAAATATGAACAAAAACAAGAAAGTGAAGAGAACAAGAAGAAAGACAATAGGGAAAAAAGAAAGAATATCAAAGAATACATAAGGAAAATTAATTCGAGAACGGGAAGGAAGACGAAAGAAAAAACAAGAAAGAATTCGAACAAAGACAAGAAAAATGGAGAAGAACCGAAGAGAAAAACTAAATCAAAGGAGAAACTCTGTATTCAAAGCCTGAAGAATATTGCGCGGGAAAATCTGTGGCACATTGGTGCACTATTTTTCTGTTATCAGCTCATCCAAAAAATGGGACTCACTCTACACAAGACATTCACCAAAATAAATGATTCACCTGTTGGTGGTTGGTTGGTTAGGGTTTTATGGCGTATCAAGTTATTTAACGCCAAATCCATTTTTATGTAAATAATCAGTTCTAGTAGAATTCATCATATGTGTGAGGGTGTTGTTTGGTTTAGTTTGGTTTGGTTTGGTTTTATGGCATATCAACCCTTGTAGGTTATTTAAGACCTAATCTATTTTTATACATATATGTCAAACTATTCGGTTTAGAATAAGAACAGTTTTTTTAGAAACAATTCAGTTTAGCATAACTACGTAGTTCAAATATTAAAACAGTTCTATTTCAAATAGTTCAGTTTGGCATAAGTACAGTTTAGTTCTATTTGACTCATAGATAGGACCCATCAGGTGCTACCACTCCGGGATGAAGTGGACCTGGGAGCGATGGCAATAATTGGATACTCCGAATTCCCCAAAGCTCTAGCATTACTGTAGCCTCATCATCAGATTGTTTAATGTCATACTCGTTGGTTGGAGTCTTGCCTATCTGTAATTGGTGTATTCTACAGCCCAGCCAACTGGGCCAGGGTTGTTTGGTTTGGTTTTTTTGTTTAAAGGCATATCAACCTTCATGGGTTATTTAATGCCAAAACCGTACTTTTAGAAGAACATTGGTGGTACCGTTTAACCATACTTGAGGTATAAGGGGGTTCATACCTTCCCCAAGTGTATTTTTCCGAACGTGTGCGTAATAGTGTGACTGACTTACTAGGATGCATTCTCTCTCGCCATTGGTCCCTCTCAGTCATTGCTTTTGTCAAGTCTTCGAGTGTTCGCACAGAGCTTTTGTATGTAAGCTTTTGCTAGTCGACCAACACTAGTGTGTCCACGCGTAGGAGTCCGTATGGAAACATCGCTTATTAGTTAATTCCTACTTCTTTAACAGTTCCCAGTATGTCTTGCCCATCCTTCTTGAATAGTTTGTGAGATGGGAGGCAAGTGGCCGTACTGTTTTTTTGGAGGTGCTGCTTTCAAAATTGTTTTAAAAAAGCATGCAGCATCCTTGTGTAGTTCTCATCTAGCTTTTTCTTTATGCGTTTCGTTAAAGTAGTGCAACCGTATAGTAGTATTTACACGACCACTGGTTAGAAGAAATCCTGGTTTATTTTATCAGAGAGATCAGCTTTAAATATGATCGATAATCTTTCAAAATTTGTCGATTTCTTTTCATAAACGTATATTGACATTACTTTCTCCCACTAAATATTTTTGTTTTGTTGTTTAATGACATATCAACCTTCTTAGGTTATTTAATACCAAATCCACCCTTCTAGAAGAACAGTAGTGGTACTATTTAACCCTTAGCTAGGGGGATAAGGGGGTTCATACATTTCCTAAGGGTATTTTCCTGAAAGTGAACATAATAGCACGACTGAAGTTCGAACTCACTAAATACGATTCCGCAGTCCAGCGCTTTAACCATTACGCCACGGGGAGGCTCTCGAAATCATTTTCAGTAGATGAGATATAGTTACCGAGGTATGTAAACGGGTCAACTAATTTCACAGCCTTGCCATGTCATGTAATATGGAGATGGCTCGATTTCACCTCTGGCCTTCTTCAGGTGATTAACTGTGACCTCGGATAGGAATGCTGAGTCTTGTAACCCTATCCCCAATAATTACTGCCTTCCATGGTTGTTGTCTATGCCATCACGTTTTTGACCAAGTAAACCTCTGGCCGGCTTGGGTAGGAATTGAAACTGCTATCTTCTAACAATGCTCACCTAGGACCGTAGAGACTCAACGCCTCTATCCGCATGTCCACAATCGCTTCAGATGTACACATGGCGACATAACAAGGTGTTAGAGGTGATAATAGAGTTGTTAAGAGCACAATGTAAGACAGCAAACCAGCAATCTATAACAGCCAAGGAAACCATAATTCAGTTTCTCAAGGAAGGTGAATGTCCTGTGAGGAAACAAAAAAATTCTAATATGAAGCTACTGAAAGGAGCTAGTGACTGGAAAGTTTCAGCGGTTCTCAAGGCATCTCTACCATTTCCAGTTCACATTATTCAAACAGAAAAGCGGCCGGACATTGTAGCATGGTCCGATTTAAAGAAGAGTGTCCTCCTCATAGAATTGACTGTCCCTTGGGAAGAAAACCGGGAGGAAGCACACGAGCGGAAGAAAAACCGCTGCGAGACACTGCGTGCCAACTGCGTGGAAAAGGGTTGGATATGCTATGTGATTCCTATTGAGGTTGGTTGTCGTGGTTTTATAGGACACTCAGTCATTTCGTTTCTTTCAAAAATAGGAATCACTGGCCACAATTTGAAAGTTGCCTCAAATCGTCTTCAGACCGCGGCGCAATATGCATCAAGTTGGATTTGGTCGAAAGCGAGAAGTTTTCAGCATGAAGGAAATACACGCGGAACCACCATTCCCGTGTGATTACGTAAGAAACGGTTACTGTAAACGCGTAATAACATTAACGGCCGAAAGTAAACGCGTTTTTTTTTTTTTTGTTTTTTTTTTAAATCACAAACTGCACACTAAAAATGAAGATTAACGTCCAATGTAGTCTCTGCTCTTAATTGATCTGGCGTATGTATATATATATATATATATATCTTTCTCTTAATACCCTGTCCGGTGGCAAAAGCTGCTTGGTAGCGCCAGGAGTGGTAGTACCGCCTTGTGCTACCGAAACTGTGTTATCACCCCCGGTTGGCGGGTGATGAGGATAGGGTATCGCACGTGCTTTCACGCGTTGTATGAGGAAAAAAAAAATTAAAGAAAGAAAGAAAGAAAGAAAGAAAGAAAGAAAGAAAGAAAGAATATGAGGAAAAGGTATGTGAAACGGTTTACTATTTTCAGAGGTTTGCCATTCAAAATAGAATTAATTCCATCTTGTTTAAAACGAGTTTTCCGTTTTATCATAGAGATCAATACTTCTTGCAGCCTGCTCCAGACTATGCACCAGAGATTTGGCTCGAGCATGTATATTTGCAAGAAGCATTAGATCAACCACGTAGTCTGCACCAGTAATTGTTTCTTCGAGATATCGTCTGCTTCTTGGTTTTTTGGGGGTGTTTTTAATGTGAAATAATTTTCTTTTATCAGACCTTTTGACGTTTGGAGTACATAATTGAGGTTGATTAAACCTAAAAATATTATAATTTTCTCATATTTCCGTCTAATGATAGTGCAAACCACATGAAATAGATGTCAAGTGTCCAAACAACAGAAGAGAAAAATGATATACGAACTTAAAATCATCTAAGAACGGCGGATAAAATAAAAGTGCTCAAATGCCAGTAAGCTGAGCAATATAAAAACTAAAATAAGTCTTATGTCACATTCCTTCGTTCATTCTGTTGCTACTAGAAAAAAAAAACACACACACGCAATCTTCAGACAGAATTTTGTTAGAAGTACTAAATATTCAATTTTTTTGTTTGGTTTGTTTTTTGTTCTTGTTGTTTCTAATCAATATCATCATTTAGTGCCGCTAGCACGGATATCCTTGACCCTCTCTCGTCACTTCTCCCTATCGTTCATCGCCTCTGGTGCGTCTTCAGGGTTACATCCCGTATCCTCACATAGCTGCTGTATGTATGTTCGAGCTGGTCGTCCTGCTTTTGGTCGGCCATATGTGGGGGTCCATAGGAGTACATCACTTATGAGCTCGTCTCTGCTTCTCCAGCAGTGTCCTGCGTATCTGGTTCGTCTAGCTTGTATAGTTTTCATGATGGGAGGCAGGTGGCCGTATAGTTGGTGCCTTGTGGGGTGTTGCCGCCAGGACTTGTTCAATATTGCTCTAAACATTCTTGTGTAATTGCCGTCTAGCTTCTTCTCCAGCCGTTTAGTTAGCGTCCAAGTAGTGCATACTACTACTACTACTGTTTTTAATAAAACATATAAAATCGTTCGATAAGTTATATTATACATTTAATTTGATTATCAAATGTCATAATTCATCCAAATTGAAGTGACAACCAAGCAAAACTATTGCAGCTTGCTTTTAAATACCAACTAGATCATTTGATTGGCTTGGTTTGGTTTCTTTGTTTAATGTCATATCAACTCTTTTTAGGTTATTTAATGCCAAAGCCATTCTCCTAGAAGAACAGTAGTGGTACTATTTAACCCATAGCTGTGAGGATAAGGGGGTTCATACCTTTCCCAAGGGTATTTGCCCGAAAGTGAACGCAATAGCGCGACTGGAGTACGAACTCGCTTACTACGATTCCGTAGTCCATCGATTTAACGATTACACCACGAGGACACCCTCTAGATCATTTGAGTACTATGTATTATTCTGTTTTTTTTTTCTCCTTCGATATCATGTAACGCTGCTGCTATCGAAATAGGTGCTGTAAAAAAGCCGAGGTGCCAAGGCGCTAATGTTTATCTCTTTTCGAATCCAGCGGGTAAAAATCCCGACTCCGACCCTTAGGCAATGAATTGCTCTACTCTACCGGCTAGAAACCCCTCTCTTCTCAGGTGATGTGACCTTGTTATATTCAAAGACGAAGGTGAGATAAAGTTGACCGCAGTCGAGGTGGGACTTGGACCTATCAGAGACAGAGATGATTTCCCGCCGCGGATAAGTGGATAACAGTAATACGTGTTTTAGTTGACTACATCTTTATTTATACTGAGGTTTTTCCTGTTCCCGCTCCTCTGAGGCGAAAGTCTTCCCTACCAAAATTCCGAGGCTTAGTGTAATATATGTACGATGTGCCTTCAATAAGACTTTTTTGTACAGGCATTTAAAATTGTCGTAGACTCTTGAAAATTCAGTAGGTTATTGCTATACATCTTATCAGATGACTGGCCAATTTTTATGATTTCAGGTTCAAATGAAAAGCTACAGCAGGAATTGGAATACACCCTACTAAAGCCTGATTGTCACTGCTGATGAATTTCAAAAATGCAATCTGGACGTGAGGACACTTTATAAGAACGATATGCAATAAAATTCTGTTTTACACTTAGAATAATGCCACAGAAACGTATGGAATGCTTCAGACTGCTTTTGGAGTATCTTGCATGAATCGAGCATCAGTTTTTGTTTGGCATAAGAGATTCAAGGAAGGCAGGGAGTCTGTGAGGGATGATGAGAGGTGTGAGAGGAGTAAGGAAGTCAGAACACCAGAGTTGATTGGCCAAATAAAGATTTTCATGGATAAGGACCGTCGTGTGTTTATAGAGATAATAAGTGCACAGTTTTATGTCAGTGTGGGAACTGTACACACAATTATTCGCGATGAACTAAAGATGCGGAAGATTTGTGCGAAGTTTGTCCCAAGGATGCTCAGAGAAGATCAGAAAGAAAGACGTTGTCATGACAGCAGGGAGATGGTCGAGCTGATCAATTCAGATCCCGCAGTTCTTGATGCTCTGGTGACCTTCGATGAAACCTGGATCTACTGCTATGACCCAGAGACTAAGAGACAGAGTTCCCAGTGGAAGCATGTTGGCTCTCCCAGATCCAAGAAGGCCAGTCAGAGCAAATCTACCCACAAACTTTTGATGATCCTTTTTTGATAGCACTGGCATGATCTACATGCACTGGGTTCCCACTGGACAGACAGTCAACAAGGAATACTATGTTGAGGTTTTAAGGGAGTTCAGGATGAGATTCCGTCGGGAGAGGCCAGCTCTCTTCAAATCGAGTCAGTGACATTTCCAGCAGGACAATGCACCAGTCCACAATTCCATCCTTGTCACAGACTATTTGACCAAGATGGGCATCAAGACAGTTCTTCAGCCTCCCTATAGTTCAGACCTTGCTGCCTGTGACTTTTGGTTATTCCCTAAGCTCAGAGACTGTCTTTATGAGACAATTGAGGAGATGAAAGAGTCTGTGACAAAGGTCATTGACGCGCTCACACAAGAAAACTTCCATTGGGCCTTCCAGAAGTTGTTGGAACGGTACAACAATTGCATTGCAACCGGAGAAGATTACTTCGAAGAGGACTAGAGTTTCATGTGTGTACTATCAATAAAAACGAAAAAAGTATGGAAACTTATTTAATGAGCCTTGTATACACATACAACAGGACCAGCTTTTATATCCACCACCAGACAGCCAGAATTCTCTTAGAATCTTATTGACAATTCCACTGCATTCGAGAAATAGGAAGTGCGTAGTCATTTCCTGTTTCTTTGTTCTCTTTTCCGCGGGTAACTTCATGCTTAATGAGGGTCACTGGGTTATTTAACCGTTAAAACCAATATGACTGGACTCTGATTCATTACCCCGATCCCGTCTCTGTTCAAATAACAACGGGATTCCATTTAGATGCAACAAGAAATTAACTGAACCCACAAGAAAAAATTGTTAATAATTTTTTCTTTTAAAACAAAGCCCCTCCAATATATATATATATATATATACCTTTTTTCTTAAATCGAAATCCATTCAAATGCCCCTATACGCTACATCGGCTTTCCTATCATTGCGAAGCAGAATTCGCCAAGCGTTGGATTGTTCACCCACTGACAAGGATAGTTTTATCCCACCGATCGGAAATGTATGTTACATCAGCCGTGCTCATGGCAATCTCGTCCAGTACGAGAGGAATCGCGGGATCGAAGTAACAGTTCGCGTGCTCACTCGAACGAGAGGCGGTGCTAAACCAACTCCGCAAGATAACGGCTGAAAGCCCCGAAGATGGAATTACGAAGAACATCTCTTTTCGTTCTGCTGGAGCCTATCATAGCGATTGTCTTTGATGTAAGCAGCTTCTTCTTCCTCGGGGAGTGTCCTCGTGGTTTAATGGACTGCGGAAGCGTAGTAAGCGAGTTTGAACTCCAGTCGCGCTATTAAGTTCACTTTTGAACAAATACCCTTGGGAAAGGCATGAAACCCTTTATCCTTCTAGCTATGAGTTAAATGGCATCACTCCTCTTCTTTTAGAACGATGGCTTTGGCATTAAATAAGCCATAAAGGTTGATATGCCATTAAACAAAGAAACCAAAACCAAACCATCTTCTTCTTCGTTTCATGGCATATCAACCTTCGTTTCATGGCATATCAACCTTCTTTGGAGAAGAAAAGTAGTGATAGAATTTCATCCATAGTTGGGGGTTCATGCTTTTCCCAAGGGTATTAGTCCGAAAGTGAGCGTCATAGCGAGACTAGAGTTCGAACTCGCTTACTACGATGTCACAAAGCCACGGGGACTGCATCGTTGGAAGTGGCAGCAGCGGTTACAATCGGAGAAATGTTGGTCGAGTTTTTTTCTCTCCTTCCCTCACCCGTGCCGCTTGTGCAAACGGATCGACCTACTTCGTTTTGTTTAGTTTGGTTTATTTTTTTAATGGCACATCAACCTTTGTGGTTAATTTAATACCAAAACAATTCTTGCCGAATGATAGTAGTGATACTATTTGTAGGATTTGTCAGGTTGCGTAGGATAATTAGTTGCGATAGCCGAGAGTAATTAATCGCGTTAGCTAAGAGCAATCAGTCGTGAAAACAGGAAACTCAATTACCGATCGAGGAACGTGAGTTATTTATGGTGCCTTGGGGTTTCCCATTGTGCACAAGTGGGCTATTCCATTGCATAGACCATGATTGGCTGCTTGTAAGAAAGTGAAGGTATTTTATTATATAAACCAGCTTCAGTTTAGCATTGTAAGGAGGACGGCACTGAGCTACGACCTGCTTTATTTGACCAGCTGGACATCTTACGGAGGTATGTGTTATGGTTATTCTACACTATTTAACCTACTGTTAGGAGATAAGAGACTTCATACTTTCCCAAAGGTATTAGTCCAAACATGAACGTTATAGCACGAGTGGGGTTCGAAATCGCTTACTTCAAGGCAGCAATCCAATAATTACACCTCAGGCTCTCCCCACCAACCAACCGACTTAATATCACTGATTGGAAGGATTTTGCCGTCGCCGAGTCGTTTCGAAACTCCCCCCCATCCTAGAAGCTTGAGATGAGGGGTCAGTCGTCGACGACTTGACTTCAGGCAATATCCTTTGAGATGATTATAAAAAAGAAGGTGGTGGCAGATCCTTACTACTGTTAATTCGCGTATACTGTTTAAATTGCATGACAGTTTTAATTATACTCTAATTTCCAGATTTTATAGTGTACAGTCATACACCACTCTACGTCCTGAATGGGTTCCCAAAGCAGTAATGTAACCGGTTTTTTATGTAAACCGGATGTAACGCCTTAAAAAAGCTATCAAATGAGAACGAACACCGTAAAACTAGCGTAAATAACCTGCGAAAGAATATAATAATTGCTAAAGAATATCAAAACATTTTTTTAATTTTTTTGAACGAATAATTAGCATAATGAAATTATCTTATTTACCTTGTAATTTATATTAATACATATAATATATTGAGCACTCTGGTGAAGGAATTTTCGGCCGCCGCTCGCATAATGCAAAGCTCTTCGAAAGAATTGAGCACTCTGGTAGCCGATAGGGTATAAAAAAGTAAACAAACGGCTGCTGCTGTTACTACAAAAATACCTTAACAATTCCCTTAGCCAAACGTGGTACGCTTGTTGGCCGAGCGGTCTGAGACTTAGTCTAACGTAAAGTTGGATGGGTTTCGATCCCGGCTTCGAGCTTCCTCCTTGTCTAGTCACACTGAAGAGTTCTGATAGAACGAAACAGTCTGTCTGTGGATGACAATATATATATATATATATATATATATGGAAGAAAATAATGGATTGTAATCCAACAGTTTGTCAAGAAAAATTGATAACAAGGTAATCCACGTAGGAGAGATTTATCGAGAAACAAAGTCGACACTATAGAGTTTCGGTTCTATTTAACTATCATCAGGACTCTGAGGGTTATATTAGTGATATTGAATTAACGATGGATGTGTAAAAGGGGTAAAAAAAATATATAAAACTTTGGAAAATTTGTATAACAAGAAAAAGTTGGCTGTTTAATTAATGAATCAGCGTGTGTTGCTTTCGAACGACGTCACCTGACCTATTAGAAACATTGTGTAAAATCCACGTTCCGTACGTTCATCGAGAAAGATTTCGAATCATCCCTTGTTTACGACGAAGTTCAAATTCTATAAGTCTAGTATTTTCAAATGTATGTGCCTCGGAAAATCCTAAAACACGAATATAAGCCTCAAGGCACAGGAAATATATATATGTATATATTAAACAATTAGCACAATAAAAGTATGTAATTTACCTTGTAATTTGTCCTTGAAAATACCCTAAATGTGACAACACTTTGCAATTAACGTAAACAACACGCAGAAGAATACTATTCTCGTTAAGGCTTTAAAGAATTTAATGAATATTTCAG
The DNA here is from genome assembly GCA_963585895.1 of Sepioteuthis lessoniana. NCBI lineage: Eukaryota > Metazoa > Mollusca > Cephalopoda > Myopsida > Loliginidae > Sepioteuthis > Sepioteuthis lessoniana. The sequence goes on from OY757937.1 coordinate 7,083,396, forward strand.
TCTTAATTTCTAAAGCATGATCGAAAAAAATTGATAAAAATGGCGGAATTACGTCATGGCGGGCATGTTTTTTTTTAATAAGAATGTTTTCTTGTATTTTATATACAATATTTGTGTTTTTATTTTAAATTCATTTTAGCTTCTTTTTTTTATCGTTAATTGTCATGCATTTTATTTATCTTAAATATATTTTTCAGAAAAAATGATTTATTCAATTCACGTAATTTCACAATGACGTCAGTGATGTTGCTGTGTGACGTAACGCCGGACGTGTTGACATTTGCTGAACTAAAATTTGCTCTAAAAAAAGGGGCGTAATGGCGAATTTGATGCAAAGAGGAATATTTCTATATTATATGTAGGCCTTCTCGAGAAAATTATTTGTATTTAATAGGAATACTTGAAATCATATACTTTTTATTATTATTAAGAGTAGCAGAAGCTAAAATTGTTTACAGAATATTATCATCATTCGTTACTTAAAACAATATGATTACTTTTAAAAAGACTGACTGCGGCAATGGTTGACAAATAAACCCAACCAACTGACATTTTTGTATTTTACAAGGTTGGTATGTCAAGTAGAATTAAGGGTCTGATCCAGCAACAATGACCCATGGGAGTAATGCCTAATTGGTAAATCATAGAATACGCTGAATGTATCCCCTATGGTACCTGTTAGGATCCTACCTATGGGCCAATTAAATGTTTTAAAATCATTCAGATTCGAAAGGAATACTTGATATCGTGTAACTGGGTATAAATTATTTGTATTAAGAATGGTTGGTTATTTGAGTTTTATGGCATATCAACCTTTGTAGGTTGTTTAACGCCAAATCCATTTTAGTTCAAATAGTTCTATTTCAAACAATTCAGTTTAGCAAAAGTACACAGTTTAATTGTCAAAAACATTTCTATTTCAAGCTATTCAGTTTATTCAAACAGTTCCAATTTTGCTAATTCAATTTAGTGTAAGTACAGATTTTGTTTACACACAGTTAAATGTCAAAACTGTTCTACATTAAACAATTCAGTTTAGTGTAAGTACAGTTTCAAAGTCAAAAACAGTTCCATTTAAAACAATTCAGTTTAACACTATAATTGTATACCAAGAATAATTATAAATTACTTAAAACGATATAACTGTGTGCAAACAAATGAAAATTTCTAAGTAGAAATAATTACTTGAGACCATATAATTATTAGTATTTGATAGGAATACTTGAAACCCTAAAATTGGGAGCAAAAACACTTAAGAAACAACAACACAAAAAATATAGTTATAAATGTAGAGTGAACATGAAATAACCCACGACGGATTGAAATGCCGTAAGAATCATCAACCAAGATGGGTGGATGCTCTTCCCGAAAGCATTGGTGGAATACCGAAACCGACACACCGCTTCCATTTTCCTTGACTGTAACCATGACGCCACCAGCGATTGAACATGTACTTATATGCCTTTATATCTTAAACGCACGTGTTTGAGCGTCGTTCGTGTGCACGAGTATGTGTGTGCGTCTGTGTGTGTGTGTGTGTGTGTGTGTGTGTGTGTGTGTGTGTGTGTAAACACTGTCAGTGTTACAAAAAAATAAAACAGCTCACAATAGAAAGTAGAAAATGCCTTCTTCATTTCATTCCATTAAAATGAAAAAAAAATGTCATCTCAGAAATCGAAATAGGAATATTGATAACATCTTACTCCCTCGTATCCACATTCGTACCTCGTACCCACATTCACTCGTACCCACAAAACAATTCACCTTTTGTCCCAGCGAGAGTCAAATTTTTTTAAATGGAATTTTTTTTTCTTTTTTAATAAAATGAACACATAAATAAAAACAAAATAAAGGGGAAAAAATAAACTATTATAACGGCACGTCTCAGACAGACAAAGATGTTTTGAAAAATATCGATGTAAGAAAAATGCCGAATATAGTTTGTTTTTTTGTTTTGTTTTTTTTTATGTGTAGTATTTATAATATAAAACATCTGTCTCGCGGTGACATCAAGTCAGGCAGACCCTTCAGCAAGATATTCAGATTATTTCTCTCTGAGGAAAAAGTATGTTTGTTTTGTTTGTTTGTTTTTTCTATTTTTTATCAGTGACACAATGATAAAAATACACAAGATACTACTTTCTATCTTTTTTTACTAAGAATAGAAAACTACAAAAGAAATATAGAGTACATAGAGTACATATATAGTACATATATATGTAGATATATACTACATATATATGTAGATATATCATCATCATCATCATCATGTCGTGCCGCCGGCACGGATATCCCTGACCCTCTCTCGCCACTTCTCCCTATCATTCATCGCCTCTTGCAGGTCTTCAGGGTTACATCCTGTGTCCTCACATAGCTGCTGTATGTAAGTTCGAGCTGGTCGTCCTGCTTTTGCTTGGCCATATGTGGGGGTCCATAGGAGTAAGTCACTTATGAGCTCGTCCTTGCTTCTCCTGCAGTGTCCTGCGTGTCTGGTTCGTCTAACTTGTATAGTTTTCGTGATGTGAGGCAAGTGGCCGTATAGTTGGCGTCTCGTGGGGTGATGTCGCCAGGACTTGTTCAATATTGCTCTCAACATTCTCGTGTAATTGCCGTCTAGTTTCTTCTCCATCCGTTTAGTTAGCATTCATGTAGTGCATCCATATAGCAGTATCGATACAACCGCTGCCTGGAAGAAACTGCGTTTCATTTTATCGGTCAGGTCTGATTTCCATATGATCGAGAGCCTATCGATAGCTGTCCATGATTTCGTTAGTCGTGTGTCGATGTCTTTTTCGAGTACATACATAGTAGATATATATTTACATATATAGTACATATATAGTATTTATATATGTACATACGAGGATCATTGAATAAGTTTCCAGACTATTTTCGTATGGGCACTTTTATTGATAGTACACACATGAAACTCTAGTCCCTTTCGAAGTAATCTCCTCCGGTTGCAATGCACTTGTTTTACCGTTCCAACAACTTCTGGAAGTGGTGCTCGATTCATGCAAGATGGTCGAAAAGCAGTCTGAAGCATTCCATACGTTTCTGTGGCATTTATTCCAAGTTTAAAATTTCATTGCATATCGTTCTTATAAAGTGTCAGATTGCATTTTTGAAATTCACCAGCTGTGACAATCAGGCTTTAGTAAGGTGTATTCCAATTGTTGCTGTAGGTGTTCATTTGAAGCTGAAATCATAAAAATTGGTCAGTCATCTCATAAGATGTATAGCAATAACATACTGAATTTTCAAGATTTTAAATGCACATACGAAGTAAGTCTGGAAACTTATAATATGCACCTCGTACATGTACATATATAGTAAATATATATTCATACGTATATGATACAAATATAGTACATATATATGTACATATACAGTACATATATTTGTGCATATATATGTACATATATAGTACGTATATATGAAGTCTATTCAGAAAGTAATGAGACTGCATTTGTCTTTGTTTTGCTTTTTTTGTTTTTGTTGTTTTGTGTCTTTGTTAGCTTATTTTCTTTCAGGTTGGCAACACTGAGTGAAAATCAGTTGAACAATGTTGAAGGGAATTCTTGTCCAATCCGTTAATCATGGATTACTACAAATGGGTTTGTTTAAGAATGTTCTAAAAATGGAAGGCAATACAATCATCCCCCCAACCATCAAAGTACCCCTTTTGTGAACGAGTTTTTAACAAAATTGATGATTCTGTGATATAACAGCCCTATTATTCCTGGCATTGTTTGATTTGGTTTCTTTGTTTAATGGCCAATCAACCTTCGAGGTTTATTCAATGCCAAAACCAAACTTTTTTATCAGTAGTGATATTATTTAACTTGTAGCTGGTGTGATGAGGGGGTTCATACCTTTAAAAGAGGTATTAGTCTAAAAGTCAGCGTTATATTGTGATTGGAACTTTGGAACTGTTTTCTATTCCCATAAATCAAAACCCTGCTCCATACTCGAGGATATGTGACTGGTAATGATAAATTAACAAAAATTTAAGTTAGTGAAAGACTTCCAGCCCTCTTCCAGAGAAAATTATTTTGAAGGAGAGAAAAGTTGATTTGTTCACTGCTTTTTACACGACTACACTCATTACGTAAGACTACATACATACATACATACATAATTACTTACTTACTGCCACATCTAGACAGATAATGATCGTCTTTACGACCAAAATTACAACTCAAACATCCTGATTAATCATACTTGTGAAAAATATAGAAGATACCGAAGGTGATTGGGTAGTAAGACATCTGGACGTCGTTAGGTTATAGATATACACTCTATTATAGAACTTAAGTCATTCTAGATCTACTTAGCCACATCCCAGTGACAGGCATAGCAAGATAACAAAGTCTACGTAGCTACATCCCAGTTACAAGCATAGCAAGATAACAAGGTCTACGTAGCTACATCCCAGTAACAAACGGAGCAAGATAATAAGATCTACATAGCTACATCCCAGTGACAAGTATAGCAAGATAACAAGGTCTACGTAGCTACATCCCAATAACAAGCAGAGCAAGACAACAAGATCTACATAGCTACATCCCACTGACAAGCGTAGACAGATATTAAGGTTTATGTAGCTACATCCCAATAATAAGCATAGCAAGATAACAAGGTCAACGTAGCTACATCCCACTAACAAGCGGAGCAAAATAACAAGATCTACATAGCTACATCCCACTGACAAGCGTAGATAGATATTAAGGTTTATTTAGCTACATCCCAATAACAAGCATAGCAACATAACAAGGTATACGCAGCTACATCCCAGTAACAAGCGGAGCAAGATAACAAGATCTACATAGCTACATCCCACTGACAAGCGTAGACATATATTAAGGTTTATGTAGCTACATCCCAATAACAAGCATAGCAACATAACAAGGTATACGCAGCTACATCCCAGTAACAAACGGAGCAAGATAATAAGATCTACATAGCTACATCCCAGTGACAAGTATAGCAAGATAACAAGGTCTACGTAGCTACATCCCAATAACAAGCAGAGCAAGACAACAAGATCTACATAGCTACATCCCACTGACAAGCATGGACAGATATTAAGGTTTATGTAGCTACATCCCAATAACAAGCATAGCAACTTAACAAATTATACGCGGCTACATCCCAATGACAAGTATAACAGGATAACAAAATCTACGTACCCACAACCCAGTGATAAACATGGCAAGATAACAAGGTCTACTTAGCTATATCCTAGTGACAAGCATAGCACTAATACCCTTAGGAAAGGTATGAATCGAATTATTCTCCCTCCAGCTATGGGTAAATAGCAGGACAGACTTGGTTCTTCAGCCTTGGTGAGGCAACTAGTCTAGGAGAAGGAAAACTCTGAATTCAAACCTGTTAAACTTCGCTTAAAAATTGACTTTGTGTCATATCCTGCCCGAGCGGAGGGGTTGGTAAATAGGAGCATAGCAATATAACAAGATCTACTCGCCTACATCCGAATAACAAACATAGCAAGATAACAATGTCTACGTATCCATATCCAAAAGAGAAGCATAGAAAGATAACAGGATCTACTGAGCTACATCCCAGTGACAATCACAGGTCTACTTACCTCCCAGGAAAAAGCATAGCAAAAAAACAAGGTCTAACTTAGTACATCCCAGTGATAAGTATTGCTAGATAAGAAGGTCTACTGAGCTACACCCAATGACAAGCATAAAAAGATAACAAGGTCTATTTAACAACATCCTAGTAACAAGGGTAGCAAGATAATCTTGTCGATGTCATCATCATCATCATATCGTGCTGGTAGCACGGATATCCCTGACCCTCTCTCACCACTCCTCCCTATCGTTCATCGCCCTAGGTAGGTCTTCAGGACAACATCCTGTATCCTCACATAGCTGCTGAATGTACGTTCTAGCTGGTCGCCCTGCTTTTGCGCGGCCATGTGTGGGGATCCATAAGAGTACATCTCTTATGAGTTCATCTCTGCTTCTCCAGCAGTGTCCTGCATGTCTGGTTCGTCTAACTTGAATAGTTTTCGTGATAGGGGGCAGGTGGCCGTACAGTTGGTGTCTTGTGGGGTGTTGCTGCCAGGACTTGTTCAGGATTCCAATGAACACCATTGCATGACGAGAATATCTACTGAGCTACATCCCAATGACAAGCATAGAAAGATAACAAGGTCTATTTAACAACATCCTAGTGACAAGGGTAGCAAGATGACAAGGTCTATTACGCAACATCCCAGTGGCAAGCATAGCAAGATAAACTTGTCTATGTAGCTACATCCCAATGAACACCATTGCAAGATAAGAAGGTCTACTGAGCTACATCCCACTGACAAGCATAAAAAAGCATAGAAAGATAACAATTCTACTGACGGACATCGCAATCAGAAGCATAGCAAGATAACAATGTTTTCTTACCTACATCCAAGTGACAAGTATAGAAAGATTTCAGGGTCAACATAACTACATCCCAATGACAAGCAGAGCAAGATAACGGAGTCTACAGAGTTACATTCCAGTACCAACCATAAGTAGATAACACAGTCTTCATAGCTACATCCCTATAACAACCATAGCCAGAAAAAAAGTTCTACTTAGCTACGTCCCAGTGACATTCACAGTAACATAACAAACTGTACGTAGCTACATCCCAGTAAAACGCATTGCAAGATAACGCGATGTACTTGCATTATTCGAGCGGCAGCCGTAAATTCCTTCGCCAGAGTGCTCAATCCCCATGGGGGAGCGTATATATAATGACTGCCACAACTTGGTAGATGATAGCCCTCTTTACCACCGATATTACAAATCAAACATCATGATTTATAACTTATTCACTTAGTTAAAAAAAAACACATGCCAGATGCGTAAGATTATAATGCAGTAAGATATCAGTAGATTGTTTGTTTATAATGACATGCTTGTACGACAGTGGGTTCTACTTAGCTACATCTCTGTGACAAGTATTGCAAAATTATTCGTGATTATAACCGGCTCTCTGGCCTAGTAGGTAGAGCATGCGCCAAAGGTCCTGGAAGCCTAGTTCAATCGCAGGTCACGTCATACCAAAGACTTTAAAAATGGCACTTGATGCCTCCTTGCTTAACACTCTGCAATTTAAAGTACGTATCAAGAGTAACAAATAGCAATCCAGAGAAAAGAGTAGAGCCCTCTCCTACACCTTGGTGTAGTAGCTATTGAAAAAGAAGCCTTCTTGTCGCCCTCGATTACGGTCGCCAAATTTACTTTACTATGCAAGCTGCAGGTTTTATTTAATATTGCTTTCTCTTAGATTTTCCCGTCAAAATATACCTACACATAAGCAGAGGTTTGACGTTGGAGCTACTTTCTTTAGTTTCGATTTTAGAGTTAAGTTCTCGATTAGGTCACCTTTACCACAGATTGGTAATTAGAACCCCTTTTAATTCAACATAAATATGTATATACTTACATCCATCCTTCCATCCATCCATGCATACATACATATGTCTATAAGTACATACTAACATACAAAGGTCTGTAAATACATGCATCCACAAATATATACATACACACGTCTGTAAGTACATATATACACACGTACATACATACATACATACACACGTCTGTAAGTACATCCATCCACACAGGAATACATGCATACAAACGGACATAGATACATACCATATTTACCCAACCCCTCCGCTCGGGCAGGATATGACACAAGGTTAATTTTAAAGCGGAGTGTAACAGGTTTGAATTCAGAGTTTTCCTTCTCCTAGACTAGTTTCCTCACCAAGGGCTGAAGAACCTAGTCTGCCCTACTATTTATCCATAGCTGGAGGGAGAATAATTGGATTCATACCTTTCCCAAGGATATTAGTGCTATATGAAAGGCAGTCTCGTCCAGGATTTGAACTCGTATCGTCGTGTCCAATTCATACGACAATAACATACATCTGTAAGTACATGCATCCATCCACACATACATGCATACACACGTCTGTAAATACATACATACATGCATACGTCTGTAAGTATATCCATCTACACATATACATGCATACATCTGTAAGTACATCCATCTACACATACATACATGCATACGTCTTTAAGTACATCCATCTACACATACATACAGCCATACGTCTGTAAGTACATCCATCTACACATACATACATGCATACATCTGTAAGTACATCCATCTACACATACATACATCCATACGTCTATAAGTACATCCATCTACACATACATACATGCATACGTCTGTAAGTACATCGATCTACACATACATACATCCATACGTCTGTAAGTACATCCATCTACACATACATACATACATACATCTGTAAGTACATCCATCTACACATACATACATCCATACGTCTATAAGTACATCCATCTACACATACATACATACATACATCTGTAAGTACATCCATCTACACATACATACATCCATACGTCTATAAGTACATCCATCTACACATACATACATCCATACGTCTGTAAGTACATCGATCTACACATACATACATCCATACGTCTGTAAGTACATCCATCTACACGTACATACATCCATACGTCTGTAAGTACATCCATCTACACATACATACATCCATACGTCTATAAGTACATCCATCTACACATACATACATCCATACGTCTGTAAGTACATCGATCTACACATACATACATCCATACGTCTGTAAGTACATCCATCTACACATACATACATACATACATCTGTAAGTACATCCATCTACACATACATACATGCATACGTCTGCAAGTACATCCATCTACACGTACATACATCCATACGTCTGCAAGTACATCCATCTACACGTACATACATCCATACATCTGTAATACATCCATCTACACATACATACATGCATACGTCTGTAAGTACATCGATTTACACGTACATACAGCCATACGTCTGTAAGGACATCCATCTACACATACATACATGCATACGTCTGTAAGTACATCCATCTACACATACATACATCCATACGTCTGTAAGTACATCCATCTACACATACATACATGCATACGTCTGTAAGTACATCCATACATAAATAGCAACATAGACGAATGCATCGATTTCTACATAAACACATGCATACTTATATACATACATGCATACATTAATACATACACAAAGAAATACATGAACCCTTACACATATACGTACATAAATACATGCATCTATAAATACACACATACATACGTACATAAATACATATATAAATGTGAAAACATACATATATACATACATATATAGATATATACCCATATTGGTTAAGGGTGTCCTCGTGGTGTAATGGTTAAAGCGATGGACTGCGGAATCGTAGTAAGTGAGTTCGTATTCCAGTCGCGCTATTACATTCACTTTCGCGCAAACACCCTTTCAAAAGGTATGAATCCCCTTATCCTCCCAGATATGGGTTAAATAGTACCACTACTGTTCTTCTAGGAGAATGGCTTTGGCATTAAATAACCTACAAAGGTTGATATGCCATTAAAAACAAAGAAACCAAACCATATTGGCTTAGTGGGTAGAGTGTTCGCCAATGGTCAGGAGACCCTGGTCGCGTCAATCAAAAGATATTAAAAATGGTATTTGATATCTCCTTACTCAGTAATATAAGGTATGTATCCATGGTAAAGTGGAGCAATCCAGAGAAAGGAGTAGTGCCCTTCCCTACACCTCGGTGTAGTAGCTATTGAAAAGGGAGCCTTCTGGTCGCCCTCGACTACGGTCCCCAACTTTACTTCATAGATACATACATATAAAAATATATCAATCCACACATAATTACGTAAATCTATGTATAAACAGCTGCATACATATATAAATACATACGTATATACATACATAGATGTATGAAGACGTTCCGACCAACAACTTCAAAACAAAACACTACAAATTATTAAAACAGTAAAAAGTCAACTAAAAACTACACTACCCCTGATGACGACCAAAATATGGTCGAAAGCCCTTGAGCAGAGGATGTGGGACAATTCTTTACTACACAAGGAAAATAACAACGAGTCTTGAAAAAATAAGATTAAAAATAATAGGGTTCCATCATCTTTTACAAAACTTCCTTGAATGAATATGAATACATACATACGTAATTACACACACGCACACACACACACACACATATATATATATATATATATATATACGTTTATAATTTCAAAGATACTGAATATATAAATACTTATGCATATAAAGGTATGAGTGTACGAGGGTCATTAAATATGTTTCCAGACTTTTTTGGTATGGGCACTTTTATTGATAGTACACACATGAAACTCTAGTCCCCTTCGAAGTTATCTCCTCCGGCTACTATGCACTTCTTGCACCGTTCCAGCAACTTCTTCAAGGCCCCATGGAAGTCCTCATGTGTCAGCGTGTCAATGACGTTCGTCATAGCCTCTTTCATCTCCTCAATTGTCTCATAACAATAGCCTCTGAGCTTAGGGAATAACCAGAAGTCACAGGGACCAAGGTCTGGACTGTAGGGAGGCTCACCTCACATCTTCGAAGTCGGCTTTAAAGTCAACACCAAAGTGTACCTGGATATGCTGAAGAGTGTGGTGATCCCCTGGTGCAATCAGGTGGCTGGTGGCAGACCTTGGATGTGGCAGCAGGACTCGGCGCAGGCCCACAAGTCCAAAGAGACCCGCTTGGCTTCAGAAAGAGTGCTACGACTTTGTACCCTTCTCTCACCGGCTCCCTCCTCCCCCGACCTGAACCAGCTGGGCTACTTCGTTTAGTCATACGTCGAGAACATCACCAACATGACCTCCCACAACACCAAAGCCAGCCTGATCGCTGCCATCCGCCGAGTATTCGCCGAGCTCCAACCGATGCTTGTGGAAAAGGCATGCTCCCAGTTCCGGATCCGTATCGAGGCGATGATTGACGCTGAAGGCGGCTACATAGATGTCAGCTCTACTACATAATCAAGTTACCAGAATTGATTTTTTTCAATAAAAGTTTTAAAATAAAGCTGTAGTATTGTTTTCTTTAGGTTGACAATTTTATCGTTCCACCCTGTAGATGTCAGCTCTACTACATAATCAAGTTACCTGAATTGATTTTTTTCAGTAAAAGATTTAAGATAAAGCTGTAGTGTTGTTTTCTTTAGGATGACGATTTTATCGTTCCTCCCTGTAGAGGCATGCATCCAAGTATTCTCCCTCCAGCTATGGACAAGGAAATCTGTGAATTCAAATCTGTTAAACTCCACTCAAAGTTTACCCTGTATCACCACCTGTACATACAAAGGAGTTGGTAAATACACACACATACACACACACACACACACACATATATATATATATATATATATCATATGAGTGGGGGGAAGTCAACCATGGTTAAATTGTATAAATGTATTTCGGAGAATATAATCTTTATCTCTTGAGAAGACATATACGTTTACTGATATATATATATATATATATATATATATATATATATATATATGAGAAGAAACTGCGTTTCGATACTGCTATATGGGTGCACTACATGGACTCTAACAATACGGCTGGAGAAGAAGCTAGACGACAATTACACAAGAATGCTGCGAGCATTCTTGAACAAGTCCTGGCGGCAACACCCCACAAGACACCAACTGTACGGCCACCTGCCTCCTATCACGAAAACTATTCAAGTTAGACGAACCAGACATGCTGGACACTGCTGGAGAAGCGGGGACGAACTCATAAGAGATGTACTCCTATGGACCCCCACACATGGCCGTGCAAAAGCAGGACGACCAGCACGAACATACATTCAGCAGCTATGTGAGGATACGGGATGTTGTCCTGAAGACCTGCCTAGGGCGATGAACGATAGGGAGGAGTGGCGAGAGAGGGTCAGGGATATCCGTGCTACCAGCACGACATGATGATGATGATATATATATACATGCATACGTACATAAATACATAAATACAAATATTTAGAAATGCGTAGAGGGGTGGAAACAAAATTAGGAATACTTTAGTACCAATTTCAATTTCAAAAAATAAACTAGAAAATAAGAAGATAGACATAAAACAGTAAATTTACTCAATATGGCCACCATTTTTTTTTCAGTTATTGTATCAGTGCACCTTCAAAACGATTTGTATACCTTCAAGATAATTTCTTCAGGCATATCGTTTCATTCCTCCTCCATAGCAGTCTTGAGCGAAGCAATATTTAGATGAGAAGTTGCTTAAAAAAAAAAACACTTCATATAGCCTAGTACCGGACATTGGCCTAGCGGTTAGAGTGTTCGCCAAAGACTCAAAAAATGGTACTTGATGCCTCCTTGCTTAACACTCAGCATTATAAGGTACGGATCAAGGGTAAAGTGGAGCAATCCTGGGAAAGGAGTAGCGCCCTTCCCTACACCTTGGTGTAGTAGCTATCGAAAAGGGAGCCTTCGGGTCACCCTCGACTAAAGGGAGACAACTTTACTTATTATAGCGTAGTAAAGTGGGTTGGACTTGAAGCTTGTTTAATTGCTCTCCTAATAGTTTTCTCGTGGACTTTCAATTCATTTTTGTTTTTTGTTCAATCCTCCACTCCCTCTTTTTGTAATATAATGGCCGAGGGATTTCGTTTTATATATCTTGCCTTTGGGTTTAGTTAGGCTGAGAACCTTTCGGCTCAGCACATGGGTTAGTTAGGTGCAAACTTGAGCACGTACGCGTGTGCGGAAGGATCTGTCGGTCACAGATGTCAAAATAAAAATCCTAGAGAGAGGATGTGACCAGGGATGTGAATGACGTCATGCACCGGAAGCGTGCGCGGAGGATTTCGGAGATTTGAAAAAGTCAGTAGTTGAGAACTAGACTCCAAACGAATTTGTGCGCAACGGGCGCCGCACATGATGGGGAGG